>CM071571.1:3688370-4107431 GCA_036426205.1 Ascaphus truei | reverse complement strand
TATACTGTCCTAATGTGCTCACAGAGGCTGCGGCCTGCACATATACTGTCCTAATGTGCTCACAGAGGCTGCGGCCTGCACATACACTGTCCTAATGTGCTCACAGAGGCTGCGGCCTGCACATATACTATCCTAATGTGCTCACAGAGGCTGCGGCCTGCACATACACGGTACTTTCCTATCTTAATAAACAATGTATTTTTACGGAAATAGTTTTGTTATTATTACGATTAGTAGTATTAATATATATCACTCACAAGATATGGAATAACATTGTCTAAATGTGGGAACACATCTAAAAATATAGCAAATGCAACAGACATTTATAGGTATAAGTAGAATAAAATGTAAAAAGAAGGTCCCTGTTTGCCCCAATCTAAGCCGCGTAACAGCGGCCTGTGATTACAAACACAAGCAGAGAGACTGCCAGGTGTATAGTACTGTAAGTTAATACTCGATGGAGAGCCAGAGTTAAAATAGTGTAATAAAGGTACATTACTAGTTAGGGATGCGTCGCCCGACACTGGTTGTGAAGGCAATTGCACCACTTCCTTGTCTAGGCGTGCTACAGTGAAATGTTGAAGATAAGTGTCTGTCTGAGGAATTAAAGGCAGACTGATGGAAGACGGTAGAAGAGACAGTATAAGAATGTTTCCAGGCGTACCAGGACCATGGAGACAGGTGGTGTACAAAGGACAAATCCTATGGCAGAAAAGTCAACATTGCAAGAAGTCAGAAAACAAACTTCTCTGTAAATGATGCAAATCAGAAAACAAACAGACGCCTCATTTCCAGAGAAGTTTCCCTGTGACGTAATAAAGCACACAGGATTGGAACACCTACCGAATGATTCTCTAGGCTCTGCCATGTGCCTGGGTCCGTCCTTGCTATATATTGTGTACCATGTGTGCTTAACCTATCACTGTATCTGCATAGCGAATCCAGAAAAAAAATCATATTGCTGTAAGGAGGAAAGTAGAAGAAAGTACGGTACAAACGCTAAGGGAAATGACACCATGACTTTTATGTGTGTGGTTTGCGACCGGCAATAACAGACTGATAATCAGCGTGCGACAGCTGCTCTCATCTCTAATCGCAATAACAAACATGGCTTCAGTTCCAGGGAAGGATGAATGCAGTTCTATAGATATCGCCTGAAACACCAGGCGCTCTCCGCTGATAGCTCTGGAAATGCCCTTCTCTGTGTTTGTACGTGTTAGAGCTTAGCAGTACATGTTACTCACATACAACTTGCAATCAATCTGCTTGTTACATACCGAGTTAGTCTGAATGCAACGAGAATGATCCAACTCCCATAATCCTCTATTTGCAGTTCAGAGAGGTATATTATTATTATAATTTATTGAAAAAGCGCTAACATGTTCCCCAGCACAGTACAATGCACCTATGAGAAAATGTACAACTTTTTTCATGTGTATTAACTTGTGCAAAAGATATTTAACATTGATTTATAGAAGTACACTTTTATCAATACACCAAAGACAGGTGAAAGCTATGTTTAAAGATTATTTTTAAAGTGTAAGCAGGAGGGTTTCTATAAAGTAAAACCAAAAAACAAGTCCAGGAAGGAGATTTTTTTATTGACACCATAACCGAAATAAATGTGTTCTTTTTAACGTTTGCTTTATTAATTTTGCTCGGGCTTTATTCGTTTCATACGCGGCTTGTCTACTTACTTTGAATCTGTGCCACATAAGATCAGTAGCAAATGTTCTCTATTCATTATAGCTAGCGGTGGGGGGATTTTTCGCAGACGTTATTCGCGGCGCATGCGGCGTTTCTTCCCAGCCGCAGATATCCACCACTCAGTCTCTAATTGGCACATTCGCCTCTTTTTTTCATCTTTAAAACATTCGTGCATGAATGCGAAGGCGCAACTGTTTGAACACAAGCGTCAGCAGATGTTATGCCATTCGCAGCGAGAAAGGGCGAGGCGAAAACAACTGCGGCTTCAGGAGCATCCGCCAAATATTTTACTGTCCAATCCGCCTTCGAAGATTTATCAACAATGCAAATTTTGTCCAAAATACCACAGAGAATTTGCTGCTCGCATTTTGACACATTGGCCCATCTCCCAGTATAACACTCTCAAATGAAAACGGAATCGTACTATGCCAGGGCGGGCAACTCCAGTCCCCAAGACCCCCGACAGGTCAGGTTTTAAGGATATACCAGCTTCAGCACAGGGGGCTCAATCAGTCTCTGCTTCAGCACAGGTGGCTCAATCAGTGGCACAGTCTTCGACTGTATCACCTGTGCTGAAGCTGGGATGTCCTGAAAACCTGACTTTCTGGTGTCTCTTGAGGACTGAAGTTTGCTACCCCTGTCATCTGCTGACCGAGAGAAATGGGGAAAAGAGCAATCTGTTAGTCAGTTACCAGCAGGTCCAAACGTTCAATCACGTTAACTGTTATCTGACCGTTAGAGGCAAGCAAAACCGTTCCAAACGCATTTGCTACATTTTAATTCCCCCCCAATTGGATTTCCTGTGAGATGCTTCACCAAGCCTCAGAGCTAATAATGCCAGACAGTGAGCAAAACATGGAGTGTGCACCCTATGTATGTGTGTGTGTGTGTATATATATATATATATATTAGTCCCAGCACTAAACAAATTCAGCAATTTTAGAGAATTTAGCAATTAGCCTATTAAAGGAAATTGCGATGCACATTGGGACTGATGCATCAAAGTCCCCAGCTGCAAAATTGGAGAGAAAAACTACTATGCCAACGATGAAGGCAGAAAAAGCCCACTGTTTCCAAAGGGATTTTTTTCTTTGATAAATTTGGTGCTATTCTTTGCACCGGTTTTGTCCCTCTTTTGCAGCCAGGAGACTTATATAGACACACAAAATGCTCGGAGACTCGCTTCCAAACGCTGACAGCCGAGACGTTTGATGCAACTCAAAAAAGGGCAAAGCTTTCACGGTGTGTAACTTCATGTGAACCTTTGGCACATCTCGACTGAATATTACCGCGTATGAGTCATGTCTGCTAATAAACGGCTCTGCTAATTGAATGTTCCTATTAGTTATTTTATTGGAAAGCCGTGGGAGAACCCCAGAGATACGTTATCTTTTTATCTATTTCACTTGCATTTGCGTGCCGTATATCCGGAAAACACAAGAACTGTTCTTTCCTAAATACGCAGGGAGAACCGCTCAGGCGGTGACACTGATCAGTTATTGTAGCATATTTTATCAAGTGTGACTCACCTATTGGCTTTGATGTTTAATAGGGGTCGTTGGGTATAAGTGGCTATACTAAGGCAGTTGGATAGTGAGTACAGCATGGCTGTAGTGTAGACAGTTGCTTTGTGTACATGTTTGTGCCTTAGGACATTCCTGTTCTGTGTCCGTAAAGTGTCTGAGTGCCATATGTCACAATAATACTGTGTAGTTCATGGCAGTCCCTACTAATCAAGACATCCCAGTCTCCAACATTTCCAGCAGAGAAGGGGAAGGATCGGTGCTCCATCCACTCCAGAAAATGCTGGTGAGTTCTTACCTTTTTTCTGGAGCGGATGGACCACCGATCCTTCCCCTTCTCTGCTGTCACGTGCGAGGATCAGCGTTCACCACCGGATGCGGATGCAGCCGCAGATACAGAGGGAGACGCTTCTACGTTCACAGCGTCAGGACTGGAGCTGGAAGGAGGGAGAGCAGAGCGGTGATCACCTGTGAGTCGCGTGGACTCCACACCGGGCAGGATCTGGCCAGCGCTAGGGACTGAGTGAGTACCTCGTGTTCCCTATCATATTAGTCCTCTCTTGCTGTACCCGTTACCGAGCCCTTGCTTCATCATTACAGTCCTTTAACCCGTTACCTGGTATCCCGGTGTCAACTCTTATTATTTATTTATTATTGACTTTGCCCTGCTTGGCACCAATTACCTTTGCTCTTGGAGCTTATACACGGTTGTTGCTCTCTAGTCCAACATTTCCAGCCCTGCTTTTTTTATCATATATTTATTTATTAGCAAGATTCAGGTGAGTCTATATTATGAATGCCCCAGTACTTTATTTTATTTTGGGAGATAAATCACGGGGAATTTTCATGTCCAAATACAGTATATTTTTATGTTCGTTAATGAGTGCTCCAGTATTAGGTAATACCTTTTTTATTTGGACTAACAATTAAGTTCAGTTGACTTCAGAAAGAGTCCTCTTTTAGTAGAGTAACAATTTACTTATTTACCAGACCATATTGATTCATTATTTCTGTCTGCCAGAAAGCAGCATCATTGATACAAAAAGGTGTAAACAAGGTGCTCCTACAGCCCACCCAAGTGAAATAATGTGCGTGTGCAACAAACACTCTCTATATTAATATAGTGCAAAATAGAAAATGAATAGGGCATAAAGTGATTAAATATATAAAGCTGTAACCCCACTGCTCAATCCCTCTGGTAAGGACTGTCTCCGCTGGTCCCAAAAAGGCTGCAATGTTCTTCAAACTCCAGCGGGAGCTCAGGATGTATTCACCAAGAGGAAAACACAGAACAGCATCTAAGTGCAGGTGTTAAATCAGAATACAGTAAGAGAAAGGTGTACCGGGCACGTCTATGTAACAGAATGAACAAAAAAGCAAACTCACATAAATAGTGTAATCACTAAAAATACAATGTGATAGTGGTAGTGTGCAAATAATAATAATGTGATTATAATTAGTGTGATAAACAACCACCACCAAGTGTACCCAAATAAAATGACTAATACAACAAATGTGATCAAATGAGCTGCTCAAAAAACCCTTATATTGGACCGTTCGCTAGTCCAAAAATAGTAATGTTCTTTCTTGCTGGCAAGGGGAGCGCTGATAATTCGCGTGGATATATGTGGGAAAAAAGAAACAACAAAATATTGTGCAGCTAATAGGTAATGGACCCTATCTAGTATAGGCAATATGTCTCACTCACAAGTGTAGGGGAAATATAAGCAGAACAGAGACTCTCCTCTCTCTTTCGGAGCTCATGGAGACACCGGCAGAGAATCCCACAGCTGGGGAGACGGTCCTAACATCTGCATCGCAGAAGGATCGGAGGCGGAGAGCTGATTGGTCACTCACGATATCCTTAATATTGGGAACTGCTTTTATTGCATGTACAGAGTGTTGCTTTTATTGCATGTACAGAGTGTTGCTTTTATTGCATGTACAGAGTGTTGCTTTTATTGCATGTACAGAGTGTGAGTACGGCTCTTACATTTTTACAAACATAAATGTCATTTTCTTCTGATTTGCGCTATGTTTTGCTGTTTCTCCTATCCAGAGGTGCATCTCACCTGAGTGTACACAACCCACAACATTTGCCACAGTTTTGGATTTGTGTATATATCTTTGTCTACCCTGTACGTAGGCACAACATATGAGCCAAGATAACAACGTATTACTGTTCTGATAAAACCCCTGCACTTAGATGCTGTTTTGTGTTTTCCTCTTGCTGAATACATCCCGTGCTCCCGCTGGAGTTTGAAGAACATGCCAGAAAGCAACAGCCACAAAGTACTGTAAGACCTATACATTTAAGGGACGTGTGATCTTCTGCGTTATAAATAGACACGTGATAAGACTTTCTGATAAGATAAAGCATGCACATGTTGCAGGTGGTTACCTTTGTTTGCAGAGCTGCATTACAGCTGCTTCCCTGACATTTAGCGAATGACCTATGAATTAACAAATAATACATACAATCAGCATACCTTATGTTGTTCTGATTGTACTTTATTCTAAGACTAAGTGACCTTTTGATAAGATCCTTACGCAGTGTTGTCATTTCATTTTCAGGCATGAATAAAACATTGTCCCACAAGCACAAACCTCTATTTTAAGTGAATTAAAAAAAATATTTTACATTACAGCAGCAGCTCAAGCTGCCATTTAAAAAAAATAGTTCCCCCCCCCCCCATTCAGTATGTGCATTAATACAATCTGCACACTGACAAGTGATTAGCTAAGCTGCAGATCGATCTGTTCACCTGTAATCGATCGTTTTGCTCTGGGTTATTTAATTCAGTTATTGCTGCGAAACAATACCCATGAGGCAAAGTTCTGTGTGGAAGATCATGTGACCAGGCAGGCACGAGATATGATTGGTGCACTGCTAGAGAGGGGGTAGGGCACAAGAGCCAGAGCCTGTGTCAGAAGAGGAAGGGGGTGTGATTTTGTAAATGGTTTCTATAGTAACAAAAATGCTTGTTACATTAGAATACATTAAAAATTGTTTACAAAAAAAAAATGCCTGAAAAAACATTGAAAGCAATTTTACTAAACAGTGCTATATATCTTATGGGGCGTTAAGAAACATTACAGCGCGAGCAGAAGCACTTGCAGGTCTGAATTACTTTTGCTTTAACTCTATTAACTTTTCATTATTAAATTCCGGTGGCAGACTGGCAATATTTTAGAATCCTACTCAATTTCCCTATAAATTGAGAATTCATGGAATATTCTAAATATCCCTTTGAGGTGAATTGTGGCATCGTTACCTTCCTTACACAATTAGGATGTTGCCCATATGAGCAGTTACATGAGGCGCCTGCGACTCCGTTTTGTGATACTGAACCTTTGTGGGAGTTCCCAGGAGAAATACATTTTTTAGGATACTGTATAACAAAAACCTCATGCGGGGGTTATGAAATGACTAGGAATGGTGGTACAATACTAACTGGAAGTGGATAAAAGTTTTTTTCTGAGCCATTTCTTTATTTAAAGCTGACTTGTTTGTTATAAATGACATTTTCTTTGCTTAGGGTCCTGGTGGTAACCTTTTTCCTACAAAAACAGCGCTGGTAATAAGTAATAGCTAGTTATGGTTTGCTATCTGCTATCTGCCTTTCAACCGGATTTCATATTTTATACTGTATCAAAGTGTAATTACTATGTTACTGCAGCACTTCGTGTGACTCGATGTTTTGGGTATTTAATGATGTTTTCCTGTGACCTTAGGGGGTCCGAGTTCAACTATAAATGCTTCTGTCCCAAGGGAACACAGTTGCTAGAAAATCAGAAAGGTCAGTCTTGGCTCCGATGGCCAAATGAAAGACTCACCGTCCTCAGCAGATGAACTCGCAGCTTTCTATTCGTGGCCAAATTTGTAATATATTGCCAGAAACTGGGAAATCTTAGTCCCAGATGCACAAAGCTCAGTTAAATCAGGGCAAAAAGGTGACCTAAATAGGCAATGGACTTTATTATCCACTAAACGAATCATATGCAAAAAGAACGGCCATTAGTTATCACAATAGAATAGGCTTAACCACATGTTAAGTTAGCACTCCTGTACGTTAGCTTAACATGACTCGTGTTACGCCGGTCTTACATAATGGGGGTGTTAGCTCCATCCAGGCATTGAAATATGGAGAGAGAGAGAGAGAGAGACTGACTGAGAGACTGACTGAGAGACTGAGACTGACTGACTTCTGTCACATATGGAAGTGATTTTCTTTTAGAAGAAGGCAGGAGAGTGTTCACGAGTATGATGTGCGTGCGCCTGTGTATGTGTGTATCTGGTGTGTGTGTGTAGGGTGTGTATCTGGTGTGTTGTGCCTCTGTGTGTATGGTGTGTATCTGGTGTGTGTATGCCTCTGTGCGTGCGCCTGTGTCTGGTGTGTGTGTATGGTGTGAGTGCGCCTGTGTATGGTGTGTATCTGGTGTGCATGGTGTGTATGTGTATGGTGTGTATCTGGTGTGTTGTGCCTCTGTGTGTATGGTGTGTATCTGGTGTGTGTGTATGGTGTGCTTGCGCCTGTGTATGGTGTGTATCTGGTGTTTGTATGCCTCTGTGCGTGCGCCTGTGTCTGGTGTGTGTGTATGGTGTGCGTGCGCCTGTGTATGGTGTGTATCTGGTGTGTATGGTGTGTGTGCCGCCTGATTCTTGGACCAGTTGGTTGGAGTTACTCCCCGGAATGATATTGGCCAGGCAGCCCCTTACTAGCAGTGTGGCATCTATTATGGTAATTAAAATCTGGGGGAGATTCCTGCATCAAGCGAACAATTAATTTTAATGGCCTTCAATTATTGTTCATCTATTTCCTTAGCCAGCAGATCAAAATTGCACAAAACGTGGTTCAATGTAGTTTTATATGTGATACATACAATGTAAAAAGATCTGCATTTGTTTTGGCACAGAAAGTTTATTATATTTACTAGTTAGCTGTTTATAAATGATATCGTAGAAAACTACATAAGCTATTGTTCTTTTTCACCCCCCTCATGAGACAAATTTTCCATGATCAAATCATACTTTGTACATCAGGATGTGGTACAAGCCTGCGGGTAATGAAAGTTAACAATTAATTAGAAGAACAATTGAAAATACTCAAGTTTTCTTCTAGTCAAAGTTAAATAAATATAAAGTTATATAGATACTGTATATAGTCAGAGATCGTATTGTCCTCTCTCTCTCTCTCTCTCTCTCTCTCTCTCTCTCTCATTGTACAATGAAGAGGAATATATTGGGCTGTAGATCAAAGCAGGCAGGCTTGGAAAGAGGCAATGTTGTACTTATTGAAGTTTAAAAATGCCTCAGAGTCATTTTTTTGAGCTCTTGTGAATTTACTGGTTTATGTAAAGTCTTTCCTCTCTTGGAGTTCAAATTAAAGGAGCAATGGACCCTAACTACCCTTAGATGATTGTATCCGTGGGGTCCTCCAATGCTGAATCGTATTATTTTCAGCTCCGGGGACCTACTGGTTCCTGAGATACTTACTGATGAAGTTAAGGTATTACTTTCTGGTTTTTACTGGGGATTTGAATTTCCATCTGTGGCAGGGTGGCCTGTAGGCGAGGTCAGACAATAGTTCACACGTGCAGTTTCAGGAAAAAACAAATGTTGAGTGGTTTTATTTCTCCACAACACAAATAAACATTTGGGCACACTGTTCCTTTAAGGCAAAACAAAACTCTCTAAAAAGAATGTCTACTCCACTTAGGGAGATCTTGCTAAACATTCCAGGCCCTATCTATCGGGCTGGTTGGCTTTGTCCAGTTCCCAACCCCTAAACATATTCCGCGGGAGGGAGGACGATAACATTGAAGAGTAGAAGTATGTTATGACAAACTGATACAATAGGAAGGAGGTCATTGCCCCAAGGAGGTTACAATGTATCCACCATAGTGTCCCTTCCTGGTAATGAAAAAGAGGAATTTGCATCCTGCTCGTGGAAACGTCCCGATCTGCGTTAGCGTCTGTTGATCTGAAGCTGTGACGTCCCATACACGTGCTTTTCTCAATGTGACCTCTCCTCCTGCTTTCCTTTCCCTAATATTATCCCAGCCTCCCCAATGAATAGGCGGGGAGGGGACTAGCTATGTTAGCGAGGGATGGAATGCAGGGAGCCCGGAAGCTTTGGGAAGGTTGGAAACACAGCTGTCAATCCATGCTGCGCTTTCCAAAGTCGCACCCCACAATGCTCTGTAAAGCGCTGTACAATCCATCGCAGGGCGTGACTTTGGGAAGCAGAATGGTTACGAAGTGTCCAGCGTCCTGTGATGGCATCCAGTGTGGCTTCCTATTGGCCCGCGTCACCGGGACAGTTACACTGATAAAAATACCGACAGCCCTTACAGAGTTATGTATTTCTGGAAGCAGGGGGTCCCCAGAGCTGAAATGAACACAGCTCTGCTCCGGAGACCCCCTGCTTCACACCTGTAACAATTTTTTTTAAAATGAAACCCGTGTGGCTGCTTTAAGACCTTTCATTATGATCACCAGGGCATAGGAGTTAGTCTGTTTTTAACGCCTGATGCTTTTATGTTTGTATTGTACGGTAACTTCCACCTTCGTAGCTTATTGATACTTTCTAAAAGTGCAGTATTAATAATATTTGTGTTACATACTGCAGATTCCAGGACTAAAATGCTTAATTTATCTGAATTGCTTAAAATAAAATGGTAGATTACCCGGTTCTACTACAAAATGTTCCAAATATTACAAACTTCCATAAAAAAAAAATTGCAAAAAAAAGTCCAAAAGTTTTAGTTCCAAACCATTATTTAATTTTTTTTTATATGTCATTTGCATCTTTAAACTCTCAATAAATGGATGAAAATATTTAATCCAC
The DNA here is from genome assembly GCA_036426205.1 of Ascaphus truei. NCBI lineage: Eukaryota > Metazoa > Chordata > Amphibia > Anura > Ascaphidae > Ascaphus > Ascaphus truei. Next base: position 4,097,350 of record CM071571.1, on the reverse strand, counting down.
CATTTCAAGAGGTCTGTGACTCTCCTGCATTGGCCCAAGCAGCGCCACCTGAAGAATTGATGGGGTCACAAAGGTCACCAACAGCATGTTTTTATTGAACAACATTCAAAACTCATATTGAAATTCTGCAAATATTACTACAAACACAAACATTTTAATATCTGCGTGTTTCTGTGGGTTTTTTTCCCGTAGAATCATTATCTTTGAATACATTTTTTAAAAATAAAAAGTTAACTCCGAATTTAAAATAAAATGTTGGGCCATACTATTTGTGAGGCCCTTGAAAGAGCCGGGGCCCTTGAAAGATCTAAGGCCCTTGACAGGTCCGGGGCCCTGGGCTACCGCCCAGTTAGTCGATGCCGTAGGATGGCACAAGGCCCAAGAACTAGAGTAACCAGCGCTTACAATATTAATAACTTCAACAACAAAACAGTCTTTTAAATTCTTCCCTCTGGAAATATTTTTGGATTTAATACCTATACATAGGTTTTTATACAGTTATTTAATGCTAATCATGTATGTAGTGCTTTATAAGAGGTACATTATAATAAAGGATAATGAGAAACAGGCATAAGTGCCTCAAATAAAAATTATGAATAAATAATCCTTGTCCTTGAGTTTTTCATCTAAAGGCACAGTTATACAGTTACGACCTGTGAATAAAATGACTAAATCAACCAAATATATGAATTGACTTGCAGTTAAGCTTCTCAGTTTTAAAATATACAAAATGTGTCAAATAAGCGTGTGAAATGATCATATATTTACATTATAATATAGTTATTATACAGTAACACAATATGCGAATGTAGCGGTGTTTCCCCCCCTCTCTGGGAGATTCTGCCATTACACAGTGTGGTGCAAACCTGCTGGCTTACAGTAGATCTGGGTCTCCTGTGATGTTGTGGAGGAAAACAGGACAGGCTTCTGGGGTAGTAACTGATTCTCTCTCACGGGACAGCGCCTCCATCTCTTGCAGGCCCCAGGGATGTGGGGATAATCCCTGCAGGAGAACTTACGTCCCCTCCCCCTGATTGTAGTCTCAGGCAGGAAGATATCTTTGAACAGGATCACTTTATTTCGTGCATTGGCAGATGTTACAGCATACACAGCATACTTCACTTCGTTGGGCTTTACCCACAGGATGTACCCTGGATCTCCACTCCAAGCCAAGGGGCCCTGAATCAGTCCTTGCTCTTCCCTTACTCCTTGGTGGAGTAAGGGGTATAGTCTCCCACCCACTCCCCTAGGGGAGGGAATACAGATTGGCAGAGCCCTGCACAATTGTTATTGCAGGCCAGCCTCTCTCAAGGAGATAAAGGCACTGTCTCAATTTAGCAGTGCAGCTCCTTAAGTACAAGGGAAGTAGGTACCAGGTCTGAATCCAGTGATTGGACACACACAGACCTAGTCCCACCGCCTCCCATATCAATCAAGAAGCTACTATGAGTGGGGAAAACCCATGATAACTCCTGGCAGGCCTGCTTTTACCAGGACTGACTGCCAGGGAGGGCAGACTTAGTAGTCAAGGAAACCAGCCTGGCTACACTAAATATCCCCAAGTTTCTAAATACGGATATGAAAGTTAAGAGAATCCCAGGCGTAACAGATTACAATTTACAAGTGGGACAGAGGTCCAACCTGGTAGTCTGTCCAAACTTCCAGTGTCTGCATCCAGGGCACAGGATGAACTCCTCCCCCCCCATCCCCCCCTGAACCCCTCCCCCCCTCGCTGCATAGTAACAGGTCCTTACCTGGGAGAGAGGGAAAATATGGGGGGGGGAGAGAGAATGGGTAAGGAGACAGAATAGGGTGAGAGAGAATGGGGGAAAGGCGAGAGAGAATGGGGGAAGGGAGAGAGAAAGGGGGTGGGATAGAGAATGTGGGGAAGGAGAGAGAGAGTGGGGCAGGGAGAGAGAAGGAATAATACAGAATAAATGGGGACGCTAGTAGACAAATACAATTATATTATATATTTTTAGTGATGTCAATTTTTGTGCCCTGGTTTTTACTTTTGCGCAACTAATGCCTGACTAATGTCTGGCTGCCTGACCTCCCCCTGACCCCCCCTCCTGGCTGCAGCCTGGGTGCACGCGCGGCTTGCCACGTTTCCCATCAGGGACGTTGGTGGCCGTGCGCCTGTCCGGCTGTCCTCCCGCTGGCCTCCCGCTGGTCCCGCTGGTCCCGCTGGCCCCCCGATCCTCCCGCAACTCCTGCACGATACCTGGAATGTGGAGCAGCATGTGGAGGACAAGCAGGCCCTTGAGGAACAGGTGGGCCCCCTCCCTTCCAATGAATACCAACCCAGTCACCCACCCAGTGAGTGTGTGTTTGTGTGATTGTAAGCTCCACGGGACAGGGACCTGTGCCTGCAAAATGTCTCTGTAACGCGCTACGTAAAACTAGCAGCGCTATACAAGAACATGCTGTTATTATTATTATTATTATTATTATTATTATTATTATTATTATTGGTTAAAGGAAATGTACATATGAGGTGTATGTGTCCCACTGTTGTATGTAATATTGAGTGTATAAATTAGGAGTGAACAAAAATGATTCTACATGAGAACAAGAATTTCACAGAGACAGAAGTAGGCAAAATAAATTTTTATTATATCAGTTACGCCACTGTGTAAATAAATAACAATAACCCCTTATATTAGCATTAAATATGAAGAACAAATATAACAATATAAACAAACATCAACATGTAACTTATAGACAAATTTATAGCGCACGCCACTTTTTGGGTACTTGGCACATGGGAACGGGGTCTCCCACACCTCATAGTTTGCACCGAGGCGTAGATGGTGTGGGCTTCTCCTCTGATGGTGAAGGAGACAGAGTCTCACAATGTACGAAATCCCGGATATGGCCAGGGACTCCAGGCATGCACCCGGGGTAGTTAGCATGCAGGGGACACAGAGATTGCCCAGGCCCTCTTACACTGCCCAGGCATGCACCCGGGGTAGTTAGCATGCAGGGGACACAGAGATTGCCCAGGCCCTGTTACACTGCCCAGGCATGCACCCGGGGTAGTTAGCATGCAGGGGACACAGAGATTGCCCAGGCCACCCCAGGTCATTGAGGCATCCCCACAGGCAAATATTTACGTCCGAGACGCAATTGTTCTACTATTCAAGAATTCAAGGAACAATCAGATGATTTAAGAACTAGGTTTTGGGATAGGGGATACTCGGCAAATTATCTCAAATGGGCTTATAACAGAGCAAAGAATAGCAACAGAGACAATTTATTTATTATTTTACAATGAATCCTCGGCCAGGTTTCGGAATGAGGCTTCTTTACGTATGTGTGGGTTGCCAGTTTCTCCTGAAGGCTGCTAATAACGGAATCTTATTTGCCTGGTTGTGGCTTACCTCGTCTGCTGAAGTAAAATCATAGGCCTACTTAGTTTGCATTTATTGTCAGATGTGTATGCCCGTAATTAATAAATAATTACAGTAATACCTAATATACTATTATTATTTATTGTACATAATATTTGAGTCAATGTCAAGTTTTACTTGTGATTAATTGTACCAGTTTAACGATTACATTTAGAGACTTACTAAATAATACATTTGGTTTGTGACTATTAACAACATTGTATTTGTTTAATTCTAACATGCAAATAGTTATTCTGTCGTGTGTGGTGTGTGTGTTGTGTGTGTGTGTTGGTGTGTGTGGTGTTGTGTGTGTGTGTGTGTGTGTGTGTGTGTGTGTGTGTGTGGTGTGTGTGTGCGTTGGTGTGTGACAGTGTGTGTGCGTGGTGGTGTGGTGGTGTGACGTGTGTTGTGGTGTGTGAGTGGTGTGTGTGTGTGGTGTGGGTGTGTGTGTGTGGGGTGTGTGTTGTGTGTGTGTGTGTGTGTGTGGTGGTGTGGGTGGGTGTGTGTGTTGTGTGTGTGTGTGTGTGTGTGTGTTGTGTGTGTGTGTGTGTGTGTGTGTGTGTGTAATACTGTTATTTAAGTGTTCCTGAATTGCTGATGCTGCATTTAAGCAAATGTAAGAAAAATGTAAACACCACGAAATATCATATTGTACCATTGCTTATGCGTCAAAGGCTCGCTTCCTTGTAAGCTGGTCTTCTGGCTTCTATTAATCTGCTTTGCTGTGTCCAGTCAGGGACAATGGAGCATGGGAATTATAGTGTTGGTGTCATGTTGTCATAAGCAGAAGTGTGTACAATCTTAGGTGGCGATCCAAGGGAGAGTTGATATTAGCGACAGTAAACTGACGTATGAAACGTGTTTACTTTGTACTTTGTAATTGGTGGATTTGTTTCACACTGTGAGTAACCGTATCGTCTCTGATGCTGCTGCTCATCGCTGGCAGTGTTTCCAGTACGGAGGATTATGGACTGCGGCAGGTGCCTTTGAGGAAGCATGGACACGGCGCAGCTCCGTCGCGGGAGGGACAATGCGGTCCTGTGCGTCCTCAGTGCTCGTGGGGCAGGTCTTGCTACCTATATAATAGAGTTCTTGTAACTATAGTTGCGTGTTAGCTTTGCATATTACATTATAATTCATTTTGCATATGTAAACTAGATATGCTAAAATGTAAAGGTAAAACTAAACTGAGGATAGCGTGGAAACTTTGATTCTGGTCATTTTTTAAAGCAAATAAAGAGCCTTATTCTTCCACAATCACTACCGTATATCATATACTGCCCTGAATGTGTTGGGTGAGTTACCTTGCCTGGACCTGGGCTCCTCCAAACTTCCTACCCCGAGGACGCTGGCAAAGTGTGTATAATAAGGAAGGCTAGCAATGCTATAACACAGTCAGCCCATATTTCCTACGCAATCGTCTGTCATCGGGCGCATTCTGGCGTTGACAACACCTAACAGTCATTCAAGTCAATGGCCTTTAAGGTGCCCTCCATATGTGTTAGGCCGGGTTGCCACCACTCGGACTTGACCTGGAGTCTTCGGGTTTTGGCCACGTATTTCCGGGACTGGGTTTACACTTACAGGGAATTCGCGCCGTCCTCCCGGCATCTTCCCTGCAACTCCTGTCAACATGGCGTCGGCGTCAAATGGCGCCGCGTTGCCATGAATGGGAATGCTACATGAAGTTACAGTGACATTGCCATGAGAACAAGGCGCTACGTGACGCCTCGGCCCCATAAGAGTGTTCCCGTGTCATAGCAACATTGATGTCAACGTGAGTCCCGTTATGGCAACGCGGCACCATTTGACGCCACGGGCCATATTGACGGTTAGGGGGAGATGCCAGAGGATGAATGGCATTTACCTCTATTTTGTATGCCAGTGACAGTAGGTCTTAGCTGGCACAACCCTAGAATATGTAAAACCGCTCAAGAGTACAGTACTGACATTTACAGTATGAAGCTAATTCTATAGGATCATACATCAGAGACCGTTTAACGTGTCACATTATTTAAAAAGCCTCTGTTGTACAGAGTGAGATACTGTCTAATATTCTCTGTGCCGTTATTTACAATTTACATACATTTACTCGCATTAGTTCTTTATACTATACAAGTTCAATGTGTGTACATAAAATGTACTTGAAACATTGCATTAGGAGGAGCAGGGGGACGGAGGCGTACAGCACGACTGACTTCTCCTATTTGTTCAGAAACGCTTTGTCGTGTTTGCGTTCACTCCTTCTTTGTGCCTGGATTAGGTTCACACTAACAGCTCACCCAGGGCTAGGCCTCACCCCCTACTGGGACGCCAGGTGTCCGGTATTTAACGGAACTGTCCTGTATTTGGACACTCTGTCCAGTAAAAATTAGAGTAATACTGGACATGGATGTGTCCGCATTACCTCTCTGGACATAGTGACCTGACCGGCTTAGGGGGCCGACGGGATTCCCGTGTAGGGCTGTTGTGCTAGGTGTCTGGGCAGCTTCCTCCATTCTAAAAGGCTGCTTGCGGGTAATGCAGCCAATCAGGGGGAGGTGTCAGGAGCCTGGTAGTGGGGCCAAGGAGAAGAGGAAACAGCATGGAGCGTGGGGAGCGGGTGTGTGTCTCGAGCACGTCACACCTTTCACATATTGTGTCCAGTATTTTGTGAGAAGCCGCCTGGATCCTTACCCCCTTCTCGTCCTAAAGTCAAAGCCAAAAGAACGATTCATAAAAAATGTTTTATCTAAATCGAATTATTATGAAAGGGAAACCCACTCCCTTCTGGATCCTGAGGAATGGCTGAACTTCTCGTTACAGTAATATCTTGGCTGATAAGATCTTTTTATTCGGATATTTAAGTTCATATTATATGTTGTTGCACACAGGACCAATAGGTGAGAAAAAGTTGCCATTATGTTTAAAATTCTTTGCAGACAAATTAAAGATTTTTCAGAGCACATAAAGAATGAAACCGTCATGAAATAAAACATCTGTTGTACACATAATAAACAGCATCTGTTTTCTCTGTAAATTTACTATAGTTGAGGGATAAAGGGAAATAAACAGTAACAATAGCCTAAACAAGGGTACCTGTTTTTCATAATAAGTGTATCCTCCTTATCCGTGCTCACAGGGCCTGATAGATAGGGCAATTGTTCGAATCTACAAAAGCGAATCACAGTAGATGTGTTTCAACATTTATATTGTACTCTATGCAATGAGAAAAGAAAGCAAACTCACAAATATAACAATAAATACACGTGCCATATTCCTCAGCTAAATTAGACCTTAAACCGCCCTGAATCATCCGACACCCGACTAGTGGAATTCGTTCACCACATACAAGCAAAATCTTGCTGAAGTAAGATAATGCCCCTAAACGATTGCCGCGTTCTGCCAAGATCAGGAGGCGTGACAACATTGCGAGCTAGCAAGAAGCCGTTGATAGGAAATCACAATGGAAACCATATTTAGTGGTCCTGCAAAATGAATTTACTCACTGTATACTAAGATGGCAGCAAGAGTATTACAACTCTGCCTGGGTAGATTCTGGGGCAGTCTCACGTAATGCCTCAACTGTTGCCTGCAATTCTGTGAGATTCTTAATGGCCCATAGGATTAAAACAGCGGGGGTCCCTGCAAACTGAATGGGACTGCAGGACCCCCGCTGTGTTAATCCGATGGCCATTAGAATTTACAGAAATGTTTGAGGCATTTACGGTGAGACTGCCCCAGAATCTCCAGGAATTCAGGTAGTGTTGTTATAATACTGGTAGCTGCATCAGTATTCAGCAGAAATAGGGGATGACTTCATATGTGCCAATGGTAGTTCCCGGTGAGGAGGAACGGAGAGGCCGAAGGATTGACACATAGGCGACATTTCCGCGATTAAGCCAGGAGAACTTCTGGAAAAAAAAATCCTCCCCTTTTATTTTTGAAGTGTTGCTGCATGATTATTTAAAAATTCTTCTTCTGTGCATTTGTTTGTGCTCGTGTAAATGACAGGACACGCGTCCTCAACAGCTGAGAACAACACATGGACTGGAACCTTTGTTCAGAGGGAGCGCCCGGGACACCTGATACAGACACCGAGACAGACACCCCGAGACAGACACCCGAGACACGACACCGAGACAGACACCCGAGACAGACACCTGAGAGATATGCAAAGTATATTGTAAGACTCTACGGAGCTCGAGGATCGGCGGTTGTTACAGGGACACCCTCTTCTGCATATAGCACTAATATCCGTACGTACGTAAGTAACATCAGAAAGCACAGTTAGCTCCCGTCCAGCCGTGAGTAGGGCGGCCCGCCTGCTTGTGTTCCAGTTGTAGCCTAAATCTTTACGATGGTTCTTGCGCTATAGCTTTTTTGAATATCTCTGATGGTCACGCGTGTGTAATGTGCCGTGGTAATGATGTCACGCGTATGTGTGTGTAATGATGTCATCATCATTACATATCGATATATTTGTAGACTCATTAACAACTTGTAGAAATATAATGGCTTTTTTAAAATGTAAGTCTTTATTTTTATTTCCGTAGTTATTTGTATTTCTTTTTTGAACATTCCCATAGTTACATGTTCTGGCCTTAATGGCAGCCGTGACTGGCTTTTTTCTGGTTCTAATACCAATTTGGCCTCATTTCTTGCTGATGAGAATGTTGACAAAAAATCTATGTATTGTCTTTTGTTGTTAGATGTTTCCCGTTTGGCCACGCACTCACTGCGAACATTTGGAACTATCACAAGTGGCTCGTTCTTAGCTGCTTTTTTCTTTAAATTTTGAAATGTTTCTCTTTGTCTTAATGACCTTCACGAAAGGCTGGTCCCTCGGCTTTCCCCAAGTTTTCCAGATGAAATTGGCTGATAACTGAACATACACGAACGCACACATGACCTACACATACACACATACATACACACATACACACAGACACACAACAACACAGGGCAAATCCACACACATACACCCAAACATATACACATGCACATACATATTACATGTACCCACATACACACACACACACACACTACATACACACACATACACACATACACCATACACACCTACACAACACACAGACACACACACATACACCAGGCACATACACACACACCTACACAACAATACACAGGCACATACTACTGTACATGCCATACAAACCATACACACATACACAGGCAACATACATACACGCACATACACACGCACATATGCATTCCCTATTATCACTAAGATTCAGCGACCATTTAACACCTCTTAAGTCATAAATCGCATACAGCACAGGGGGGAGGGATAGGCTTCAGTCACAGATACATTCCAGGATGCACTGGTTTTAAGTAAAAAACCTTCTTGCTTTAACCCATTGTAACATCGCCGGAAGAAGAGAGCAGTGTATCTCGAAAGCTCCACAAGTAAAAGTATTCGTTAGCCACAGAACGGTATGGTGTATTCGTTTTGATTATATATATGATGTGCCAGGTCACCTCGTGGCTACTATTCTGCCTGTACTGGCGTAAGCCCGGGTACAATCATTTGCCAGTAGTTGATATGGGTTTCACCACTGAGGCATGCACTTAAGTGACAGCGGGAGGTGGTGACATCCGGCCGGGGATGACCAATCATGAGAGACAGACCGTGTGCCCTCCTCCTGGCTGTTTAAGGGCAGTGTGCCCCAAATTCGGGAGTGCCTACCCACTGAGAGGGAAGGTCACACCGCCAGAGCTGCCTGATATGGGCCTTCTCTGGTCTCTTCACTGCGGGGGAGAGTGAGTGTACCATACCTATGCCTCTGCTAGAGATGCGGAGGGGAAGAGCTGGGAATGCGGAGGGTGACTTGGCCTGTATTGGACACAGAGAGGGCCCATAGTCAGGCTCTTGACTGTGGACCTGCCCCTCTCACAGGGTAGAGGCACTCCCGAAATTGGGGCGGCACTGCCCTTAAGTAAAGCAGGAGGCGGGCAACAAGGTCGTCTCATGATTGGTCAGGCCAGGCCAGATGCTACACCTCCCGTATCAACTACTGGCAACCTGATTATACAGGTCTTACTGCCACTGCAGGGCAGAATAGTAGCCATCGGGTGACCTGGCTACATACGTATTAGAAAAAAGATTGTACCGTATGACAGAGATGATGAAAATATACTTTTAAAATAAAGGAGACATTGATGGGCAGAGCGCAGGAGCGATGGGGCATAGGGAGAGATCAGGCTGATTGTAGGGAGGAGAGATGAGGGGCGAGCCTTAAAGGTAAGTAGGAGACTATGCAGGGATCTGAATGTGATGGGAGAGGAGGAGGAGGAGATGGTAGGGAGGAAGAGGAGGGGGAGGGGGAGAGGGAGGTAGGGAGGAGAGGGAGGTAGCGAGGAGAGGGAGGTAGGGAGGAGATGAGGATGGACTAATAAACCGCAAGATAGTCATTCTTGCGGTCCTTTGAGCTGTAACAGAGGAAATGGGGGCACGTTGGGGAGGAGGATTTCATGGGAACTATTTGAAGAGGAGGGTACCTCCTCTCACCTGGCCAATGATTCCCCCCATCCCAAACTGCATCACGGGCAGTGAGAAGTGGGAGGAGGAACCCAACAAAATCTGGGCCAGAAATGTGGGTTGGTTTGTTTCTGTCCTGGATTTGTATCCTAGATAGTAAATAAAAATACCACTTGTGAGCACATTCACATGTCTCAGACTGGTCTGCAACCCATACAATGCTTCTACTGCAGCCAGGGATTCTGGGTAATGGCATGCAAATGAGCAGTCACAGATACAAACACACAGTCGGTATTAAATCAAACCGCAAGTGTCTGGGACAGTTTGTTTTTTGGAAAGATGGGCTCCCAGATTTGGGGTGTTTCGGATTTGGAGTGTCTCGAACAGCCCATCCTTAATAATGTATGTACTGCATGTATATCTTTATTTATATAGTGCCACCTACAGTATATAAATAGCGCTTCGCAGCAGTAATACACGTGACGTAATAATATAGCACACAATGGGAATAAGCGCCTGAGACAAAAGTAACATTAGGAAAAAGCAGTCCCTGCCCCGAAGAGCTTACAATCTAAGTGGTACAGATGCAGCGGCCATTATTTGAACACATCACGGTGCCGTTTTTGTGTCAGGTGAGAGGCAGGAAGGCCGGACAGCAGAAGGTTACAATAGTCGAGGCGGGAGGAGAGAATGAGGGCCGGTTAGAATTTTAGTAGCAGAGGGACAGAGAAAAGGGCATAAACCAACAAGCTTCTTACACGTGACACATCGACAAGCAGTAAATACATTAAAAAAAGATGCATCAATACAGTGTTTTTTTTTTTTTTTGCTACAGGAAACTCACTTTTCCTACTCTACAACACCCTTAATTTATTTAACTTTCTTCTACATCTGAAGAAGAGATGTCTTGAAATCTCATGTACAAACTACTTCTGTGAAAACCTTTCATGGTCCCTTAAACTATCTAGCTTCCTGCAAAATATGGTTCAAAGGCTAGAAAAGGCAGTAGGTATGTTTGGATAGTATGGAATTAGCATGTTGTGATTAGCATAGAAATGTGCAAGAATATACTGTATTTCCTTCTCAGTTGTGGAGAAAAATGCAAAAAAAACGCAAAGAAAGCAAATTGGGAAAAGTACTTTCTTAATATAATTATTTTAATAAAAGATATGTTTAAATTTGCAATATAATAAAATGCAAAGACTGTGTGCTAGGCATTTATTTTTGTTAATTATTAAAACACTTATTTCAAGAAAGTACTTATCACTGTTTGGTTTCTTCGCACTTCTACTTTCTTCGTCACCTGTGGAAACACCAGGCACCCTTAGTTGCTATTTGATCAGGGGTGAGCAACTCCAGATCTAGAGGGCCACCAACAGGTCAGGTTTTCAGGATAACCCACAGGCACAGGTGGTTCAATCATGGCTCAGTCAGATTGAGCCACCTGTGCTGAAGCAGGGATATCTTGAAAACCTGGCCTGTTGGTGGTCCTTGAAGACTGCAGTTGCCCACCCCTATATTAGATGCTATTTTCTGCTTCAGTTCTTGGACTGCAATTTAAACAAGAACTAGCACAGATTGGTGACATAACATTTTTAAATGTTTATCTTGTGTTTAATATTAGTTTCACTAGAGAAACATTTTTTTTGATAAACACTTTTCACTGTTTATTTGTTACAGTATTTGTTACAGTATTTGTTACAGTATTTGTTACTGCCTTAATCACATCAATTACACTGTATTAAGATTTATTCTCTAGGCATATGTTATCACCCAGGGGGGCGCAAACTTTTTTCCTTGCACCCCCCTGCTGGCGGTCCCCTCACCTCCGCGCCCCCCCCTCACCCCTGCTCCGGCGTCATGACGTCACATTGCCATAGCAACATGACATCACATGACCTCACGGCGTCATTTGACGCCGCATTGCCATGGCGACGCGTGTGAGAAGCCGCCAGAGCCAAGGTAAGTTAGGTTAACAGAGGCCCTGCAGCTCCCCCAGCACTTAATTTAAGTGCCTTCGGGAAGCGCGCGGGGCCTCTGTAAATCCCGCCCCCCCTGCACTCAGTCTTGCACCCCCCCCGTTTGCGCACCGCTGTTATCACCCATATGTATCACCAATATGATATAAATAAAAAATACTGTAGCACTCTCTGTAGGGTATAAATAAAGTTTTAATCAATCAAACAAGTACAAGGGGTCAAATACAGAAAAAAGGAAGCGACGTTTCGGACCTCCGGTCCTTTACCCTAACTCAATGTGCAGAACACTACAATTAATCAATCACAGATGGTGCCAGAATTTGAAACTCCCACCCTTGTATGGTGGCTGAAAGAGATCATTCTCACAGGGCCACTGCGAATGTGTATCAGCATAAAAAAATGCCTAAACAAACATATATTGGGCTGTCCGTGGTATATATATATATATAAAAACAAACACTCAAGTTAAATGTAAGTGCTGTGATGCACAAACGTAAGCGCTATTTATCAGGGGGTCCCACAGCATGTATTGGTTGCTGCTCATGCTCTTGCGCATGCGTACCGCTTCGCACGTCCCTCAGACCCAACACTACGGATCACAGCCTACAGCTCGTGTGTCATGTAATTCGAACTGAAATAGTCCACGGAAGCCTAAACATCCTAATGAGTGTACTAGCATGATGTCAGGTTAGGTCGTCCTCCCTGGTGCATCCAAAGTAGCCCAGAAAACATCGGGCTTCATGCTGTAAAGTCCGGTAGAAAAAATCGCCAGGGTTTTTAAATCGCCATTTTTGGCAGCGATGCTATCACGGTATGCAGAAAGGCCCGAATACCTGTGATAGCAACATTTCAACAAATGGCGAGTAGCCGGCACCGAGATGATCTGCCCTCCGAAAAGGGCTCATCCGGTGAGCTGGTTCTGTTGCAGAGAGAGAGAGTCGCCTCTCCCTGCGCAAATCTCGCCCGGAATAAAAATATTTCAATTTAAATGTTATTACTAGTGTGGTGTATCCGGAGCAGAACCGCGTTGATTTCAGGTGCCGGTATCTCCTATGCATTGAAATGTCCCGGTCACGTGACGCGGACATTTACATGCATAGGAGATACCGGCAGCCTATAACGGGCCTGTATCTTGGTAAGCAGGGGATCCCGGTCTTGAAATCAACGCGGTTTGCTCCAGAGACCACCTGCTCATCTACACTTGTAAGAAAATGTAAATATGTAGTAAAAACCAATACACAACTATATCCCCAATCTGATTGGTTGTAGTAGACCATGTGACTCCCTTTGGATGATGTCACATCCCTTCCCAAGACTTACTCTGTCACATGGTCTACTACAACCAATCAGATTGGGGATATAGTTCTCATAATTTGATTGGCTGAACTACCATGTGACTGTGGCCATGTTGGTTTGGTGGTCATGTTAGAGGGGAATAAAGCACAGCCATTCTGATTGGCTGGCTTCAGTCCCTTTCATGACATCACATTAAAAAAAAAAGGTTCACATGATTTTCACAGCCAACCAGATGGCGTGTGAGCCGTTTGCTGCCCAAATGTGACGTCACAGGCGATATTTAAGGCTGTGACGTCTCATTTGAGCTCAAGAAGCCGTTGGGTCAACATCGTGGATTTAACATGGGGTTATTGGATTAACAGATGAAGATAAAGACAGAAGATAAAGAAAAACAAGAAATAATCACAGATGAAGAAAGACGAAATTTATGGAAGATTAAAGAAAGAAGAATTTTGTTACCTGTCCACGATCTTCACGGTGGGTGGCGTTGGATTGTGTTTCGTGACGTCACGGTACGAGAGCTTGCTGATTACCCAGAATTCGGAGGGCCAACGTTTCTAACGGTAAGATAAATATTGAATGTATGTACTTGTATTTTGACTGTTTTTTTGATTGGATTTTCCTTTTTTTTAATGTTTTTCATTGCCCATTGACTGCTAATGTATTAATCTGTGCCTATTTAGGGTACAGATGAATACAGTGGGAGCCAATGCATTTTTTGGCAAATGCATTTCTTCTATTGACTATTTTATTTTCTATGTCTTTTTATTGTTTAGATTAAATTTATTTGAAGTGTGATGGCTTTTTTTTTTTTGTTTGTTTACAGATTGGTTAGTGATTTTATTTAATGATGTATTGTGGAGGCTACCGGTTTTAATTAATGAGTTGCCTAGTGGTTGTATGAATTAATTGTTGTGTTGCTTACTGCTCTGAGGTATTACATTTATTTTTTGGCCAGTGGTATGATTTATGACATGTAATTGATTGCACAGTGGTTTGAATTATTTTATTGAATGCCTATTGAAAAGCAACGGCGGGCAGCAGGATGCGTGAGGCGAGCAATGGTACATAAACACAAGTTTACAAGTTTATGCTCGGCCAATTTGCCTAGGTGCTGGCTGAGCATATAAAGCACAGAGAGCCAATGGGAAGGCTGCAGGCAGTGAGTCATCACACAGACTGTGTACTGATAGGCCGGGGCGGGGTGTATCGCAGCCGTGGAGTAATTAATGTTGTTAGCATTAACCCCTCGAGTGTTTCTGGTCCTGCAACGCCGACATGTAGCGGAGACAGGAGCGCCCTCCGTTGTGTCACGGGACATGGCGCTGGGGCAGAGCCTAGGATCCGGTGCCGGCAGGAGTACTGCGGCGCTCGCACGCAGTGCACGCGCGAGGGGCGTCACGGGACGTGTCACGGGGCGGGACCGAGGTCCAATCCTCACAGTTAATAGGAGAATAAAGATGGGATGGAGCACATTTGGAAGAAAAAAGACAGTCTTACAAGGGAACCTGCCACTGTGCCTCAAAAGGAAAGTGTTTCACCAGAGTATTCTTTCTATGCTCATGTATGGATGTAAAACTTGGACCCCAAATACGTAGACCATTCTATGCTTAGTACTACCCGAAGAGACAGGAAAAAGAATGAATGGGTTTGAAACCAAACAAAAGCTTGGAAATCATCACAAGGGTGAAGAAATGAAAACAGCAGTCAGATCACCATATTGCAAGAAGAAATTACCATTGTGGGACAAAGATTCAACTGGATTCCAGAGGATATCAAAAGAACAAGACGATGATGGATAATGTGTTGGAGCAATGTGGTGAAGAGAGGCTTGCAACCTCAGTTCCTGGAAGATAATTGGAGGTGGGTCTTCATCCAGCACTGTATCGATAAGGGCTGAAGATGAATGATTTATATATATATATTATATATTATATCGCTATTATAATATTATATATATAAAATCATGTCTCAGTGTGGTGCGTACCTGCTGGCAATAGGGGGCCCTAAGTCTGCCGCGATGACATGGGGGAGAACAGGACAGGCTTCTGGGGTTGTGCCTCCGTCTCTTCTACTGGTGCAGCGCCTCTATCTCGTGCAGCCCTAGCTGTATGGGGTGCAGTACCTACAAGAGAGTTCTCCTTCCCCTCCTCCCGATACACTTCACTCTCAGGCAGGAGTATAGATAAAAGTGCAACATCTTTATTGGTCTCTTCTCTATTCAGTAGACAGGTTCCACTGCAGGCTGTCTTCCCTCAGGATGTCCCTGACCTCACTCCTGGCCTAGGGCAGCAAGAGTGGGTCTAGCTCTTCCCCTACCCTCTAGGCAGGGTAGGAGGTATGGGGTGCACACTCACGCTCACTCAGAGGGAGGCCTCAAGCCTGCCAGTCCTGGCAGCTTTGTCTGTGTCACCCTTGTCCATCTCACACCAGGGACAGACTACTCTAAATAGGAAGTGGCAATACCCTAAGTAGCTCCAACAGGCACCGTCCCTGTGTCTTCTGATTGGACACAGAGCCCGATGACCTGCCTTCACTGCCTCAGTATACTGCCTGAAGTGGGGAAAACCCATGATTGTTCCTGACAAACCTGCCCTCACACAGGGATTACTGCCAGGAAGAGGGCAGACCTATAGCCCAAACCACACAGGGCTACATATTTAATAGGTCACTTGGTGGAGGGTTTTTGCTTTTTGGTACTCAGAAATAGATGAATAAATAAATATTCTACATAAAATAAAGAATACAGCTTTCTTTTCCTTGTTTATCCTTACTTCTCAGTTGATGATTTAATTTTTTTAGTAATTGCTACTTACCATAATTGGTGTTAATAGTTAGGGCAATTTCGTGAATATCTCTCATTGGGAGAGCCTCTAAATCATTTACAGTAACTTATGTCCAGTAGCTGTGCTTACTCAGTCATACAACTAATATTATTTCTAACATAGGCATGCATGTTTATCAACTTATCGACTCGTAAGGTCTCACAGACCAGACTTGTTTTGCCAACTCCAAACGAGCAGAGTGATTCTCATGTGTTTTTTTTTCACATTTTAAGTTTCACGCAGCTCTGGAAACTAAACACAAACATTTTCCACTGCTTGGGTTTTGACTGGGTCATTCTTACCAAACATTTTCCCAGCTCTCTTACCAAGATGTGCAAACTGACAGCCAGCCAAAGAGGAATTTAGGAATTCAGTCATCCCTCCTCATTTTGCAGAGAATTTATGTCGTTTTCTTGTACATGTACTGGACACATCCTGTGTATTTCCTGTGCTAATAATGAACTGTGTGAACTCCGTACCTCCGGCTTTAACCATATGTCATTTGCCTCTCAAGTACATTTTTTCCCCAAAAGCTGTAAAAATATTGTACTTCTTGATAAGTAGTAAAGTCTGGAATCCTGATTGGACTGAGAAGTAAGGTCGCCTTTTCTCTGACTGGGGGTGTACAAATTGTTAAGGACATAAGCCCAGGGGTGCTGAACTCCAGCCCCCCCCCCCCCCCACCCCACAACAGGTCAGGTTCTCAGGATATCCCTGCTTCAGCACAGATGACCCAATCAGAGGCTCAGTCTCTGTTGAGGAGGGGGCTTGTGGACTGGAGTTGAGCACCCCTGCATTGGCCAAAATATATTCCGAGTGAATTCAACGTTCAACTCACAAAGTTTCTCTACATTTCCGAGATCAGGTCAATTGTACTAATCTCACATCTCTGGATGCTTTTGCTCATTTTTTTTTTTTTTTTTTTTGTAAAAAAGACCAAAAAACATTTTCATCCAAAGATCTTTACTAATGATCATCCTCTGTATGCGCCTTAGCAGGATTTTAAAGCAGCTTTTCCATCTGCTCGTTTTTTAAAATATATATAGTGTACTAAACTGGGAGCTAATCTGTGCCCCCCCCCCCCCCCCGACATCCAGGGACCCCCAGTTATACAATGGGCAATCTGGAAGATTAAGAATAGCCATCGAGGTGTGTTATGCTGACCGATAGGGAGCCACAGCATCACCTGGACACAATGTCTCAGCTTTCTGCTGGTGACCCCCACAGCTATATTTGCAATATTTGGTGTGTCAAAAAGCGCACACAAAAAAAGACAACTATCTTGGTAACGGGGGGAAGGGAGGAGGTCCCTGGATGTTTGGGGTCACGGAACAGCACCCTAGTTCAGGTTAGATGAATAGTTTTATTTTTAGCTCTTGGGATGCTCAGCTCCTAGATACTTACTCGTTTAGTTGGTGGGGGATTCCTTGTGGGGGATTCCTTGTGGGGGGTTCCTATTGGCCGGTAGGTATCTCAGGATGCCGGCGGGGAGGGGGGGGGGGGTTGGGGTTCACCGAGCCATGAATAGCGCTGTCCAGCTCTGGAGGACCCCTTGGTTATAATTCTATAAAAAATATGAATTGTGAAACATAATGAGTGAGGTGATTGCTGCTTTATATAAGGATGCTGAGTATCTCTCTGCACTTCCATTCTCCCACATAGGAATGTATGAATGCCTCACAAAGTGGTCAGCAATTTTTTTTTTTTTTTAACATTTTCCTTAAATTTCACATTGAGAGAGAAAAATGAAATACATATTTAATTAGCTTATTTACTTAATATCTCTGGTGTGCTCATAGGTATCTCCCCATGTGCTGTATAGGGGACTGTTTGGAGGGGCCTCACTTTCTGCCTGCAATTGTACATATTACAATTTAAATTAGACTCATAACAAATGTGTGTAAAATTGTTTCTAATGTTACATTTCAAAAAATCCTGTACGTGTAAGGGCTGTGTCTAGAAACTTTTTTGTTGCTATAAATAAATGGCTTCATTTTTTCATCCATACAGAGTATGTTTCTGTATTAATAATAACGTATTTACATTGAGCGTGCTTATTGCCTCTGACACTTCTCACCTGTATTGATGACAATATTTGCGTTCCAGTGGTGTCATACAGAGGTGCAAGATGCTGACTTGGGCCTGTGCTTTGATTTTGCATCTTCATTTTTGTTTTTTTTTAGCATTTGGTTCTGGTTTTGGAATATGGCACAATCTGTGAATTTTAATCAAATATATAGCGTAGCAGCAATCTGCAGGACCCACAAGATTTTGCGGCCGTTTTGTTTCCAGTGGAGGGAGATTTAAAATGGATTACTTCACCGGGAAGCATGTCCGGATCTGCGGAAAATAGTATTGTATCGGAAAAATGTATTTAGCGCTTCCTAAAAAATAAATAAAAAGGGGAATAAAAATGTCAAAAGACTTCCTCCCAGGCCAAAATGAGACATCCTTTCAATGGTGGGACGGCAAAGGGCTTACAGTGTGTAGGACATTAGATAAAGGAAGGCCAGGAGAGGCTCCTTACCTTTGAGGAATTAAAGGAACAGTGGGAGATACCTAGTTCAGATGGTTATTCGTATGCACGGGTGACACATTATTGTAAATCACTGGAGAACTATAAAAAGGAAGTATTGTCAAATAATATATTTGATCTTTTTTTAGTCTTTCTAGAGAGAATATATACACTATATCAGATATATATAATTTAGTAAGAGACAAAAATTATGAGAGGATTTTGCAAAAGGTTTTTGAGGCCTGGAACAAAGATTTCAAGGAAATAACGGAATTTGATGTAATTCTTACTGGTTTAGGTAGAACTAGAAAACTTATCATATCAGAAACTTGGAGAGAGATGCAACTAAAACTGACACACAGGCATATTGTGCTGGTAACATAAGTTACAAAGATACAGAATAATCCAGGAATAAATGTTCAAAGTGCCAATAACCGAAAGCAGACCTAAAACACGGCTTATGGGACTGCCCCAAGATTGCACATTTTTGGGACCAAGTGCAGGATTATAAACAGCAGAATGTTAAAATAACTGCGGTTAAAGAACCAGTTTCTTTGATATTTGGCAACTTGGAGGAATCATGAATAACGGGGTGAGTATACCTAAATTCATAGAAATTACATTATTGGCAGCCAGAAAAACCATAATGTTACAATGGATCAAGGATATACCCCCCAACACGGAGATGCGAAACAAATATTTAACACAATTATTCATGTTAGATCAAATGGAAGCTGAAACCAATAAAGAGCTAAAAACGGAAACACTATTTAAAAAATGGGATCTCTTTATTAAAATGTTACCAGACGGGGACAAAGAGGTTGTGATGCGGGCGTTTGACCAAATGTCGTGGTATTTACTAAGAAGTCTGGTACGTGAGAGGCACAGAAGGTGATGAGGGGGGAAAAAGAATAAAATGTCTAATGCCTGTTATCCCTAGATAAGGTTAGGTCCTGTAGCACAGAAACAACAAAAGGAACTGTGGGTACGGGGGGGAAGATACGGAGGGAAATGATGCAATGCAGGTAGAACTGACTCATCGATTTAAAATTTCATTTCATTTTTAGTGTGTCATTGTCTAAAGTATATGTAATTGTAATATATTATTTACTGGTTTAGTGCACTGTTAAATGTAAAGGAATATTGTAATCACTGTACCCTGCTATTGTGTGGTCTTGTTGAAATGTAATATGTTTTATTATGGAAAATGCAATAAAAAATTTCAACGATAAAAAAAAAAATGTATAAAGAGCCGGGTGCGAGTGCTGCTTTAAATATCGATGTTTTATACGATTATTATCAGGATCCCAACAGTGGTCCGAAATATCGATGTGTAAATAAATTCCAACATAAAGCATCAAAGGGATCAATGGAAATTGCTTCATCTGTATTTCTAAAGCATTTTATATCAGAAAAATAATAGAACATGCTTGATATTAGCAGAGAATTATTGAAGGTACATTACATCCCATTGTCTATTCTATAGACCGTAAAATCATCAAAACAATGACAATGATTATTGGGGTTTCCCATGTATTACCACACTAGGCCGGATACATCAAACTCCGTTAAAGTAGTGTTAATATCGCACCGGTAAAAAAAAATAAGGGCATTATTACCACAATGTTAAGTTGGTATTCATTAACATTGTGGTAATAATTTGCCGGGTGCGATATTTTGCCCAAAGTCGTGATCCGGGAATTAATAGTTAATAATGCATTAAACTGAGGTAATCATGTGGTACATCAAGCAACCTGATTGGGATTGGTGGATATACCATGTGACTATCTAATGTGACATCAGAGGCCTGGCCTGTCTCATTTTACAGAAAGAAGACGACGAGAGAAGAAGAAGATGAAGAAGAAGAGTGAAAAGAAAGAAGAATTCAGCAAAAGAAGAAAAAACTACTCACTGAAGAGACTGCTCTTCAATCAACGGAGGATCCATTGTTTCAGGTCAAGTTGAAAATCCATCAACGTTCACCGAGGTTTATTTCAGATTGAAAGAAGGCCACCAGGCCGGGATCTATTTTAGCTGATTGCCACTTTTTGTTTATTTTTGTGCCATCGGGCAGGGACTATTTTGCATGGTTTTTGTTTATATTTTTATTGGCCATCGGGCTGGGATTGATTATTGGTTTTATTTTTATAGGTTTCACATCGGCTGATGAGGAGGACGGCCTGCATCCTGAATACTTTTATTTATTCAGGGTGTGCATTGATTGCCTCTGTGGCTATATAGCCCCTCGAGGGCCTAGGTAGCCACAGTGACAATAATTTTAATGGCTTAGTTTTTATTTTGGACTTAAAGGCGTCAATCCAAGTTGGTGATTTCTTTTGCGAAGTATTTTCATTTTCTTAAAAGAGGATTGAAGCAGGGGGTCTCCGGAGCTGAACCCCCATACATTTCAGGGTTCACATTATGACTGCTGGCTAATAGGAAGCCGTGACGTAATCCGATGTGACTTCTTATTGGCCAAGGTGATGCGGGAGCTATAAAAGCAGAGGGATAGCAGCGCCTACTACAGAGATAAGTGTCTGTGGAAGCAGAGAGGCCCCGGAGCTGAAATTAATGTTCAGCTTCGGAGACCCTTTTGCTTCAATCCTCTGTAAAATCACTGGCTATGATTCCTCCTTTAAGATCAACCAGAGCAGCTTGCCGTTATTCCGTTCTCGTACTGGCTAACATACCTGGAATCACACCAGATACATGCCAGCTTCTTAAAGGATAGGATAGGTTTTAGCGACATTGCTGTAGGATGACAAAGTATCAAAGTAGCGACCCTGCAGAATACATGGGAAGATTTCACCAAACAAATATTCAGGAAGCAAAACAGAAATGTAGAAGTGTTAAGAGAATGAGCCGGATGAATTCCTGGGATATCAAAGAATGTCTGGAGATGTAGACTAGAGGAAATGTGTCTACTGGTTTTTTGAGTCATTTTAATCACAGTTTTGGGGGGCAATGAACTTTTTACCCCTAAAGAATATATCCATTGTTAAAGCAGGAATCCCCCCAAGAAGTTTTACTCTTATAATGTTAGTATCTCACCCCCTCAGCATGTCCTGCTCTAAAAAATAAGTGTTAGTATTAAACATCATGAGCTTGTGAGGTTACCATGGGGACCGAACTGGGAGAGGTCCATTTTATCCTCCCGCGCACTTAATATGGCAAACGCTAATATATCCTGAACGGGGGTAGCACATTTAAATAATAAAAAAACAGTTGGAAAGGGCAAGATCTCTTAAAATAAAATGCATAAAGAATGGCGATCAGAAAGGGCTGGTGTTCGAAAACTTCAACAAGCTGACCAAATATAATGAAAAAATGCACATTTTTAATTAGAGGATTTATATACTTCCTGTTTTATTTGTTTTTACTAGATATTTTGCCTTTTTACATAAATGACTTTAACGGTGGCGTAGAATACTGCATGTATAAGTGCATTAATTGTTTGTTGTCATTCAGCTTATTTATATTTCCTGTACAGACCTTGTTGAATTCCTGCAACGAGAGCGTTAACAGCTTCTGGTCGGATAAAAACCCATGACGTACAGGCCCAACATGTAACAATATGTATTCTCAGTTATAAGTTATATGTATTCTGTTACTGGTTGGCATAGGACAACATGAACACAAAAAGTTCATAGCAGGACAAAATCTTGGTTATCAATTAGTTGTGAAAAATGAGAATCTGCCTGGAACCAGCAAGTTTCCATGACAAGCACAGCTTGTAACCTGCCAAAATATATCCAGCCTTGCACAGTCTTTATTGAAATTGTACGTACCGTATATGTACATTTGCAGTGCAGCTAATTATATCATAATGTGTATAGTAACTCAGGATACATTATAAATAGTTAGATTTGTTTGAGAAGAATGTGTGTTCAGTTTCACAATTGGTCCCTTATAGAGGGGCGCTCTTTAATATATAACCATATTTATTGTGTAAACGTTGAGTTCAATAGAAAATTCAGCTGGTACAGTGGAAATTAAAGCTTCACTGTATTTTTGGCTTGGTTTTTTTTTCTTCATTTTTATGACTACCCGGATTTGTTGTTAGGCTTCTGCCAGCTTGTATGTTTTACTGCGGCCAAAAAAGAAAACATATTTATATATATATATATAATTTTTTTAAATTCAAAAAGCCCCTTTTGTTCTCTATATCAATGCATGCTTGTTAATACTTTTAAATATTTTTGTTAAATAAAGCTCATTTCAAAGCATTATCGAGTGTACATCAGCATTACCGGTTGTATGTATAATAATTAGAAACTACAGTACAGATGAAAAACACGTTACTACTCATATTGATATGCCAGGAGTGACCAACTCTAGTCCTCAAGGGCTATCAGCAGTTCAGGTTAAGTATATCCCTGCTTCAGCACAGGTGGCTCAATCAGAGGCTCAGTCAATGTCACCAGTGGCTGATTGTGCCACCTGTGCTCAAGCAGGGATATCCTTAAAACCTGTCCTGTTGGTGGCCCTTGAGGACTGGAGTTGGCCATCATGATATAAGTGGACTTAACTAACAGTCAATCAGTTCTGAACTCAGATCTCCGGCTTTTAAACACCTGAAAGTGACACACTAGCACAGTACTGTACACATTACAATTCATTCATTTCATTGCATTTAATTGCACACAATCCATGAAATTCAAACAAAGCAACCGCGATAAACACGTGTGCCTGGGGCGATGGGCGGCGTTCATGCCGCGTGGAGTATAGCAGCGCATACGAAAACAGCGCCGTGATTTGTTTGAATAACGGCCGCTGCATCTGTACCACTTCACAGGAGAAAAATATGTTGCTGGACGCTATGAAATTCCCGTTTTACTTTATTCTTATTTTCAGACCATTATATTTAATATTCTAAAAAACTGGTCAACGGGCTTCTTAGAAGGTATCGTCCTTCAGTTTGAGTTCCCTTTTTGCATTTAACAGCTCATCTGTTAACGCTCGAATGATGCAATGAATAAAACAGCTGTCTTATCCCTTGGGTTTGCTTTATACAGTAAATGCGCTTGTATTTGTTCCAGCATTCATTGCCGACATCATATTATCATGGCACAATATGAAGGGTCAATTAATTGTCGTAATCTCACGAGGCACATTGTTTTAACTGCTTATTTATTTTATTTCTTTAAATATTGATTGGTTTATACTAGTCACAATTGGAGGAACAAGGATGGTTTGTGATAATAATAATAATAATAATAATAGCATATTTTTGTATAGCGCTGCTAGTTATACGTAGCGCTTTACAGAGACATTTTGCAGGCACAGGTCCCTGCCCCGTGGAGCTTACAACCTATAGTTTTGGTGCTGAGGCACAGGGAGATAAAGGGGCTTGCCCAAGGTCACAAGGAGCCGACACCGGGAATTGAACCAGGCTCCCCTGCTTCAAACTCAGTGCCAGTCAGTGTCGTTACTCACTGAGCCGTTCCCTCTCCCTATGATGGAAGCTTTGGAGTTTTTCAAATGATGTGGTTTTGTGTGTATATTTCACAGTAGCAACGCCATAGTTACTTACCGTTTTACCTGCCACAACAGGAAGCTACAACATTGTCCCACCAATTTATTTCTGGCTTCCTATTGGCCCACAGGACCTGTGAGATTTTGCGGCCATTTTGTTTTCCTTAAAGGGGAAGAAACAGCAGCAAGTAAACCAGTAAATCTCTTGGTAACTAGGGGGTCCAGAGCAAAAAATAGCGAGGTTCATCTCTAGAAGACCCCCCTCCCCCGTTCGAATCCTGTAAAAAAAAATCAATAGTTAAAAAAATATATAGGTAGAATTTTTAATACAGTAATACCATCCAGAACAAAGGACTTCGATACATCAACTTTGTTATAGCAAATATGTGTTATCACAAAAAAAGAAGCTATTTTTCTGGTGCAATACAGAACATCAACATTGTACTGCAACCGAAAAAAATATTGGAACCGGTATCAACCTGACTGAATACTGCAGTTTTACATCAAGTCCTGATAGCGATCGGTCATGGTAACGCCAATAAATACCGTATTTGTTATCACCTACTCCAGTCTGGCGTCAGCCCTTTCTTACCTATGTATATAATGGCCAATATATTGAAAATAATGGCCATTATATACATGGGCAAGATATCCTAAACCAGCATGGAATAGCTGATAAAAATACAGATAAAACACATTACAGTACATATTAACCAGTTAGTAGCCCAAGTGGTCAGTTATTCATGTTTTGACTAGTTGACAACTAAGGTCTACAAAGGAGTTACAATTAACATTAAACTACACTACCTACCCCCTTGGTTACCTCAAATGTTAGTAAAGCGTTGCTATGCTTTACTAACCGCTTTGGGAAAAAAGGGGTTAACCCTACCACCCCCGCCCAGGGGCCTAACCACCCTACCCAGGGCTACTATCCCCCCCCACCCACATCCATACCCCACCCAGGGGCCTAACCACCCTACCCAGGGCGACTATCCCCCCACCCACATCCATACCCCCACCCAGGGGCCTAACCACCCTACCCTGGGAGACAATCCCCCCCACCCACATCCATACCCCCACCCAGGGGTCTAACCACCCTACCCAGGTCGACTATCCCCCACCCCTTTGTTTCATACTGGTGCTACAAACTCGCTGGAATTCTCGTATCTCCGTTAACTGAAAACGTTTAAATACCTTGCAGATTTTTTCTTGTCGTCTCGAGATCGCCTCAATAAATGCGTCATTACAAACCACACAGCATATTTCAGCTCGGCTGGTCATACACTTAATTAATAATTATGCCTAATTAACTATTCTATAGTAAGTTCTGCCTTTCTACAGTACTAACTAACTCCTGATGTATATTGCTGAAAACATTTGAAACCTTATATCCGAATTATTAGTTACACACAAATACATTCAGATGAACTATCTGAGCCACATCCCGTCTGATTGTCTCATTAAGTGGCCGTGGTCGGATTCTCGGGCACGTGGCACATATAGCTGCCTATTTAAACCCTCATTTTATGAGCTTAATTTTAATAAAAAAATATGAATACATGGGGATTATGGAGAAATAATTGGGAACGGTCTCTCTTTGGATAATAATGCAATTTTTAGGATTCTTTCATACTTCTATAGCTAAGAATGTTATTAAAACATATATTGAGCAATATTAATTTGTCAAAATATGGAGCGCACATGTGTATACAGTTAATATATATTGCAGTTTGCATGATCCCTTTATATGTAATGTTATATTTTGGGATTATGGGGTAAGTACCTCCATCACTTGTTTCACTTTGGTTGTTATGTGAATTTTTTGTACTTATTTTAGACCTCAATATGATTTTGATCAAACCAAAACAAAGTACAGTCCGTGCTGATTGGCTGTTTAACCGCGCGGAATGTTAATAGACGCAATGTGACCAATGCGATTGGTGATACAGAATATGGCTAGTTAAATGTTATTCTGCTACTTGTAACCCCGCGTGGCTTGACCAGTGTATATATTTTTTAACATTACACCTGAACTCAAAATGATCAAGTTTAGTGGTACGTAGGTATGAGAATAGTCAGGAATATTTGCCTTACTGGTCTTACTTTGAAAAAGAAAGCTGAAGATAATTTACAAAACGAGCCTGCGCTGTAAGGTAGAACACAGCCCTCAGATGTACATGCTCAGTTCCTGCTTTGTCTGCTTGTATTCCTGCTTAATTAATCATACTGATGTAAGGCAGATGACAAATCTTGTTACAGTGACGGGGCTCCTGTTCCCAGTTGTTCGCTGTATTGAGTGCATGTTTTATGCATGTACAAGTAAAGGGCTTTTCCACTAAACTAATATTTTAAACCAGTTGTCATTGTTTTACATTTTATGTGATACTCGATGCTAGAGGTTTGTGAATGTCTCCAAGTTTGGTTCTTGAAGGTTTTTGCAAGTTTGTAAACATCTTCTCTGAGGCTTACACTGCTGTTCAGTTCGTATTATTCAGCAATAAGTTTAACTAAGTCGTCGACATTCCGAAAATGTCTTAAGGATAGAAAATGATCTTTCTATAATTCTCTCTTACATAAAAATATAGATTCCTGACTACATGGTTACATAGTTACATAGTAGATGAGGTTGAAAAAGGACATATGTCCATCGAGTTCAACCTATGCTAAATTTAGACCACAGATACTTATCGTATACAGTATTTGTATTTACAGTATATTGATCCAGAGGAAAGCAAACAAAAACACCAGTAAAACATTATCCAATGATGTCTGATAAGAGGAAATATAAGTTCCTTCCTGACTCCAATAATGGTAATCAGATTTCTCGATGGATCAACTTCCTGGTGAATATTTCCGAATGTTGATGACTTCACAAAACTTTCTCAAATGATAAAAGTCCAATATTTACCGGTTGCGCAAACGAATGAAGACATTTTGCCCATCTTCACATATACAGATTTCCACCAAGAATTGCACCAAGGTTTTGCCGAAAATATGTTAATAGATAAGCTTCCAATTTTTGTGTATCACACAATACATAAAAGAAAGGAAATACAGATAAAAAAATAAAATGAAAATGCAAGTCCCACACAGAATACCGAGGCTTATCCTGTGTGCTCTGCAGAGATAACAAAGTATCCGGGCACACGCCTTGTAATTCAACAGTCCATATAGAATTATACCCAGTCTTACAGTTGGCCTTCTAGTCTGAGAAAGATTTTCATTGGGGTAAAGTTGTTTTTTTTTTTAAGTGGTTGACTGCCCAGCATTCCCTGCTGTCCGTCGGTTCTGCGGATAGAACGCCGTGGTAGTGGCAGCGGACTTCCGCCCTGGAGACATCACAACCTGGCAACTCGTGGATCGCTCACTCACTGCCAACCCTCATAGGCCTATGCTGGCTTCCTCATGGGTAGATTGCATGGCTGGATCAGGATCTGCAGTGTTTTAAATAACTTCTTTTAACCCTATGTCTGATACCAGCCTAACTAGCTGACATTTTTCTGCTGGTGTCCTGTTGCTTTGGCCTGCCTTTACCTACCTCTAGTTTTAAGCCAGCCCTGCTTCTGCTGCATTGAGGTTCCCCTGAAGCCACTGGTCTCCTTGCCAGCATCCATAGAGCCTGGAGCTCCACTTCCTTCTATCAGTTCTGCTCTCCTTTTCACACAGCACTGACATGGCAATAACATTCATGTACAGCATGGTACCCATCGATACTAAAACTGCACCAGTACTGGACCTGCAGTTTCAGACCTGCCTTCTCCTACCTCCCTTCGCCTGCTAACACTCCCGGTCATTCTCTATTGTTTTTGCACCTTCACAACTTTCTTAGACCCTTCATGTGCCCTGCAACCTTCTAGATGCTGTGGTGTGCACCATCTCCTGAGGACCTTTAGCCCTAGTCACTTCTGAGACATGTTCTACCTCTCGACCCTGTAAAACATCAGAGTGAGGAGAAACTCCCCTGCACACACTCTCCACCCTCAAATCTGATCCTAAGCCCAAGGACACAAAAGGGATGAGGCCGGAGTCCAATGGGTTGAAGGGGGAGACTGAGGAGAAAACTTAGGCCCTAACAGATATAGTTGGATCCTCATGGGAGAATGCAATTTAGGATAGGGGGAAGTGAATAAAAATAAGCCCTGGTACCAGGATGCAGTCCACCTAACACCCACCTTGGGACCCCTAGAACTGGAATGACCAAGGATCCAAGATCAGGAAAGAGCTGACCACCCAACCCTACCACTTACAACAAGAGGACCCCTCAGTACCCCTTGCGTGCCAGAACTCCCTTGTTGACCACCACCTCCTAGAACCTGACCAGCATTTGCCTGCCAGTGATTTTTCAACCACTCCTCGTAATTTTCCGTGACCTCCTCCATGATTCTGCTCAGCTCCAGTTCCATAGCCCACTCTGCCTAAACTGCCCTATGGCTTCACTAATGATGTTATTGCTGCAGATCCCACCACTGCTGACTCCCCCTCATCATTTATCTGGAATCTCCTAGTAAGGAGGAAAAGAGGGGGAAGCTCCATACTATCTCTTATTCCTCCTCATCTACTCTTCTTAAACCCCAGTATTTAAGGCCGGATTAAGACCTTTAGAGGCCCTAAGCACTTAAAAGATTTTGGTGCCCCTATATATATCTAATTCAAAATATAGACAATAATAAACCATAAAATAAAATTTTGTTTTTCAAAATGAAACAAAACTTACAGTAAGATGGAAAATAATGTTTATTTTTGTATACTTCCACTTTATTTATATTTGAAAAGTTTTCTCTTACTTTTTCTAATTGCAAAGTCTTTGATCAGAACCTCAAAACGAATCTTACGTAACACATCTGCTTCTATACTTAGCAGAGATAAGGCATCCAGCCGGCCTTGTTGCATAGTTGTTCTGTTGGGATTTTTAATATATTTCAACTTAGAAAATGAACGCTCAGCTGAGCAATTTGTGACCATTAATGTTAAAAATATACGAAAGCAAATGTCTACATTTGGAAAGGCGCACTCAATATTGTCTTCGACAATTATTTTATAAAGTTCAGCATGACTGAATCTTGTTTTTATATTTTTTGTTGCACTGAACTTACTGTATGACGCACATATGAGTGAAACTGCTGAAGCTCAGCTGAGAAATTAGTGTTCAAGTCCTCTGGGTAACTAAGTATCAATCAGCTTTTGACAACACTGAGAATACCTTTCAATTTCAGTAGATGATGAAGTGACATTATGTGGCACGTCACTTAGAAAAGAAAATCTCTCTGCTATTTCTTTGTATATCTCTCCTCTTCTTCTCATCTCAGTTTCAAGTTTGCCAACAATTGTGTAAAAGGTGGTGATACGAAATGTATCTCTGGCATACAGACATACTTCTGGTGCATCTCCGTACCTTCTTTCTGATACATTTCCCAGTTTGAGCTGCCTTGTAATCAACATCTGGTAGCATTTCCTTTGTAGCTGCTTCATATCTTTCAAATTCATCTTGTGAAGTGCACCGTTGGTCAGCTAATGAGCCATACAGATCTGCACATGTTTTTAAGTTCACATCCTCATTCTGTAGAACTTGGCTTACTCTATGAACATTTTTGCAAAATCTCATCCCAAAAATTCAACATAAAAACAAATTCTAGCTCTTGCATCTTATTTGCAATATTATTTGCTTCTCATCTCGTGTCTCCCTTTTGTGACTGGTCTTCAGCTATACATTCTAATGCTTCTACAATTTTAAGGAAAGATTTCAAAATTGCTGCTGTTGCCATAGCATGTGCCTCCCATCTGGTATCAGAGAGGGATTTTAAGACACTTTCATTTCCAATACAACCTTTAAGAATTTTCCACCGGCTGGTTGAGGCTGAAAAAGAGGTATAGAGAAACTGCGCTGGCAGCACAGTACTGAGCGCGGCAGCACAGTACTGAGCGCCGCTGCACTCACTCTCAGTGGGCGACTGAACGGGATGACAGCCGACATGACCAAGACAAGAATGATCACGTGAGCCTCGGGGGACCGTGTGGCAGGTTACCAGTTACCAGATTCTAATTTTGTTGTATTCCCAAGAATAATGTATATCATTAACCTCTATTATTACTATTTTATTATTATTTTTATTATTTTATATATTTGTATGTAATTTTTTCATTTATTGTGGGAGCCCCTTTTCGTGGAACGTGGTCCAGCTGCACCATTTGCAGTTTTGCACCATATGGCCCATGGTAAATCTGGCAATGGAACGTTTCTGTGGTGCCCCCTTCCCTTGATGCCCTAAGCACATGCTTATTTTGCTTAATGGTTAATCCAGCCCTGCCAGTATTACCCATTTCTAACTGGCATGCTGTGGAGTTGAGGAAGGGTCCGCTGTGGTCATAGCGATGAGTTGCCCCCCAATTATGGGGCAGACGTCTTAATCTTAATTGCAGTACTCCAATTTATGTTCAGTGATAACTTCAATTGGATACCAGATTATTGAAACATTTGGTAATACCATCATTTGGCAAACCTTTTCCTAATGCTGTGGAAATACATAATATTACCTGATTACATGTAACCCTTCCCTGTTGGAGGAGTGAGCCACACATCACACCAAATTTCACTTGGTTTAAATGGAATGATAAAATTAAATATACAAAAAAGAAAATCGACTTTTTAGAAATCATTCATAGGCCTCATATACGCCAGATCGACAAACTCTGTTAAAGCAGCAATATTACATTCATCCCTTATTTTACAGTTATTGTTTCCTTATTTTTATATGTAAAGCGTGTGACAATGTATAATGCTACATTCTTACCTGAGCTGGCAATCGTTTGGTGCTCCTTTTATAAATCTGTCAAAATCCTGAATGTGTGCCTAACACAGCAGCTACAATGTATCCTTATATTACTAAGGTAATGTTGCCTATTGTTACAATTTGAAGGTCAAACTGCTGGGAACATTGGCAACAAATTATCACAAACAGGAAAGTGTTGCAAATATCTTTCGCTGCTTGGGAGGTCGGCTAAAACCTGCTATGTAAATCATCAGATGCTTTGAAACTCATAAAAATTTGCATTGAGTTGAATAAAAAATAAAGAAAACACATTATGTATTATTTAATACTACAGAACTGATTTTTTTAAAACATAAGATTTCTCATGTTTTGCTGCTTTAAATAACGTACTGTAACATCCACCTAAGTTACTGTCATGTTATGCCTAGTCACGTAACATTAAGTCATGTTTTATCCCGGCAAGAGCATCGTGTTAACTATAACAGCCGTTAGTAATAATGATCGGTAAATAGGCGCTCCCTATACGCACATGGTCAACTCAAAGCCATGGCGGGGGGGGGGAGAGGTAGGGAGGGGGGGTGAGTGGGTAGGGAGGGGGGGTGAGGGTAGGTGGAGGGGGAGAGGGGAGGAGGGGGACAGGGGAGGAGGAGGGGAGGGGGAGAGGGGGGAGAGAGGAGGCAGAGGGGGGAGGGTAGGGTAGGGATGGGGAGGTAGAGAGAGGGGGAGGGTAGAGAGAGGGGGAGGGTAGAGAGGGGGGAGGGTAGAGAGGGGGGGGAAGAGAGTCACAGATCTGTGAGCACGCTTGAGATATCTCAGGTGACCTCACCGATATCGATCCAGGTGTTGTATAACGGAGTGTTTGGTGAGGTGTAAGTTCAATGACACTAAAATACTGTAGGACTTTCTCTGTCGCTCTCTCACATCTAGCAAAAGCCATATTTCAGGGTCTTGTTATTATGTGAAGTATAATGTTATGGTTCAATAATGTGAAGTAAAAGCTTTGCTAATGAGATTTAACATCTGGTGTTTTGGGATATAATTAGCCTTTTGGATATGTGTTAACCTCAGGTGAAATGACTGATTCAGGTAAAAACTGATGTTATGGGCCCTGATTTAAAAGAGCTTTGTCGTTTTAGGCCATAGTGTGGTACCTACAACCTGTTCTAGGTTGTTGTATATAACACCACAGCTTGCTAATGTAATGATAATGACTAACTTTATTTTTTATCACTTTCATAATGCTTACTAACAATGAGTTCGTGGGTTTCAAAATCTGAACTTCGCAAGCTTTAGAGTTGGTTCGGAATTCGAGTCGATCTTCAGACCAAACATTCTAACAATTACCCCAGAAAGCCTCCTGCACAGATTCAATTATCTTTTTTAATAAACTGGGCAAACTTTTGAGTTAGTAAATGAAGAGCAACAAAAAAAAAGTGTGAAATTCAAAAATGTTTGACCAAATTTGGAAAATTGTTCATATGTCCAAAACCAAAATCGATGAGTTTTGGCAAAACCAAATATGGCATTTGTTAGAACCAAAACCAAAACAGTGAAAGCCATAAAAAAAACACGTGAAATCTTACATGTTTAATTTTAAATAAATCAGTTCTGTACTATTAGATTAGTGACTTTTTTAAAAAATAATTATTATTATTCAACTCTTAATGCCAGTCTTACTTACTTTTAAAGCATCCTTTGATTTCTATAGCAGGTTTTAGCAGACCTGCCCAGCAGTGCAAGATCTTTGTAACATTTTCGTGTTTGTTATAATTTGTTGACAATATTCCCAGCAGTTTGAGCTGTAAACTGTAACAATGGGTAATGTTACTCTAGCAACATCAGGATACATTGTAGCTGCTGAGTTACACTGACTGAAGGATTGCTTGAAACGAAAAGGAAGCCATTATGTTAGGCACACAATCAGGATTTTGACAGATTTATAACAGGAGTCATCATTTTATGAAAGATAAAATAGTTTGACTTTATGTATCCAAATATTACTACTTCATTAAGAGATTACAGTATATACTTGCTGAGATTTAAATAATCTGTATATTTGTATATTGAGATGCCATAAAGCAGCAGATCTCATCTACCAAAAGTCTTCTCTCCAATTTCAATATTTGATTTATAATTCCGGATATGGGTTACAGTTTTCCCCATGGTAGCCTAATATCCATGCTCCACCACTTCAGTGATAAGAGACAGGTACACACCTTATTTCCTATAGGGAAGGAACTATCGGAAAGATATCCTGGAAGCTGCTGCTGATCTCAGGCATAGAGGAGAATGTCTCTGGTTTTGAGAAAGGTTCTTGCCAAACCGAAACGTTGATCTTTTGAATACTTTTTTTTTTGCATTTTTTCAAAGTCCTGTGAGTTTAGTCTTTGTGACGGGTGATTGGTTTTATGGAGGGCACATGGGTTTCTTATGGTTGTATGTTAACTGTTGTTAGTAAAAGGTTTTATTAAAGGATATGGCCTTTTCACCCAAAATGGTAATCTGTAGGATTTGTAGTACAGTTAAATTAAAAAAAAAAAGGATCAACCCTCCGAGGACCAAAGTGTACTAATGGCCAGTGGTCGACAAATCACCAAAAAATCTACTCGCCAAACAAAAAAATCTACTCGCCACCTAGTACCAAACGTGTGCTGCTTGGGCCAATAGGAGCTCGCCACGATGTTAAATCCACTCGCCCGGGGAGAGCAAATGTATAGGTTTGTCGAACACTGCTAATGGCAGTGGCACGTGCAAGGGGTTAAACTGGGTGATTGGGATTAAAATGAGTTCTTGGCAGAATGGGGGCGCCTCCTACCTCTCCCCCCAGGATGGGGCTTCCCCCTGGCCGCAAAAGGGGCGTGCTGAGGAGAGGCGGGCAGCATATCTAATCCCCTCCCAATGTTTGTGTATTTTTCTGCGTTATTTTATTCAAATATGTTATGTTACATTAATATGATTTCCCTGTCTCTTTATTCTGTACCCCAATTGAGGAAAGTTCAATAAAACATTTGTGATTAAAAAAAAAAAAAGGAATCAACACTGCGACAATCGCGTAGCACACGCGTGTTCGGGCAGTGATAGCACGTGCGTGTTCGGGCAGTGACATCACACGCGTGTTTGGGCATGAATAGCACGTGCGTGTTCGGGCAGTGACAGCACACGCGTGTTCGGGCAGTGATAGCACACGCATGTTCGGGCAGTGACAATATCTGGAGCTTTGGGAACGTGTTACCTACTGTACAATGTTAAAGGAGCCAGCAATGCTTTAATGCACGGGTTCTCAGCCCTAGTCCCCAAGGCCCCACAACAGGTCAGGTTTTAGTGATATCTCTGTGTCAGCACTGGTGGCTCAATCAGTGGCTCAGTTGAAGACTGAGCCACCTGTGCTGAAGCTGGGACAGATTTAGCCACCTGTGCTGAAGTAGGGATATCCTGAAAACCTGACCTGTCTGGAGAACTGGAGTGGAGAACCCCTGCTTTAAGGTAACCTCGTTCAATGAACCGCCCTCAAGGGCTCTAGGACATAGAAAGAAGAAAACAAATGCCTCTCTGTGATCAAATGGTGCATTTTCCACCCAAAGGGATAAAACAATGCTGAGATATGCACCCACAAATATGTTCTATGAATCCCATAATAAAACGATCAGAAGTTCCATTCCAAATAAGTATAGGTGGTACCGGTAAACAAATAAAATACATTGTATACAGTATCTTCGGGTTTTCCCTATCCAGCGTGGTTCAGTAAATATAATACATCAAGCTGGCCTCAGAGAATAAGGGAGTCTTGGATATGTTACTCGTCATTACTAGTAATTTACTGTTAAATTGCAATATCCACTTCCATCTCATTTGGTCTGCCTTATTTAATTAAACAATGGAATGTTTGTTTAGCAGATAAGAACATCTCGAGTGCTCGTTTAAAATTAATTGCCATTCTGCTGGCAATAGCCAAATGTCCAGTTGTATTTCTTTTTTCCCTGGCTCTGAAACAAACACGCAGTAATATTATAGTCTAAAAATAAGAAATTCCGCTTAAATACGTGATTTCTCAAATATGTTAATTCTTGTTACAGGTTTTTCTTTGTACTTGTATACAACCCAATTATTTAATTCTCACAGCCTTTTACACCCTAAATCCAGCACATATTGCTAATGACAGAAAGTATGTCACTTTTAGCTTGTCTGTCACCAGAATGATTTGTGTAAATGAATGTGCTTCTACCCAGTGCTAAAAGCACAGTGTATTCTGACAAGCTTTAGCAGTACACTTATGTGTGTTGTGGGTTATTTAATCTATAATGCATGGTGAAAGGGTTGTCATTTTACTCACCAAACCTTCTATCAATGTTTGTGAATAAAGGTACCCTTAAATGAAATATACAGTATCATGTAGTAACACAGGAGGGAGGAAGAGTAGGGGGTAAGATACCTCTTATTGGACCAACAAGTAGCTGATATGTTACAAGCTTTCCAACCTCTCAGGGTTCTTCATTGGGTCCTACCCCCAGCCTGAGAGGTTGGAAATCTTGTAACATATCAGATACTTGTTGGTCCAATAAGCGGTATCTTACCCCCTACTCTCTTTCCCTCCTTTGTTACTACATGGAAAAAATGACCAACACAGTGACCCACCCTTCTACGCTTATTAATTATACCACGAGTTTACATGGGCATTCTAATTAATGTAGAGAAACGTGTGTTTAGACTCACTGCTCTGTTCTTTGGAGCAACGCTCTGGTATATGTACTGTAAGAACAGTTTCTTACATCTGCTGCAGGCTTTTAGATTTATGCCACTTCAGATACGGGATGTTTTGGGGCAAAAGAATGGTGCAGAGAGATGCAGAACAGGATACATCTCATTATAATCTGTGCACCGTGTAACTCTTCCCCAACTCCTCCTACTGACTCTCCCCAAGGGTGCAAGCTGGGGCAGAGACGCAGAATGTGATACATCTCATTATAATCTTTCACCGTGTAACTCCCCCAACTCCTCCTACTGACTCTCCCCAGGTGCAACTGGGGCAGAGACGCAGAATGTGATACATCTCATTATAATCTGTCACCGTGTAACTCCCCAACTCCTCCTACTGACTCTCCCAAGGTGCAAGCTGGGGCAGAGACGCGAATGTGATACATCTCATTATAAATCTGTGCACCATGTAACTCTCCCAACTCCTCTACTGACTCTCTCCCCAAGGTGCAAGCTAGGGGGGGACGCAGAATGTGATACATCTCATTATAATCTGTGCACCATGTAACTCTCCCAACTCCTCCTACTGACTCTCCCCAGGTGCAAGCTGGGGCAGGACGCAGAAGTGATACTCTCATTATAATCTGTGCACCGTGTAACTCCCCCCACTCTCCTACTGACTCTCCCAAGGTGCAAGCTGGGGCAGAAGAGCGCAGAATGTGATACATCTCATTATAATCTGTGCACCATGTAAACTCCCGTACTCCCCAACTCCTCCTACTGACTCCCCAAGGTGCAAGCTAGGGGGGAGACCGCAGAATGTGATACATCTCATTATAATCTGTGTGCACGTGTAACTCCCCCAACTCCTCCTACTGAACTCTCACCAAGGTGCAAGCTGGGCAGAGCGCAGAATGTGATCCTCTCATTATAATCTGTGCACCACGTAACTCCCCCATCCCTCGTACTGACTCTCCCCAAGGTGCAAGCTGGGGCAGAGACGCAGAATGTGGTACATCTCATTATAATCTGTGCATCGTGTAACTCCTCCCCCAATCCCTCGTACTGACTCTCCCCAAGGTGCAAGCTGGGGCAGAGACGCGAATGTGATACATCTCATTATACCTGTGCACCGTGTTGTAACTCTTCCCCAACTCTCCTACTGACTCTCCCCAAGGTGCAAAGTGGGGCAGAGACGCGAAATGTGATACATCTCATTATAATCTGTGCACCATGTAACTCCCCCCCAACTCCTCCTACTGACTGTCCCCAAGGTGCAAGCTGGGGCAGACACACAGAATGTGATACATCCATTATAATCTGTGCACCGTGTACTCTTCCCCACTCCTCCTACGACTCTCCCCAAGGTGAACTGGGGCGAGACAGAATGTGATACATCTCATTATAATCTGTGCATCGTGTAACTCCTCCCCCAACCCCTCCTACTGAGTCTCCCCAAGGTGCAAGCTGGGGCAGACAGGACACAATTGGAGAGCAATGCTTTGATACATAGGAGCAGGGTGTAAATGCCATGGTGTGCTCCAAAATGGTTATTAATTTATTTTCACTATTGCATGCATTGCTTCTATACCTTCTGTTTGTGTTCTTTATTACCCGTGTATTTTTAGATGTATTAATAAGGTGACTCATCATTAGCATGTTGATGTTTAGCCTGGTAATGGCAGAGATTGGTAGTAGGCACAACTACTGTATATGCATATAATTGGTTACAGATCAGTGGTATTTTATTAAATGTTCAGTAAATACAAGAGCTACATTGCGTCCATCTAATCAAACATTTGCCCACCAGCTAGCATTCAAAACAGCAGCTCACTGTGTCCGAGACACGCTCTGGATGTGCTGCTGCAACTGCTTAGCTTCAGATGGTATTATATTTTTTCTGCTTTGGAAAGTTCTCAGCCCACAAGGACCAATGCATCATTCTCTGTGCTCTTCCAACTTTCATAACATTCAATTAGACTTCACCCATACGTAGTAGCATACGAGAACATCTAGGCTAAAGGGATTTCAACCCGCAGCTGTGCGTCACTGAGGTAATATGTTCCAGCTGGAATAGAATGGGACTTTCTAGTTGAAAACGTGAAAGAGGGTCTCTTCATAATCAGAGCAAGAAAATAATGTGTTTCTCTTTTTATCTTTTTACTGTGGATAATTATGCTGCGTTTTCAGACGTAATAGTTGGTGACCAAATGTAACAAAGATATGAAAAGTTGAGTAAAATTAAGAAACACAGTTTCTGTTAGAAGGGTAAAGGAACTATAGGACCATGAATTAATGGCTTAATTAATAACGGTTTTCAGCTTAATAATTGTTAATAGCTGTTCTGTGAAATATAATTATTTTAAAAATACATAGCAATGCAATCCATCCCACTTCCCATAATACCGCCACGTTGTATGCATTATTGCATGTGGATAAGATCCACCAAATGATATTTACCCCTTCACAGTCAGAGTGGCCACTCAGGTAGCAAAATGGGTTAATATTGAGCTGGATGCAGTTAGCATTCTGTGCAGTGACGGACTGAAAAAATGCATTGATGCTGCAGTCCTAACAAATCGTCGTCTTCTTCTCAGCCTGGAAGACAGATCTGAAGGTTCTTAAGATTTAAATGTAATGTTTCAATGTCCCTCAAAATATTTATCATCCTTTTTTTTTTTCCCTTCACTTCTTCATTAGAAATAATTTAACACACATGTATTCAGCAAGAACCCTTACTTCCTATGGGAGAAATCTTCAAACAATACAAACAGATACCCCTGGGAAATCACCCATAAATAAGATTGGATCTTTTTACAGTAATTGGATCTGGTCTGCACCATGATATTGACTTATTCACTGACAAGTCCCGCAAAAATATACAGATGCATTTTTAGAGATGATAGGAATATTGGAAGAAACACCGTACATTTTTAAATATTCGCAACATTATTTTTTGAAAAATTAAAAAAATGTTTTTAAAATAATTTTTTTTAAAAAATGAGATAGTGGGAAGTTTTTCACTGCTCCCCTTTCCCCCAGAGATTATGTTGTAGGAAGAATTGCACAGTTTCTTACCTAAGGGGCCTATTCTATAAGCCTCGATAACCAACTTATCGAGGCCTTTTTCGAACCAATGCCTACTGCTATTCAGAAAGCATCAATAAGTGGGCGCTAAAGGGCATGAATCACCATTTTTTGCTGCTGTCCAAACACATTACCGGGTGAGCGGCCTATAAGCCACTTATCGGCAGGTTTTAAAACTCGTGCAATTCTCGGAGCCTTGATTAGGTTATCGAGGCTACTCACGGCCTAAAATGGCGAGTTCCTCCCAATTCCTCTCGCCAGAAAAAGTTGGCATGAGGCTGGGAGAAGCTTCAAGAGACATATCACAGGAGCCATGGGATTGTTTTCAGTCCATTGGCTGTAATACCATGTGATATAGCCATGGTGGTTTTAAGTATGTAACATACCTCCCTTGGAGATGACATCACATCCTTAAAAAAAAAAAAACCTGTCACATGATACAGCATCCAATCGGATTGGAGCTGTACCATCTGACCTTAAAATGTGACTCACATGTTATTATCTTTATTGCAGTCCACCCAAAACAATCCGGTCGAAGTAGGGCCCAAAAACCGGGATATGTCTCACGAGCTGACATACGGTACTGTCTATAGCGGAGATTAACATAAAAATGAATGTAATGTTATACTGTATTCTGTATCACTTGTTTGGAAAAATGCAATAAAATCTAAGTTACAAAAAAAAAAATATGTGACGTCACAGGCCCTCTGTAAGGCCTGTACGTCTCATTTTAAGCGGAAGATCTCGACGTGGCAACATCCGTTTTGGATTTACCATGGGGTTTGTGGATTGAAAGAAAGAAGCTAATAGGCACTGCCCAGCTGTCCACCTGCGTCTTAACAAACTCTTTGTAACACTCGCTATGATTGATGCTTTCTCTCCTACATTTTAGCTAAAATATATATTATATTATATTTACATATATTGTTCCTTTTGGCTTACTTTCACCCATGTCTTACAAGTACTGTCCCTTTTAATTTAGTCTGTTTGTCTAACTCAATATGTCATATTTTATTAACATTTTGCCATTACAACGGCAGTTTTTTTGCTGTGTTAGTGGTTTGTTCTGCTTGTTTAGATAGTCTTTTTATCCACATTTCCTACGCTCCTACAACGTCTCTTGGCACCGCTGACATGTACGCATATCATGCCAGTGGATGTGAGTAGAAACCGCTCCCTCTTTTGAACTGTTGGAAATATCAGTCATGTGGTATTCAAATCCAAATTTGATGTGGGGTTTATTAATTGTCATGCTCTGTATTTATGGATGCCATGTTTTCCCCAGAATTAAATTCAGAGCAAATAGGACAGTCTGTTTATTTCATTTTTATGTGAAATTACTGCAGTGACATTAGAATTTATTAATATTTTATATAAAGTAAACTCGCAGCACGTGTATTTGGGAAACAGACTTATCTGTACCACGTACGTGCAGAGTTTCCCACAGATATCTCTGCCTTCACGCAGAACAAATTATTTCCTTTCAAAATATGAACAGACTTATTTAATTACAGTACAGTTGTATTGTATGTCTTTATTATATGCGCCATTAATGTACATAGCGCTTCACAGTAGTAATACATTGGTAATCAAATAAATAACAGATATATTAAATAACAGGTCATGGGAAAAACGCTTTAGACATAAAAGTAACTTAAGGAAGAGGAGTCCCTGCCCGAGGAGCTACAATCTAATTGGTAGGTAGGGAGAACGTACAGAGACGTAGGAGGGAGTTCTGGTAAGTGCGTCGCAGGGGGCCAAGCTTTATGTATCATGTGTTCAGAATATCACAGTGCTATTAATTTCACAGTTACTTTATTGAAAAAAAATGATACTTACGTCACAATCAGGCCAGGGAAGGCCAACTCCTGTCCTCAAGGGCCACCAACAAGCCAGGTTTAGAGGATATATCTGCTCAGCCCATGTGGCTCAATCAGTGGCGTCACTCGTTGACTGAGTCATTGACTGAGCCACTGATTGAGCCACCTGTGCTAAAGCAGCGATATCCTCAAAACCTGACACTGTTGGTGCCCTGAGGCGGGAGTTTGCCTTCCTGCTCTTATACTGTTCTACTGTTTGCTTCTCAAATGAAGTGACTTTGCTACGTCTGTTAATAACAGTGGGGAGCATTAAGGTGTGGGAAGCAGGGAGCTTCTGGAGCACAACCACTTCATTTCAGCTCTGGAGACCCCCTGCTTCTGAACGCCTACGGAGGTGGCCCTGTTACCATCCCCTGCTGGACAAACAAAATGAGTCTTAAATCTCCCGTGGCATGCTGAAAGATGAGGTTCAGCTCCGAAGACTCCGTGTCCATGCTTCCAACCATCTGAAAAAAGGGGGGTTGGGCAAAGCATTTCACTTGGATTGCTAATTAAAGGGGCAATGCAAGTGGCACTTTAAAAAAATATATTTTTTGTTTTAATATCTGCAGTGAAAAAAATGGGACATTGGCCCCGTAGTGTGCTTACAAAAAAGTTTGTGAAACATAGTCAATGCATGAAGCCAATGAAATGTATGTACAATAAAGTCCGTAATGATGAAGAAACCAAGGAACCCTGAGTAATCAGGTGGTTTGTAAAGTAGACCATTTTCAGCAATAGATGTGGGGTGATGGGGGAGCCTGCAGATCAGTATGAACTGGATAGTGTTGATAACTGTGGGGGAGGGGCAATGCTGGTTCAGTAAACCCTTGAGTTCTCTCCGTGTATAGCGGAGAGACCTCCGTTGAGTGACCGGGATACATCTCATTATAATCTGTGCACCGTGTAACTCTTCCCCAACTCCTCCTACTGACTCTCCCCAAGGTGCAAGCTGGGGCAGAGACGCAGAATGTGATACATCTCATTATAATCTGTGCACCGTGTAACTCCCCCAACTCCTCCTACTGACTCTCACCAAGGTGCAAGCTGGGGCAGAGACGCAGAATGTGATACATCTCTTATAATCTGTGCACCATGTACTCTCCCAACTCCCCTCCTACTACGACTCTCTCTCCTCCCCACGGTGCAAGCTGGGGCAGAGACGCAGAATGTGATACATCTCATTATAATCTGTGCACCATGTAACTCCTCCCCAACTCCTCCTACTGACTCCCCAAGGTGCAAGCTAGGGGGGGGACGCAGAATGTGATACATCTCATTATAATCTGTGCACCGTGTAACTCCCCCAACTCCTCCTACTGACTCTCACCAAGGTGCAAGCTGGGGCAGAGACGCAGAATGTGATACATCTCATTATAATCTGTGCACCACGTAACTCCCCCAATCCCTCGTACTGACTCTCCCCAAGGTGCAAGCTGGGGCAGAGACGCAGAATGTGGTACATCTCATTATAATCTGTGCATCGTGTAACTCCTCCCCCAATCCCTCGTACTGACTCTCCCCAAGGTGCAAGCTGGGGCAGAGACGCAGAATGTGATACATCTCATTATAACCTGTGCACCGTGTAACTCTTCCCCAACTCCTCCTACTGACTCTCCCCAAGGTGCAAGCTGGGGCAGAGACGCAGAATGTGATACATCTCATTATAATCTGTGCATCGTGTAACTCCTCCCCCAACCCCTCCTACTGAACCCAAGGTGCAAACTGGGGCGAGACCAGAATGTGATACATCTCATTATAATCTGTGCATCGTGTAACTCTCCCCCAACCCCTCCTACTGAGTCTCCCCATGGTGCAAGCTGGGGCAGACAGGACACAATTGGAGCAAAATGCTTTGATACATAGGAGCAGGGTGTAAATGCCATGGTGTGCTCCAAAATGGTTATTATATTTATTTTCACTATTGCATGCATTGCTTCTATACCTTCTGTTTGGTGTTTCTTTATTACCCGTGTATTTTTTAGATGTATTAAATAATGTGACTCATCATTAGCATGTTGATGTTTAGCCAGTGGTAATGGGCAGAGATTGGTAGTAGGCACAACTACTGTATATGCATATAATTGGTTACAGATCAGTGGTATTTTATTAAATGTTCAGTAAATACAAGAGCTAACATTGCGTCCATCTAATCAAACATTTGCCCACCAGCTAGCATTCAAACAGCAGCTCACTGTGTCCGAGACACGCTCTGGATGTGCTGCTGCAACTGCTTAGCTTCAGATGGTATTATATTTTTCTGCTTTTGGAAAGTTCTCAGCCCACAAGACCAATGCATCATTCTCTGTGCTCTTCCACTTTCATACATTCAATTAGACTTCACCACTACGTAGTAGCATACGAGAACATCTAGGCTAAAGGGATTTCAACCCGCAGCTGTGCGTCACTGAGGTAATATGTTCCAGCTGGAATAAGAATGGGGACTTTCTAGTTGAAAACAGTGAAGAAGGGTCTCTTCATAATCAGAGCAAGAAAATGATATGTGTTTCTCTTTTTATCTTTTTACTGTGGATAATTATGCTGCGTTTTCAGACGTAATAGTTGGTGACCAAATGTAACAAAGATATGAAAAGTTGAGTAAAATTAAAGAACACAGTTTCTGTTAGAAGGGTAAAGGAACTATAGGACCATGAATTAATGGCTTATATTAACGGTGTTTCAGCTTAATAATTGTTAATAGCTGTTCTGTGAAATATAATTATTTTAAAAATACATAAGCAATGCAATCCATCCACTTTCCCATAATACCGCCACGTTGTATGCATTATTGCATGTGGATAAGATCCACCCAAATGATATTTAACCACTTCACAGTCAGAGTGGCCACTCAGGTAGCAAAATGGGTTAATATTGAGCTGATGCAGTTAAGCATTCTGTGCAGTGACGGACTGAAAAATGCATTGATGCTGCAGTCCTAACAAATCGTCGTCTTCTTCTCAGCCTGGAAGACAGATCTGAAGGTTCTTAAGATTTAAATGTAATGTTTCAATGTCCCCTCAAAATATTTATCATCCTTTTTTTTTTTCCCTTCACTTCTTCATTAGAAATAATTTAACACACATGTATTCAGCAAGAACCCTTACTTCCTATGGGAGAAATCTTCAAACAAATACAAACAGATACCCCTGGGAATCACCGACATAAATAAGATTGGATCTTTTTTACAGTAATTGGATCTGGTCTGCACCACTGATATTGACTTATTCACTGACAAAGTCCCAGCAAAAATATACAGATGCATTTTTAGAGATGATAGGAATATTGGAAAACCGTACATTTTTAAATATTCGCAACATTATTTTT
This sequence comes from Ascaphus truei, assembly GCA_036426205.1. Lineage (NCBI taxonomy): Eukaryota > Metazoa > Chordata > Amphibia > Anura > Ascaphidae > Ascaphus > Ascaphus truei. The sequence continues at coordinate 4,053,658 of CM071571.1, read as the reverse complement.
TGAAAAATTAAAAAAATGTTTTTAAAATAATTTTTTTTAAATGAGAAATAGTGGGGAAGTTTTTTCACTGCTCCCCTTTCCCACCAGAGATTATAGTTTGTAAGGAAGAATTGCACAGTTTCTACCCTAAGGGGCCTATTCTATAAGCCTCGATAACCAACTTATCGAGGCCTTTTTCGACCAAAATGCCTACTGCTATTCAGAAAGCATCAATAAGTGGGCGCTAAAGGCATGAATCACCATTTTTTGCTGCTGTCCAAAACACATTACCGGGTGAGCGGCTATAAGCCACTTATCGGCAGGTTTTGAAACTCGTGCAATTCTCGGAGCCTTGATTAGGTTATCGAGGCTACTCACGGCTCTAAAATGGCGAGTTCCTCCCAAATTCCTCTCGCCAGAAAAAGTTGGCATGAGGCTGGGGAGAAGCTTCAGAGACATATCACAGGAGCCAATGGGATTGTTTTCAGTCCATTGGCTGTAATACCATGTGATATAGCCATGTGGTTTTAAGTATGTAACATACCTCCCTTGGAGATGACATCACATCCTTAAAAAAAAAAAACCTGTCACATGATACAGCATCCAATCGGATTGGAGCTGTACCATCTGACCTTAAAATGTGACGTCACATGTTATTATCTTTATTGCTAGTCCACCCAAAACAATCCGGTCGAGTAGGGCCCGAAAAACCGGGATATGTCTCACGAGCTGACATACGGTACTGTCTATAGCGGAGATTAACACTAAAAATGAATGTAATGTATACTGTATTCTGTATCACTTGTTTGGAAAAATGCAATAAAATCTAAGTTACAAAAAAAAAAATATGTGACGTCACAGGCCCTCTGTAAGGCCTGTACGTCTCATTTTAGCGGAAGATCTCGACGTGGCAACATCCGTTTTGGATTTACCATGGGGTTTTGGATTGAAAGAAAGAAGCTAATAAGGCACTGCCCAGCTGTCCACCTGCGTCTTAACAAACTCTTTTGTACACTCGCTATGATTGATGCTTTCTCTCCTACATTTTAGCTAAAATATATTATTATTATTAATATTATTACATATATTGTTCCTTTTTGGCTTACTTTGACACCCATGTCTTACAAGTACTGTCCCTTTTAATTTAGTCTGTTTGTCTAACTCAATGTCATATTTTATTAACATTTTGCCATTACACGGCAGTTTTTTTGCTGTGTTAGTGGTTGTTCTGCTTGTTTAGATAGTCTTTTTATCCACATTTCCACGCTCCTACAACGTCTCTTGGCACCGCTGACATGTACGCATATCATGCCAGTGGATGTGAGTAGAAACCGCTCCCTCTTTTGAACTGTTGGAAATATCAGTCATGTGGTATTCAAATCCAAATTTATTGTGGGGTTTATTTAAAGTTGTCATGCTCTGTATTTATGGATGCCATGTTTTCTCCCAGAATTAAATTCAGAGCAAATAGGACAGTCTGTTTATTTCATTTTTATGTGAAATTACTGCAGTGACATTAGAATTTATTAATATTTTATATAAAGTAAAACTCGCAGCACGTGTATTTGGGAAACAGACTATACTGTACCACGTACGTGCAGAAGTTTCCCACAGATATCTCTGCCTTGCACGCAGAACAAATTATTTCCTTTCAAAATATGAACAGACTTAGTTTAATTACAGTACAGTTGTATTGTATGTCTTTATTTATATAGCGCCATTAATGTACATAGCGCTTCACAGTAGTAATACATGGGGTAATCAAATAAATAACAGATAATATAAATAACAGGTCATGGGAATAAGCGCTTTAGACATAAAAGTAACATTAAGGAAGAGGAGTCCCTGCCCCGAGGAGCTTACAATCTAATTGGTAGGTAGGGAGAACGTACAGAGACAGTAGGAGGGAGTTCTGGTAAGTGCGTCTGCAGGGGGCCAAGCTTTATGTATCATGTGTTCAGAATATCCACAGTGCTATTAATTTCACAGTTACTTTATTGAAAAAAAAATGATACTTAGCGTTCACAATCAGGCCAGGGAAGGCCAACTCCTGTCCTCAAGGGCCACCAACAAGCCAGGTTTAGAGGATATATCTGCTTCAGCCCATGTGGCTCAATCAGTGGCTCACTCGTTGACTGAGTCATTGACTGAGCCACTGATTGAGCCACCTGTGCTAAAGCAGCGATATCCTCAAAACCTGACCTGTTGGTGGCCCTTGAGGACTGGAGTTTGCCTTCCCTGCTCTATACTGTTCTACTGTTTGCTTCTCACAATGAAAGTGACTTTGCTACGTCTGTAATAACAGTGGGGAGCATTAAAGGTGTGGGAAGCAGGGAGCTTCTGGAGCACAACCACATTCATTTCAGCTCTGGAGACCCCCTGCTTCCTGAGACGCCTACGGAGGTGGCCCTGTTACCATCCCCTGCTGGACAAACAAAATGGAGTCTTAAATCTCCCGTGGCATGCTGAAAAGAATGAGGTTCAGCTCCGAAGACTCCGTGTCCATGCTTCCCAACCATCTGAAAAAAAGGAGGGGTTGGGCAAAGCATTTCACTTGGATTGCTAATTAAAGGGGCAATGCAAGTGGCACTTTAAAAATATATATATTTTTTGTTTTAATATCTGCAGTGAAAAAATGGGACATTGGTCCCCAGTCGTGCTACAAAAAAGTTTGTGAACATAGTCAATGCATGAAGCCAATGAAATGTATGTAACAATAAAGTCCAGTAATGATGAAGAAACCAAGGAACCCTGAGTAATCAGGTGGTTTGTAAAGTAGACCATTTGTCAGCCAAGTAGATGTGGGGTGATGGGGAGCCTGCAGATCAGTATGAACTGGATAGTGTTGATAACTGTGGGGGGAGGGGCAATGCTGGTTCAGTAAACCCTTGAGTTCTCTCCGTGTATAGCGGAGAGACCTCCGTTGAGTGACCGGACACTCTCCCCCCTGTTCTGCGTTGTAGAGCAGGCGCTGTGACCCCACTGGCTGCAGAACGCAGAGATCAGCTGCGCATGAAATTAACAGCCGCGTTACTCACAGTAAGTGGCTTCCGCCGCTTCCGTCTAGGCGAGCCTCCGTCTGGAAGAAGTAAATCAATGTCGAAGGGGGAAAGATGGAGCACTGCAAAAATTAGAAGAGGGCTGGAGGCAGACATAAAAATAAAACTATTTATTAGGCATATTAGCCAAAAAACATATAATACAAGACACGGGTCCTCAAACGCGTTTCTCCCCGCAAATTGGCTTTATCAAAGAATTTATATCTGCAGCATTTGATAACCTTTATTGAAAACTAATTACCTCATCTGCTGATTGATTAGTTCTCCCGTGATCGATCACCACAGATTCTGCTTCCCAGGGTTCACTAAATGGCCGCTTTGCAGTTTAAATCAATCCTTCAGTGGGTGTAAGGCTACGATTATACAGGTCACCGCTGCGATCCGGCAAAGCGGCAAGTAGAATTGTAGTCAGGAGGCAGCCGGAGGAGACAGGGAGGCGTGGCCGTGAGCGGTTCACCCTCATTGGCTGAACCGCTCACGTGACGCGGCCGTCGCCTGCCCAAAGCAAATTCAAGTGTCTCGTCTCCGGACTGCCGCCCTGCAGTTCGGCGCTGCACAGCCGTCGCGATAGGTATGTTTGGTTACATTGGATTTATGCGCTTTGTTTTTCAGCCGCCGGGCGATTTTAGGTATAATCACGGCCTAACTCAACAGCTACAATGTATTCTTATTTTACTAATGTAACATTATGGTTACAGTTTGCAGCTCAAACTCCTGGGAATATTGGCAACAAATGATTACAAACAGGAAAGTGTTACAAAGATCTCGCACTGCTGGGGAGATGGGCTAAAACTGCTATATAAATCAAAGAATGCTCAGTATATTAAAACTCATTAAAATGGCATCGATAGGCACCAAGATAAAATGGGAGCCGCATCTACGGTACCACCGTTATATCATTTCAAATTACAGAGACAAGGATTTGCAGGCTGTAAAGCACTAGTGTTGAGAATAAGACGCCTTTCCTTGTTTGACATGTTATAAAAGTGGACAGGTTCAGTTTTGATGGCATAAGCATTGACTCTGCAATATATTGTAACCATTATGAACAGATGTATATTTTTGGGAAATTACTTCTCACCACTGGGGCCAAAATATAGCACCTATCAAAGGAAAATAAATGCATTTATCTGAATCCTAACATTAGTCTCTTAACCTCTTTCTGGATTCCTGCTCAGCCTGTCACCCGATCTCTTATTAATTCTATTGGCAAATGAGCTTTACTGCCTTAAAAAAAGAAACCACAACTCCACATTTGCTGTAGTATACACGTAGCTGAAACAACTGCTGCCTGGACTTATGTAAATAAGAAATGTCAGGCAGTAGCAGAAATGAAAAAGCATATAGCATTATAGCTTAAATGTTTCCAGGTGTTCGTGCCAGTTCCTGGTAACTCAGTATTAGTACAGGTGGCTTCTCATTTCTCCTCTGTCTGGGCTTGAGGAACCTATATGGAAGGGCTGGCCAACTCCAGTCCTCAAGGGCCACCAACAGGTCAGGTTTTAAGGATATCCCTGCTTCAGCACAGGTTGCTCAATCACTGACACAGTCAATGAATGAACCACTGATTGAGCCACCTGTGCTGAAGCAAGGATATCACTAACACCTGTCCTGTTGGTGGCCCTTGAGGACTGGAGTTGGCTAGTCCTGCTATGGCATTACAAATCTCCATAGTCCATGGAAAACTTACTGTATCAAACATGCTAAAGTCACAGCAAAATGTTCCTAACATCTGTGATTGGGAATAATAAACTCCGTTTAGATGTCCACAGTGTTGATGTTAAACAAAGCTGGTGAGAGATCACAGTAAATATATAAGTCAAAAGTCAGACACATTTTTATTTCTTGCCCACTATGTTTAAAGTCCAAATGTGCTGAATATTTCCGGGGAGTAAAATGTTATTAGGAGGAAGCGACAAGTTCCACAATTCTTTCTCTTTCTGTGTGTATTCCCTCTGTATCTGTTTGTGTGTGTCCGCCCTCACCTGTATACAACTGTTTATGTAAAATACATAACTCTGTTCCCCCATTGTACCACGCTATGGCATATGTTGGTGCGTTACAAATATAAGATGATAATAATAATGTTTTTAGATTTCTCATTGCTTTGTCCGTATTGCTTTACACTCATTGTCATTGAACATTAATTATTGAACAAAATATGCTTCATTTTTGTAAGAGCTGTGTTCCAAAAACACACTTTGTGGTTCATCTCACAATACCGTGACACCCGCCCCTATGGGCATTACTCTTTCTACCACTGCTACTTGTTAGTTCAGCGCGCGTCTCTCCCCCCCGCCCGGCCAAGAGCAGAGATAATAAAAACCAAACAATATAGCGCTCACACGAGAGATCGCATTCAGTTCCAAGCATCTGCAAAATCATTCACCTCTCATTAGTACGAATAGACGAAAGTTCGGCGCGTGTCTGTTAACACAATATATTGCTGTGTTTTGGGCCAGAAACACTGTTGACTAATTAATGAATAATTATGCCGAAACGCAAGCGTACATTTAGCGCGGATTATTCTAAACCGTGCAAACGTATACAGAAAGGGAAGCTGAGGGCACAGCCGCTGAATACAAACGATGCAGATAATATTTTGTATTGCAATGTTGAAGGTCAGTCATGAAGTCATTATGACGTCACACTTTCACGCTGGAGTTCGGCGTCCCATATTGTAAATAACGTAAATATGGCAACCCTATTTTACTTAAAAATATATATTTGTGGCCCGACCTAAAATATGGTTTCCTGGAACGCAAGAGATTAGCAATCCTGCCACGGGGTTACAAACTGAGATTTTGAGATGAGTTTTGCTAAAGTGTTCCTCAGCAAATTGTTTTTGAAGAAATAAACTGCCAAAGTTATTAGTAAAAATATCACTAATGTCCGTGTGTCTCATCCAGGGTCCCGCAGAGCCGGCGGCACAATGACCCTATGCCAAGGTGCCACGTGCCACGGGCAGGGCCGTTTTAAGACCTGCGTAGGCCCCAGGCACTTTTATTTCTAGATTCCTGTGTGTCCGATATTTGTACTCATTTTTATGCTAATTTCATCGTTTCTTTCGATACAAGCGATATTTGGCATCGATACTTTTGTTTCGATATTTAAAGGTATCGATACTTCAAAGGCATTTTACATTAAAATTTGCTGTTTTCTCTTATTTTGTGATTTTTTTTTGTTTAGTTATTTTTTCAAGTGAAATATTGTAGGCCCTAAAAGGTTCGCAGGCCGCGGGCACTGTGCCTAGTCGGCCTAATGTATAAAGCGGCCCTGGCCACATGCCCCGGGGTAAAAACGGTACTGTCTGCTCAGCGATGGCACCTCCTGTGTTCTGTGCACAGCATTTTTAACGTGTTAGTGACTATATATCTGTTGTATGGAATAATGTTTTTAATTTGCGTATGCCTGGTTGTTAGTCTGTCTCTTTGCGACATTTAGCATTCATATAGTTAATGCCACTTTGTATCTGCTTGAACAACTGCTATTCATATGCGTTCTTGGCCACTCACATTTAAATATTTGATTATGCATCTGCGCTTCTGGGCAGCCATTGTCCAGAGACTGGTTTGTTGGAATGCGGAAATGCTACAAAGAGACGGACAGGCATTTAGGAGTCTCTGCTCTTCGATAAAACGCCCACGGGCGCGAAACGCGTAAATGTGTTTTTATTTTGTGCTACATGTGCCAATACATTTTTCCAGTAATGTAACCTACAACCCTCAGAGTGCTTTCTTTCAATTGTGAACCGCCAAACTCACCTTTTTCTATTCTGTAACGGACATCGGCAGGAGCACATCGAATGCTGCAACATCTGAGGATATCCCGTGAGTACTTTAAAGCTGCAGTTCAGTCAATATCCTGCATGTGTGTTTTTTTTAATAAATCAGTTCTGTAGTAAGAAAAAATACTTTTAGCATTTTCTATTTTAAAAACAACAACTTTGAAAGACCAATTTTCTTGTATTCTATTTTAACAGCCATTTGCTAAGGCACTGCCCCTTCATGTCCTGTCACAAGCCCTGGCACACCCCTTTGTCAGCCCTGCCCTCCCTCTAGCACATGTCAGTGCAGGAGTGCTCATGAATATTTATGAGCTTCCACTGAGAGACAGAAGCAGAAGAAAAACAGATCCCTTCACTAATGATGTCACCAAATTTCGCAGATCAATACATGGAGAACGAATTGACTGGCAGCTATACAGTTCTTTAGGTAATTAGAGATTGCACACATGAAACTATTGAAATAAAAAAATAAATTAAAAGAAATAAATAAAAAATACTGAACTGCAGCTTTAACATACTTATGTAGATAACACCCACGTGTTAGGAGACTCAGTGCTTCCTCACCCACGTGTTAGGAGACTCAGTGCTTCCTTTGCCGTTAGATAGTCACCCTCCATTTAACTTTAACTACTCACTGATACTTGATTTACAAAGACATCAGGTTCCCTCTACACAGAGACTCACCAACAAGGGATTCATACTACAGTATTATTCTCCTATTGTGCAACGAGTTCTTATAATGCAACACTGTTCTTAATTTATTCTGAGGATTACAGCATCAAGGGTTTTTTGGAGGCACCGTCCTGTTTGTTGTTACTAACGACCTCTTCTTCTGATCCAGGTACCAATACTAATCCTATGTGCCCTGCGGAGGTGTGAACCCAAACTCCTGCTCCGTTACTTGCTCTTTACTTTGAACTCTGCTCAGAGCCCCAGTTGGTATAAAGCAGCTCGTGTGTCATTGTCAGATAAAAGTTCTGCATCCAGGTGTGGAGGAGGAAGGCCTACTATGGTAACCCAGGGCGGGCGAGGCAAAATTCAAAGCTGCTGTACTGTATGTTAGGAGACTACACCGCACATGGCATGTTCTGTTACTGGATGGCATTTTTGCCGTAATTAAATGTGTTTGGAACCTTTCCAACTAATACACATGGGAGGTTGTTCACCGTGAAAAGCTCAGGGGAAATACTGTGAGTAATACATTGTAATGAGCAGCATATACTGATTCATTCCCCGGTGGTACTGCACAGGGTAACGTTACTGCACAGGATAACGTTACTGCACCGGTACGTTACTGCAAAGGTAACGTTACTGCCACAGGTAACGTTACTGCAAGTGAACAGGTAACGTTTACTGCACAGGGTAATTTTACTGCACAGGGTAACGTTACTGCACAGGATAACGTTACTGCACAGGGTAACTTATGCACCGGGTAACTTTACGTCCGCGGGTAACGGTCTACTTAACGCACAGGGTAACTTTACTGCACAGGGTAACGTTACTGCACAGGGTAACGTTACTGCACAGGGTAACGTTATTGCACAGGGTAACTTTACAGTAGACAACAGTTTTTATATATTAATGAATTTCTTTGGCACACAGTACCTGTTTCCTACATATTTCTTCTCCCACCCCACCCGTTTGTAATCTAGTTTACAGCAAATAAAAATTCTACTTGTGAGCAGATTTATATGTCTCAGATAGGCTTTTAATCTCTTAGCATGCACTACTTTCACTGCAATACTTCCACTGCCGCCAGGGATTCTGGGTAATGACATGCAAATGAGCATTCACAGTGTGTAACCTTTTGCTTCTTATCCCTTTTAACATGTATCTATGAGTCTAGTTTAATAACACTTGATAGGTTGTATTTAGTTGATATTAGGGCAGTGTCATAATTATAAAAATATGTTTTGCTGGATATGCAGGAACACGTTGGTTCCCGTTGGGATTTTAACCCAGGCCCTGAGGTTTGGTCAATGAGATTTCCACAAAAGCAGAGGTCTCCCAAGATTATCCCTACTAAATCTCTGCACATAATACTAGAACTGTAAAAGTACAGATGTAGCAGACGTTATAACCCCAACTACCATGAACTAACGCTAAGAATAAGGCCTTAAATAATGCATGCGTTATTGCCTCATCCAGTGATAAATAAGATGCCCGTGCGTTACCAGGAGCGGAAAAAACGTCTGCTACATCTATGTCGGACATCAATGAGCGCCTGATGATTAATTTGGCAATAACTGCTTATTATTAGCCTTGGAAGTTACATTTTTTTACTAGCATGCAAATATAAGGTAATGGATGGGAGCAACGGCTATTAATAAACAGTCACTGAAGATATCTCTGAATTTTCATACTTTATATATGTAGCCCATATCCCCCCCCCTTTCTGGGAGATGTTGCTGCTACAGGGAGTGTGGTGGTGTATATCTGCTGGCTTACAGTAGATCTGAGTCTCCTGCATGGTGGTAGGGGATGTCAGAACAGGCTTCTGGGGTATAGACTGATAAAGTACTCACAGTGACAGCGCCTCCATCTCTTGCAGGCCCCTTTGAGTGAGGGGAGCAATTTCCTGCAGGAGAGTTCTCTTCCCTTCCCCTGATAGATTGCACTCTCAGATGAAAGGTATAGTGAAACGGGAACATTTTATTGTACACTGCAGGCTTCACACAGCATACACAGAAACCATCAGTAGAGCTTAGGGCCTTCACCCTCAGGATGTCCCTGGACCTACACTCCCAGCCTAGGGCACCAGGAGCAGTTGTAGCTCTTCCCTTACTCCCTGGTGGAGAAAGAGGAATAGTCTCCCAACACTCCCCTAAGGGAGGGCCCACAGATTGACAGAGCCCTGCCAACTGGTTTGGGTAGACTGGCCTCTCTCAAAGGTAGAGGCTAACTGACTAAATCAGGAAGTGCAGCTCCTTAAGTACAGGAAAAGCAGGAATCAGCCCTGAGCCCCCGAATGGACGCAAGGCCTGGTTGCACCGCCTCCCCTGTGACTCACTGAAGCTGCAGGAGGTGAGGGAAACCCATGATTACTCCTGGCAGACCTGCTCTACTAGGGCTTACTGCCAGGAGGAGGGCAGACTAGTAGCTAGCGAAACCAGGCCTGGCTACATATATGTGTTGTTATTCCTATTTTAAAGAAACTACCGTGTTTCAGTAGGGCAGGGGTGACATACAGCTGCAACTGCTGGTTGTAGACTAACACAGCGGGGGTCCCTTCATTTGAATGGGACTCACGCTGTGTGAATCCTACCTGGCTGCGAGTCCCATTGAAACGCAGGGTCCTCCGCTGTGTTAATCCGATGGGCAAATGACAGCCTGCTCCGGACCATCTCACGCGTTACTGCGAGATGGTCACAGATTTTCCTTGGCAAGCAGTCTACAACCGGCAGTAGCAGCTGTATGACACGGGACATTTAAACCTGCATTAGATACCTGCATCACCTTCAGAGGTATGTATCTCGAGGAGCAGGGGGTCACCACAGCTGAAATTAAAGAGGGTCAGCTCCGGAGACCTCCTGCTTCACGCCTAAAGGATAAATATTTTTCTAACTGGAGATGCTTCTTTAACATGTGTTACGGTTCTGCTCTGGTTTGTTACATACAACAATATCTCAAGTGAAGTGAATCTGGTGTCACCCACAGTGAAGCAGAGTTTCTTTTTTGGGGCGGTAGAATAATGTTTCCACTCTCCTATAAAAAGTAATGCGCCGTACTGGATCCAACATCGCCGTTCTGAACCTCACTGTGAGCAGAGCACCGTTCCTCCCAAGCACCTCGGGACTATTATACAGTACTTTCTTGTGTTTCATATTGCATTTAAAATGTTAATAAAACACTGCAAGATATTACGGCTCAGTAAGAGAAATAAACCTACCCCTGAATTAATTAGCAGCACCTCCAAAGTTGGTGCTGGAAAGGTGCAGCTCCACCTGATTCTTCTTTTACAAATGACTACCACCTATGCTTAATTATCATTTAAATACACACAAATATATGTATATATATATATATATATATATATATATATATATATAAATATATATATCATAAAACAAGGAACAGCAGGCACTCCGTAAAGACAGTCAATAATGTGGGTGCAAATCCTATATAGAATGATAGGCAATACGATACCGGGGTAAGACGAAATCACAGGCAGCACTCCAGTTGGTGGTCAAAAATAATATATTGTTTAATAACAAACCCATACCGACGTTTCGGTCCTGCTTTGTGGAAATATAATTATTTTTGACCACCAACTGGAGTGCTGCCTGTGATTTCATCTTACCACGGTATCGTATTGCCTATATATATATATTAGTGTGAAGGATTGGGGCACACATGCCACTGACCGCTGGAGAAGGTGCTAGTATCAAAGTACCTAGAAGATACTGTGCAAACATAACAAAGAGATAGGCACACCAAAAATGTGGGGAAAACAATATTTTATTGGCCCAATGTTTTGGCGGGGTAAAGGCTCCAGAGGGAGCACATTTTGGTGAACCAATCCCTTTCTTATTTTATATGTATTATATATACATTAGCAAGCACACCAGGACTTATGCTAAATTAGTTTATTACTAAGGGCAACGTTTCTGCTCTCCAAGGATCCTTTTTCAAGAAATTGACCTTAAACGTTGACCGTAATTAACTTTATACAATTTTGCATAAGACCTGGTGTGACTGCTATTACTTTCTATTATACTCAATTTCTTGGCAGGTAAAGCACCCAGGTAGTACACCATTTTTAGTGGCGTGCCACCATAATCTATGATAATATATATATATATATATAAAGCAGAAAATAGCCGTGTTAGTCCAGTTGCGATAGTGCAGAATAAATGAGTTCTCCAGTATTCGGTAATAAAAAAGGTATCACCGAATGAATACTGGAGAACTCATTTATTCTGCACTATATATACTGTATGTATATATATATATATATATACTGTACTCTGAATAACATATTTATTTAATAAACTATATTTTTTCATACTATCGCCCTATCTCCCAACAGACTTCATTTTATGATTACCTTTTTTTTAAATGTATGTATATGATCTGTTTATTATTGCTCATTGTCATTTGTGTTTTTGTAACTTTCTTTTTTAACGTGTCAAGGCACATTACATAAGGATAGATAAGAGTTGTACTTATTACACTGTCCGTTATTGATGTTAAGCTACAGCAGTGGTAATTCAGTGACTATTCATGTCAATTGAAAGTACAAGTTATAAATTCCTTTGCTGCCAGATATTTTTTTTCTGTATTTCTGACATTCCCAATGAAGGACCCAGTAAGAGGTTTCATTCCCGCTACTCACCCTCCCTCCTTTGTTGCTACTTGGAGAAAGGATCAGCACGGCTCCCCACCCTTCCATGCTTTGCTACCAGAGAGACCTTCAATGTATTGCTTTGTTAGGCTTTTTTTTTATTTACATCAGCCAATGCATAATTGACTACACATTTATTGATTAAGCAGACAATCTGTTTCTGTTTTAAAGGAAAAGACAGAAACAATTCTAAAAAAAACATCAACAAGACCCAAGGTTCAGCAAAGTATCCGGCCGTTCCTCCTCCTCTTACCGTGCACCTCACACCTGGAACAATCTACCGGAGACTCTCACAACCGCCACCGGTCTAAGTTCTTTCAAAACTAAAGCTATCTCACATTTTAATCTGGTCTGTAACTGTAACATACGCCTATAATATATATTATCTCTAACTGTGCATGCAATGTCTTGTATATAATGTATAACCTCTGTTCACTTAATGTAACAATGTATTTGTAGCCATGTATTTGTCATCATAACTCTGTGCCCAGGACATACCTGAAAATGAGAGGTAACTCTCAGTGTATTACTTCCTGGTAAAACATTTTATAAATAAATAAAATCACTGGGGTATAGCATTAAAGGAAGACAAAGTATCACATTAGACAGCACAACAAAGGTGACTTCAAAGCAAAAACTCATGGGTTTTTTTCTTCCAATTTAGCAATTTCTACCTTTAATGTATTGAAAAGTGTATTATCTGACATCATTGGTTTTGTGTTTGTTTTTTTTAAACACACTGTTCTTTTCTAGAAAAAAACATTCACTTATCTCATTTGTTACATTATTTAACATCTACGGTTTTGTTACGGCTAGATTCTCTAAATTCGGTTTATTTGACATGTGCATTATTTCCACTAGCCAAAATAGCAATGTTATCTCCAAAAGTATAGGTGATGTGTCAGTCTTACAACGGTAACAACAAGTGTTACAATCAAGGACGGTGTATCCGGGACATTTCCTGCATTGAATAGATGGTATCAGCTCAGTTTTGTTTATTTCTAATGGCTCTGTTAAATGGCAGTTTTATAAACTAAAGAATCCTAAACAAAGTTTGCGGAGTTTACTTTGGCCATCTCCAGTAAATTCTCTGTAATCTAAACATCAACTGTGCGCCTCATAAATCACGCTGGTGACGTCATATGTTCAATTAGCCAGCTCAGTGCGTGCGAGGCGGGCTGTTCCAAAGATAGAGTGCTCATACTTTTTTTTAACATAAGACCACTTTAGCTCGTCAGGTACGGAAGGCCGCTGTTACTCTTAGTCACTTTCTTTTGTTTGTTTAACTAAAATGGGAACTCTGCTTTTGTTTGTTGATGGTGCCACGGAGTAGAAATTTACTGATGTCCTAATGCAGGGTTCTCAACTCCAGTGCTCAAGACACCACCAACAGGACGGCTTTTCAGGATATCGCTGCTTCAGCACAGGTGACTCAATCAGTGGCTCAGTCAAAGACTGATTGAGCCACCTGTGCTGATGCAGGGATATCCTGAAACCTGCCCAGTTGGTGGCCCTTGAGGACTGGAGTTGTCATTATGATTTTAAAACTTAACGTCTTCTCACAATCCAGGGGGAGCATAAGGAGGAGATCAACAGAAATAGTATCTACTGCAAGTGCAGATGGTGATGAAAAAGGAATATATTGTGTTTGAGTCTTGGCTCCTATAGATCGCAGGAAGCAGTAACGTAACTCCCATACTGTGGCAGAATCTGTTCTTGTGTGGTATACCAGGAGAGATGTAACTCAGTGCGCAGGAGAGAAAAGGCATCCATAGCACAGATCAGCTTACCAAAGTATTTTATAGTAAAAAGATAAGAATCGCACTTACAGAGTAGCGATAATAAAAAGGCACATATCGCAAAGGTTATAACATCGCGGATGATACTGCTCACCGCCTCCGTCTCCGCTGTGACGCTGGTAGTCTTAGGAACCCTCCTCAGCTGGTAGCCTCCTTGCTGGTGTCGATCGCAGGCTCCACTACGTCACATCCGAAGATTGCCGGGGCAGGTCCGGTTTCAGGTTTGCAGCTTGGGAGCGCGTCCTTGAGTGCTCTGTCAACAGGGACCTCCCACTCTACGCGTTTCGCCAATAGTAATTCGGCTTCATCGCGATGAATGAAGCCGAATGACTATTGGCGAAACGCGAAAACATGAGGAGCTCAGCTCCACTGTCGGGAAGGAATTATTATTTATCACACTTCACTATTTGAATTTACTGAATGGAAATGTAAAAATATATTATATGCAAATATTTGGGAGCAACATGTTTTTATGGCTTAGTTACACGAATATAAAAGGGAATCATCAATGTTTTTGCCCAGATGTACTGTGGTTGTAAATACCAGATTATTTAACCAAATGGCAGCCCACAGTCTACAATTTAGTAAGTAGAGACTACAAAACTAAAGTCATTCTGTCCTCCCATGCATATATTTTAATCTAACCTATAATGATTACCTTAGTAGGGCAGTGCATTTGCGTACTTCACGTTATTTTATTGTATCGGAAGCAGCTGTGCCATATAACTAGACACGTTATATCAGTGCCACAAGAAAAGGACATTTTTGCGTCCATTCCATCCCTTGTACTTGAACCTTGTCCCACTTCTCCTTGAAGCTTCGTTTTTCCTCTTTCTCCTTTTCCATGTTTTATCCAGATACGTAATTAGCTCTGGATATGATACGAATCGCAGGAATGCACAGATCTGTAGAACGCCATTGGTTCTGTTCTACGTATAATGCAGGCAGTGAAGAAGCTTCGTGGGACATCTGATGTTCATTTCATTTCCAACTGCACTAAATTACTGCATCTTAACCCCATCAGCAAGAAGACACATTGAGCCTTTTATAAAGTCTGACTGGAATATCCTCCGTAGGAACAACAGCGGATTCAGTGTGTAAAATATGTTTAAGGAAAGCCGGACAGTTTTAATATTTAGAATATTGAATTTGTATTGTTTATGATATGTTGCTAAAAAAAATCTAAGCACAGCTTTTATGATCCCATTTAGAATATGTTCCTTACATCATTGTTCCCAGTGATAATACAACCCATCCTTTTATAACTCAGAATATAAACATCTAAAGTCATATTCATTACTTTGTAACTGACATCTCTTCGATACACAGACTTGTATTCATTGTGTTGTATGTTGCTATGGGGGTTGTTTGCATGTTGCCATGGTGATGTTCATCCTTCCACTGCAGATCAGCTGCGGTACTTACGCGTGACGTGATCACGTCTTTGGCGCCCAGACCTTCCATGCGCCTGGAATTGGCCTTGGCACCTGGAGGGAGAAGGGTGGAGGGAGCTTGGTAGGGGTATAAATATTGCTATGTACAGTATGTGTTTTTCCAGACCCTGAAGAAGGTGCATGCTTGTATTACTTGTACATTACTGATTAAGTCATTAAATTAATTATGACGACCGATTTGACTTATTGGTGAGCTTGACTTTAGCTGTTTGTACTGTTGCCCTATTTTGACTATTAAAGTTTAGTCTTTAGCATCCAGTTTTGTGAGATATTTGCCTCTATTACAAACCACCAAATACCTATGAGATTGAGGAAGCCAAAATAATTTTGCAAATGGAGAAGGCATCAAAACGAGGTCATGTTTACATAATGGGTGGTTTTAATTATCCAAACATAGACGGGAGCAATGAGATTAACATTAAAACGAAAGGAAACATTTGTCATAAATTGAACTTTTTCAGGTTGGGCTAAACTTGTGAGTGGAGTACATCAAGGATCGGTACTGGGACCCCTGCTTTTTAATTTGTTTATTAATGACCTTGAGGTTGGCATCGTGAGCAAACCTCCATCTGTGCTGATGACACTAAATTGTTTAAGGTATTAAAATCAGAGCAGGATGTAATTTCCCTCCAGTAGTTCTTGGATAGACTGGAAATTGTTCAGGTAAATGGCAGATGAGGTTTAATGCAGATAAATGTAAGGTTATTCACTTGGGAAACAAGAATAAACAGGCAACTTACAAATTAAATGGGGATAAATTCGGAGAATACATGATGGAGAATGATTTACAAGTGCTTGTAGACAGCAGGCTTAGCAATAGTGCCCAAAGTCAAATACAATCTTATCTTGTATTAAATGGGGAATGGATGGAATTATAATAATAATTATAATAATAATGGAATGAAAGTAAACATAATTGTGCCCCTAAATAAAGCATTAGTAAGACCACACCTTGAATATGGAGTACCGTTTTGGGCACCACTCCATAAAAAAAGACATTATGTAACTAGAAGTGCAGAGAAGAGCCACCAAATTAATGAAGGGAATGGATAATCTGGTTTATGAGGAGAGGCTAGCGCAATTAGATTTGTTTACATCAGAAAAGAGGCGTCTAAGAGGGGATATGATAACTATATACAAATATATATCCGGGGAAAATAAAAGCAGCTATCAAAAGAACTATTCATCCCAAGGGCAGTACAAAAGGACACGGGGTCATCCCTTATGGTTGGAGAAAAGGAGATTTCACCAGCAACAAAGGAAAGGGTTCTTTACAGTAAGGGCAGTTAAAATGTGCAATTCATTACCCATGGAGACTGTGGTGGCAGATACAATATATGTCTTAAAAAAACAGTTGGAAATCTTTTTAGAAAAGAAAGGTATACAGGGATATACCAAATAAGTAAACATGGGAAGGATGTTGATCCAAGGAGTAATCTGATTGTCAATATTTGGAGTCAGGAAAGAATATATTTTTCCCCTTTTGAGATATCATTAGATGATATTTCACTGGTTTTTTTTTTCTGTTTTCTTTCCCCTTGATTAATATACTCTAAGTACAAATATAGGATGAGTATCTGTCGTCTAAATTTAGCATAGGTTGAACTTGTGGACGCATGTTTTTTTTCAACCTCATCTACTATGTAACTATGTATAATCTTCAGACCTATATTATGGTCGTCTACTATTCTGGACACTGGATTCCTGTTTTTGTCAGTATAACCCAGAATATAACACATCCATAGGGTGTGATTGCAGTGATGCCGTAGAGCATCAAAGAGAAAAAGCGCAAACTTTTGGTGCTGTGCCCCCCTGCCTGCTCTCCCCCTGTGCTCGTGCCCCCCCCCCCTACCTTTGTGCCAGCGTTAAATGACGCAGCGGGGTCAAGTGATGTCATGTATAGTCTGAACAGGTCTGAAATCCCTGTCCTGGCTTCCTATTAAATCCCGTATTACTTACAAAATTCTCCTCCTCACTTTTAAGGCTTTACACTCTTCTGCCCTCCTTACATCTCAGCCCTAATTTCTCACTCTGCACCATCCCGACTCTTGCGCTCTGCTCAAGGATGTCTTCTTTCTACCCCCTTTGTATCTAAAGCCCTCTCCCGCCTTAAACCCTTCTCACTGATTGCCCCTCACCTCTGGATTGCCCTTCCCCTCAATATCCAACTGGCACCCTCTCTATCCACCTTTAAGGCCCATTTAAAACACACCTTTTTAACAAAATATATAGGTAGCTCCGTTTGCTGATACTGTACATCTCATGCACTGACCTTGTCCCCTCGCAGACGCACTTACCAGAACACCCTCCTACTGTCTCTGTAAGTTCTCCCCACTTACCACCTAGATTGTAAGCTCTTCGGGGCAGGGACTCCTTTTCCTATTGTTTTATGTCTGAAGAGCTTATTCCCATGATGTGTTATATTATTATGTCCCGTATTACAGCTGTGACGCGCTGTGTACCTGCATAGCGCTATATAAATAAAGATATACATACAGCTGCAGCGGCCGTTATTCGAACAAATCATGGCGCCGATTTCGTGTGCGCTGCTGTACTCCACGCGGCATTAACGCGGCCAATCGCCCCAGGCTCCCGCGCTTATTGCGATTGCTTCGTTTGAATTTCATGGATTCTGTTTCTTTGGGTGCAATGAAATGAATAAATTGCAATGTGTACAGGACTGTGCTACTGTGTCAATATGTGTCAAGGAAGTAATTTATTAATAATTATTTATAAGGAAGTTTGCGTCACATATCAGAGGGGAAGCAGAGAAGGGTGGGGGGCCGTGCTGGTCCTTTCTTCCATGTAGTAACACAGGAGGGAGGGGGAGGAGGGGGTACGATACCTTTTATTGGACCAACAAATATTTGATATGTTACAAGATTTCCAACCTCTCAGGATAGGGGTAGGAACCGATGAAGGACCCTGAGAGGTAGGAAAGCTTGTAACACATCAAATACTTATTGATCCAATAAAAGGTATTGCACCCCCTCTGCTCTCTCCCCCCCCCCCCAGTGTTACTGCGTATCAGAGGTGAAGCATAGGTTTACTTCCTAAAGTGGGGGAATGCAATCTGTGTCACTTAACAGGAATCACAACCTTTGAGAAATGATGGGTCATGGCCCAAAGTCATCTGTTTTTACTACATAGCACAGTAATGCTAGAAAATGTATGTGGAAAAAGCAGGCTTGGGAAGTCTGTGTATAAATACCACAAAGCTCGGATGGTTCGCACAGTTTGCAAAGATTTGCAAAGTCCAAAGTGAACTACAAAGAATCTTTTTGGCTACAACCGTTGTCACTAAGTGCAGTGGTCCACTTGATTAAAATGCTGTGAATCATCTGTTTGTTGAAGAAGCAATGTCATTTAATATGCACTTCTAAGTTGTGTTACCTTGGACATAGGAACTGTGCTAACTCCACAACCTGATTCTTACCTGTCTTGTGCAATAAAAGTGAAACTAAATATAAAAAAACAGAAATCTTACTGCACAATTACCGCAGAAGTGTTCAATGGGAGGCAAAATCCCTGCAGGTTTTTATTCCGGATCCACAGATTTCAATGTGGGTTTCTCAGCACAGAAGTGTGGGACTACATATGACAGAAACATTACTTGCCTGGACAGATGAACTGGTCATTTCCCATAAGGATTAGGGCTAAGGGAAAAGAAGAACTTTTGGCAAGAAAGGGGTCACAGTAAAATGAGAGACTTGGTTCACACACTATTAACTGACTCAGGCTTTGTGACTCAGCAGTGGAGTTTTGCAACAATTCTGCTCATTCTCAGGAAGTGGCTGATTACTTTGAATTAAAAATAAAAAACCGTATCAGATTTAAATTCAGCTTCCTGCAATCATCCCTTTAAGGAGCGTGCACAATTTGTCTTTTTGAGATATTCATCTAAATTTTGAAGTCCATTTCTCTCAAATCCTGCAGTGCCTTGGAGGGGATGCAAGTGTTAGGAGCTTTTCCACATAAGAAAGGTACTTTTCTTATCCAGCAAGTTACATTGACAAGAAAGGTTGTATAATATAGCTACGTAGGTATCTTATTTAAAGAGGCTGGCAGTGTTTTATATTCTCTTCCCCGTTATCACCTTAGTCCCATTCCTCATTGTGAAATAACTGTAACGTTTTCTATTCCACAGATATATTCTACGGATTTACACACGGAAAATATTTATCCTGCGCTTTTTAAATATGGCCACCATTGTGATGTCCTAAAAACAGCTAAAATACTCACCTCTAGTCATGGCTACCATTGGATATTATTCTATTTTCGTTAGGTATAAGCTCCTAATCCGCATGTAGCAGTCCATGATATCTATTATTGACCTTTTCAAATTTCTCAGATATAATAAAACTTATAGTAGCCAAATTCTGCATAACATGATCATGCCAGTTACATTTACTTTGTACATTGTCTTCTTTTCTCAACTATAAACATATTGGCCAAAAGTTCTTCTTTGGCAGGACAAGTCTCAGTTTTGGGACCTTCCCCAACAATTTAAGGTCCTTGGGAACTTTCTGCATCCTATTTGTTCCACTTTTGTATACCCTTCAAATGTACTTTCTTTATTACTCATAGTCCACTGAATGTGTGAGCCAGGCGTTGATAGAACCAACAAGTGGCCGTTATTTCGAGGAGGTTCTCGGCCCATAATATATCACCATAAGCGTCTCTCAGCTGTTCAACTAGGTACCAAGCTATTGTAGATGTTAGTGAAATAGTCTGAAATAGTGGGAAAGGAGGAACTGTGCTGCTCAGAGACAAGGGATGTTTTGGGAAACTTGGGGCCTGAAGGGGAAAATGCTGCTTTGTAAGTTCTATTATCTACTCACTGCATGAGGCAATGATGAAGATAATGAATGACAGTGCTTTTATATAAAGTTTTTAATGGCTTGGGGGGAAGACTGGGAAGTAGACATGAGCGAGTTCAGAAATTTGAAATCTGACACCCTGAACCTTGGCAATCTAAGCCACATTCTGCACAAAGCTATTGGCTATATTTTGCTTAAATTGCCTAGGTTCGGGGGTGTTGGATTTGAAACATCTGAACTCTCACATCCCTACTTGAAGTGGAGAGTATCTTGTGTGAATGTCTGACTGTGTAAATGCGTGTGCGTGATGGTGTCACTGATAGAATGAATTGGGGGTTAATGTGTTAGTGGAAGACTTCCTGAAGGGGAAAGCATGAATGGATGGATTTCTTGGTGTGAAGGTGATAATTGGTAAATGAGTGTCTAAGGAAGAAGGTTTGCGTGGATCAGACGTGTTTCTGAGACATAAGCAAATATAACATTCACTTAAGGAAACAAGCTCCGGGGATTCTCTTTTTATTCTAAGGAATTGAAGTAAACATTGTTCTTGAAAAAACAACTGGTGTTTGACCCATAATGCTCTAATCCGAGGGAAAGCGCTGCAGCTGTTATATATTGTATACTATTTTAACATTTGTTCCATAGTTTAAAATATTGTTTCCCAACCCTGTGATTGGAGATGCCCAACTAGGCCAGACTGTATCTTTAAATAACTAATTCTAATGATGTTCTTAGGTCTGTTAACGCATATTCCCCCCCTCCCCCGACAACACTTCCCCCCTGAAATAATGGATTCAGACATACTGTTGTGATGGGTAATAAAAGGTGACAGCGTTATTTTCCAAAAAGAGTGACTGCCAGCCAGCCCCAAACTATGGGTAGGGCAAAACCGACCTATGGGCGCACCAAGCCAGACCTCTGGGCATAGCAAGACAGACCTATGAGCGCACCAAGCCAGACCTCTGGGCACAGCAAGCCAGACCTATGAGCACACCAAGACCAACCTATGGGTGCAGGAAGCCAGACCTATGGTTGAACCAAGCCCGACCTATGGGGGAACCAAGCCCGACCGGAATCAAGCCCGACCTATAGGCGCAACAGGCCAGACCTATGGGGGAACCAAGCCTGACCTATGAGGGAACCAAGCCAGACCTATGGGCACACCAAGCCCAACCTATGGGCACACCAAGCCCGGCCTATGGGCACACCAAAACCGACCTATTGGTGCACCAAGCCAGACCTCTGGGCACACCAAGCCAGACCTGTGGGCTCACCAAGCCCGGCCTATGGGCACACCAAGCCCAACCTATGGGTGCAGCAAGCCAGACCTCTGGGCACACCAAGACAGACCCCAAGCCCAACCTATGGGTGCACCAAGTCCGACCGTTACATCTGCCTGGGGTGGAGTTTTCTCTATCCCTCTCCCTTGGATTCTATAATTTAGCATGATTAGTAAAACAATCTGTGGCTGCTAGGTTCCAACCGTACAGCTGGTCCCTAAGTGCACATTGCTGATATTTGGGCAGAGCCAGCCCCGACCGTACAATCGGCACATATAGCCTACTAATCATCTCCTGGGGTGACAAGCCCAGCTGTACAACTAGTGCCTAAATCACATCGTTTCTCCATCCTTGACCCGGTGGTCTTGCAGTCCCACTGTCGAAACGTTTAGCCCTACAGAAACCCTAGCATAATCTTTACAGGTTGTCATTACTGAACCTCTTTAATTGGGGCAGGTGAGCAGATTCTGCCTGGTGCCCCGCTCGCCTCCTGTTAAACCGTAGGCCCTGTAATTGTTCACTCCTGGCCATGTCCTGGGAGGCCATGCTGTCAGCCCTCACATAGCTAGGCCAAAATGGCTGGACTGACAACCGGGGTGCGGACCTCTTTTGAGGTCCCAGTGAGGCTCCGTCCAACCCAGCACCAGACTGCCGCCAGCCCCCAGGCCTTATGCGGGCAATGGTCCTACGCTTGGGGCTTCTTCCCATTTGTAACCAATTGGAAAATGGAAAACATGACTGCGGTTACCATTAACATTTTGCGTTATTGAAAAGATTTCGTGAGAGTTCACATTGCTCGGAAATGCGTGAAAATAGATTTAAAGGCGACACTTTCTCCAGATTACTGCAAACCTTTGCGACCTTCGCTAGAATTGAGCAAAAATGGCAATATTGAGCGGGCCACAGGATGATATTCACTTCCGTTTTGACAGTCGCAGTTTTCATTGATTGACGCTTAATGCTGCGCAAATTTTTCGCAATGTTTGCTGTTTTCGCAAATCTTTTTGTGAAAACACATTGGCACATTTCGCCCTATAAATTCCATGAAAAACCCCCAACCCCCCCCCCCCAGATCCCTACTAATGAGATATATTTATACAGTAAATTAAAATCCAATATGTGCAACAAACATAAATTCAGACAATAGGAACGGAAATGCGGGTGCCGGAGAGATTATGTTAATAGAGCATAGATCTTTTATTTGAATGGATTTGGGACACTGCAATTGTACTGGAAACTGATCTCTGTTAAACGGATGTACAGTATGAAGAGAATTTCATAGCGTGGACTGCTGTCTAATATATCAAGCAATGATATAATGGATGCGCTAGCGGTTTCCTCTGACTTCATGTTTTTTATCAACAACCTCACATCCTCCTGAATAGAGACTGCAATGGCATTTGTAGCCTTACATGCATAGTTGTTAATATACAAGTCACAAAAGACAAACCATTCAGCACGGCATTGGTTTAATGATCCCTTTCCCCAGCCAGCGCGGTGCTGGCCCGGTGCTGGCCCGGTGCTGGCCGGAGAGAGCCACATCATGGTGCTTATTTCCTTCACAGGAAGAACAAACCATTTCTGTTGCACTGGGAGCCTTGGAGTTTTGTAAACGCTTAACAAAAGCCGTAAGCAATCTTTTTCTCATCTGTAAGCTTCTTTTATGTTCATCCAGCATATTATTGGTGGCAGGGCGGTCAGCCTCAAATCTACCTTCAACACAGGTTTCTTATTAACGCACACTTAGTGCATAAACACTTCTGGGTGGCCGTTCCTGTCTGATTACCTTCCCAGGGAGGAATTTATGGAAACCCCGGCTAAGATGTTTAAGATGACCGTGGTTATTGGAATATGCCTTTTCATACAGAGTTTTTTTTAAATAAATTGGCTTGTTTCAATGATTTGAGCTACAAAATTACACTTTATAAAGACAGGAAAGTGCTGGTTACAGCACATTGTAGAAAGGAATAGTTTTCTATAGGATTATTTATACATTGGAGTTCAGTTTTGTTGCTAATACTGTATTTATAAACAAAAGCAAACGACAGGAAATATACAGCAAGGAGAAGCGGCCAGTCTGCACACTCTCCAAACGCTTCAGCAATAACTTAGAAACCAAGCGTTGCTCCTAAAACGTAATTTTTTAAGATTTTCATGTCACCGTTTTTCATATAGACTGGAAACTAGTGTTTGTTGTTGGTTGTGTTAGTAAATGTTACTTTTTGCCATGACTATAAGGAAACTGCGACAGAATAGTATTTCTTGGTTACATACTGTACGGGTAGATACTCAGAAGGCCATTCATTTTTTAATGTTACGTTATCTCATATTAACGTATCGATATCCATCAGGCATATCCCTAAACGTGCTTAGCGCTACAATGTTCTGACACTTTCCTTAAATATAGTGGATAGATAAATGTGAATGGATGTTAGGCTTACTATATATAAATCATATGTAATGAGCAGTTTACCTAACGTCACCGGTCTTCATACCTCCACTACTGTTAGCGCACGATAACAACGCTACGATATTTAGCACCTGCCAAAAGCCGCCGTTACTCACGTCCAGGCCCCGAGGAGCATTGTGTTATTTATACAAATAGCTTAGAAGGGAAGGAATTAAGTGGCACCTGCATGAATGTACTGAGTGTAGGACTTAATAATAATAATGTGTAATACTAACATATATGTGGTGTAACATACTAATCTCTGAAACAGATGCATATGAAAGTGTGGTTTTTTTCATGCAATAAACGATAACACTTTTTGATGGTTAAAGGGAATGTAGGATATGTTTAGAAAGTATGTTGTATAGGCCATACTACTGTACGGGGAGCTGTTGTACAGATAGGTGTACGTTGTGGGTGGGCAGGAACAGCGAAGAGACCCCTAATCTCTCCTAAATAAACTGTACATCACACCAGGTGTTCCCAGCACTCCAAATGAAAACAAGAAAGCTGATGAAGCTTAGAAATAATACTGTGTATTCACAGAAAAAAAGAACAATATGCAAATGCAAAAAACAGGTAATAAGTGAATGCAGGAAGGGGTAGTGAGCGAAGGTGGGTGTGATATCACTGGCAAAGTGAGGGTGGGGAAACCTCAAATGGGGAATGATGTCTGTGCAGAAAAATGCGGGGAGCAATGTTTTGGGGTAATGAACCCCTTCTACAGGCCCATTCCCATACCCTCCACAGGAGGGGACTATGGTACTTCCCAACTCCCTCACAACTCAATCCTCCTAATCTTTAAAAACAAAAGTTGAAGATAAACACACAATTCTATGTGCATATAAATGCAAACAGTTATACATGAAATGAAATCTGTCATCCAACCTGTGAGTAACCTAATATATTAAACACCTGACATACCCTATCAGAAGAGGGACCTTAGAACAAAAGCACACTGTGATGTGATATACAATTAACTGCTGAGTTATATGCAATCTGTCTCACAGAAATGTTCTTTTTGGATTGACCAGACTTGCAGGGAGCCAGTCCCTGTTACACACTGTACCACAATAGAATCAGGTAAGCCTGAGAATTTGCTCAAAGTAATCAGTCATAAAGGAAACCTGTGACCAGTGTGACCGGCAGCGTGGTCCTGTTCATGGCAGACAGTGATGTGTTGTGAAACTCACAGAATCAACAGGCTGACTTAAACGTTCTCTTCCTGGTTCCTCAGTGGGCGGGGCTTAACGGTGCTCACTTCCGGGTATGCGCGCAATGCAGTGACGCCATGCTCTACTGTGATAGGTTACACACGATGTGTGTAACCTCTTCTGGTTTGTGCAGATCAAGGAGTCCTCCCAGGGAGTGTTACCAAGGTGAGGGAGGATATGCTTGTGTGGCCTCGTATTGTGTGTAAGGCCGCGATTATGGTGCGATGCTGCGCGCCACTGGAACAAACTAATGGAGACCACTTAAGGCGCACATAGGACAAAGCGCTATGGTGCGACAGATTACAGAGGGGACAACTGAAATTGATTTTGCAGAGCGACGGCCGCGGCACGTGAGCTGTTCAGCCAATGAGGGCGAACCGCACGTGACGTCACATCCACGCCTCCGCCACGCCTCCCTGTCGCCTCCAGCCTAGTTTGTTTCGGGTGCGCACGATTCGTTCGGTCGCACAAGTGGGCACTATAATCGCGGCCTAAGAAGTATGATTGTACAATAATAATTTCAGAGACAAAAGTTGACAAAATATATTTTCATCACAAACTCTAACTTCACTGTTTGTGAATTCTTTTTTTAAATCAATTTATAAACAACCAAGATTTCCACGGCTACTATTCAGTGGCTCTTTTTTGAAGGTGTGTTGCCTTTCTCATTGGGGCCATGGTAGCGTTGCCGGTTATGCCAAAAGATTTGTACCGTCGACGTAGATGGCATGGGCACATCTAGGGAAGATGGGGGAGGAGGTGACGTTTCAGCCGCTAATGAAACCCCTGAGGAGGGTAGTGACTCCATAGAGGCACATGGGATGGTAACTAGGGAGGGGGCACGGATGTCCTCCAGGCCCTGCTAGGTGGCCCAGGTGAGGCCTTTGACAGAGGACGTGATCTGAGCCATGCTGTTAATGACGACCCTGCTGTGCTACCGCGTGGTATGAATAATGATGCACTGATTCCGCTTTGCAGCCTGATAACGGCACAGGGCAGCTATCTCCTGCCGCCGGGCTACTTGATCCATTCGGCGCGTGTTCTGGCCTGCCATGGCCTCAATATGGCCGAGCTTGGCCAATATGATCACAAATGCTGCCCATGGCATTTCATGGCAGCTCTCTCTGGTGCTCCAACACAGCACACCATGAGAGACTGCTGTGGTCTGGCTCCTTGCTGCAGCAGCAGTGACTAAACGGGCCACAGGGGGTGCAGGTAATCCTGGGTGGTTGGGCAGCTGGTGGGGTAGCCATGGCTGTAGCGGGGGGACAGTCACAGGTTTAGCTGGGGGAACAGTCATAGGTGCAGCTGGGGGAACAGCCACAGGTACAGCTGGGGGAACAGTCACAGGAGCAGCTGGGGGAACAGTCACAGGAGCAGCTGGGGGAACAGCCACAGGTGCAGCTGGGGGAACAGCCACAGGTGCAGCTGGGGGAACAGCCACAGGTGCAGCTGGGGGGACAGCCACAGGTGCAGCTGGGGGAACAGCCACAGGTGCAGCTGGGGGAACAGCCACAGGTGCAGCTGGGGGGACAGTCACAGGTGCAGCTTGTTCAGCTGGAGCCTCGTCTGTGCCCTCCTCCGTGACCCCGTGACGAAAAGGGTCACAGCGAGATCTTCCTCCTCCAGCACAGACACAGCAACCACGGGAACAAGGAACAGTCTGTCTCACCACAGCTTAATGTCACCTGTATGATCATCCTGAAAAAGAAATAGATCATGTCATCAAATACATTCATACAGAACATGGGTACATGTAAGCACATACTGTATATACATACATACAGAACATGGGTACATGTAAGCACATACATACATACATACGGAACATGGTACATGTAAGCACACATATGCATTCATACATACAGAACATGGGTACATATACATACATACAGAACATGGGCACATGTAAGCACATACATACATAGGTACATGTAAGCACATACATACAGAACATGGGTACATATAAACACATACATACATACATACATACATACAGACAGAACATGGGTACATGTTATCACATTTGGATAGAATTGCTTTGACCAAACAGTTACTACTTAACATGTCTATTTATGTACAGAACATGTTAGCAGGAGAATATATAGAGGCCGTGGTACACACACTGCTACTAAACGTTAGAAAGCCGTTACTCCCAGGCGCACGCGTGAGAGCTGGAACATGCTACACTGTATCACCCTTTGTGGAGCAATTACATTTACAGAGATCTCCTCCCTCCGCAGGAAGGTACTGAAAGTGACTATTTCTCACAGGACCGCAGTGGCTAACATCAGAAGCCTGGAATGCATTCAGACAGGGAGATGGGGGACGCAGGTAAATGGACAAAGCAGTGGGGTGATCGTTAGCAGAAGGAAGAGCAACAAGAATTGTCAGTGAACTTTAAGACTATAAGCATGTTGGTGATGGGTTCTGTATTGTCATATACCAGGTCTCTCCGCCTCCGTGGAGTCCACAAGCTCAGGTAGTCCCAGGTACCTGGGAGGTTGCGATGACCGTGCTGACCCGCTCCTCCATCCGGCTCAGGTACAAAGGGGGTAAAAGATATGACTATTTGGCACTCCCCAAACACGAAACACAGCAGTAAGGTTACACCACTTTGTGGTGTACAAGATATTAAGTGGTTATAAAAACGGTATATACAGATATACACAGATAGATGAAAGTCAAACAACTGCAGGAATCACTCAACCTCTAGCAAGGAACAACCACATTCCTTCAGGAATACAAATGCAGAAAGGTGAGGGAGTTGATGGTTAACAGTTGACCACTGTGGGTTAACAGGATAATTTCTAGATCACTAAATGTACTCAGCGAGTAGGTAGGTAGAGTAGAGCAGGAGAAGAAAGCCGGGGATTGAATGGGCAATAGTTTAAAATAATTTTTAATACAGAAAGCACATAGCAACAATAAAAAAAACCCTTACAGGGCACGCACGTGTGTTAGTGCCCTATGGGCATATAATGGTGTCTTTAGATTTTATTTTATTTTCCCTCCGATCCTAGGTATTGGTGTGCGTTGTGACTGCGTGGCTTTGCCTTGAGTTCCCCCCAAAGCGGCCGCTGGGAGTTATGCTCTGCTCGGCGCTCCGACGTCACTTGGTTCCGGTCCTGTTGGTATTCCTCCTCCTTCATCCGGACCGAACCATGTGACCGTCGAGCGCAAGCCGAGCAGAGCATCCTCCCTCGGCCGCTTCGGGACTTTTGTGAACTTTGCGCCTAGACTCGAGTGATGACCACTCTAGTTCTTTGAGCATTTCGCAGTGATGTGTGTTGTTGTTGCATTGGAGAACAAAGCGGCATATTTAATTGTAGAGGGTGTCAAGTTTGCTACGGTGGGTTTGAGGTGCCGAGCCATATACTATGTCTCCATAGTCGATAATTGGCATTAGCATCTGCTGTGCGATACGCTTTCTGACCAGCAGACGTGGGAAGGATTTTTTCCTGTAAAGTACACCTAGTTTGGCATAGGTTTTGGATGTCAGGGTAACAAAGTGCACCCCAAATGTTAAATGGGAGTCAAACCATATGCCCAAGTATTTAAAACTAGTAACAGGAATTAGGATGGTATTAGCGTTGGTTCAGATCTGGAGCTCAGCCATTGGAAGCTTTAAAAGTTTAGCCTTGGTCCCAAATACCATTGTTATAGTCTTGTCAGTTTTTAAAAACAGTTTGTTTTGGGAAATCCAATTTTCAAGTCTCAAAAAGTCAGATTGAAGTATGTGTTCAAGGTCGGAGAGGGTAGGGCTGTGTGCATATAAGATTGTGTCCTCTGCATACTGTACATGTGTATTGAAGCTCCCTTACAAGCTGTACGAAGATCATTGATGAACACTGAGATGAGTAGGGGCCCTAGAACAGAGCCTGGCGAGATGCCACAGGTGATATCCAGGGGGTTGGAGTTAGAGCCTGAGATGGACACATGTTGGGATCTACCTGATAGGTAGGACTGAAACCAGTTTAAAGCATGCTTACCTATTCCAGAGCACTGGAGTTTGTTAAGCAGGATAACATGATCAACAGTATCAAAAGCCTGTGCAAATTCTAGGACTATTGCACCAGTGAGTTGTCCCCGTTCCATTCCACACTGGATTTCTTTGAAAAACTTTTAGCAGGGTAGTTACAGTGGAGTGTTTGGGGCGAAAGCCAGATTGGAATTGGCTAGGGATATGCAAATATAACTCTACCCATTTGCTCCACCAATCCCTCATCTCGTCACAGAGAGGCTCAGATGCCCCTTAAAATGGCACAAACAAGATTAACATATAGACACTGTCTGACACAAGTATATTTTAGCGCGAGTTGCAATAAAATAACAATTCTGGGACGGAATTTGTTAGTTGATACACACAACCCGTGGAACACAGCTCACATTATATAGTATGCCAGGACCTTCTATGCATTATAATTTGTATGTTTGGAGCACAAATAATAACATTTGTAGTGAGTCCAATGAATGAAAGGGACATCTCCCTATGTGTATTATCCTTCATAATCCATTCTCAGTTTGTACTTTGGTCTATATGCAACAATATTAAACCCTTCTGTTCCAAACTGTGTTCAAGGTCATTCTGGGACTGAAGGGTCCTGGTCCTCCCTATGTATTTCTTATTCCTGTAAATAGTAGTAAAAGGTTTGTGGGCATCGAGACACTTTTTTTAGTGGTCAGTCAGAGACATTTTGTTAGAGCCAGTGGTGCAATTTCAGTCAGGATACACATTCCAGACTGGTCTGAACAAATATTTGGGGATACTAATATAGTATTCAGTGATATGGGACACTGCAGTCCCTGCTGATCGCTATTTTTATTGGGGGAGTTCTGCATTTTATTTTTTACATCTGATGTTCTGTTCAGGAAATACTTTATAAGCTTTTTAAATATTAAATTAATGGGAGGTTCAATTGAATTTTTCCAGCGCAGCCTAAAGCAGGGGCGACCAACTGCAGCCCTCAAAAGTTACCAACAGGTCAAGTTTTCGGGATATCCCTGCTTCAGCACAGGTGGTGCAGTCTTTGGCTGAGCCGCTGATTGAGCCACCTGTACTGAAGCAGGGATTTCCTTAAAACCTGACCTGTTGGTAGCTCTTGAGGACTGGAGTTGGCCACTCCTGGGCTAGTTTGGTAATTACATAGTATAATTACATTACATAGTAGATGAAGTTGAAAAAAGACATACGTCCATCAAGATCAACCTATGCTAACGTTAGACGACAGATACTTTATCCTATATTTGTAGTTTCAGCTTATTGATCCAGAGGAAGGCAAACACAGACCCCAGTAAAATATAATCTAATGATATCTCATAAGGGGAAAAATAAATTCCTTCCTTACTCCAAATATTGGCAATCAGATTACTCCCTGGATCAACATCCTTCCCATGTTAACTTATTTGGTATATCACTGTATATCTTTCCTTTCTAAAAATATGTCCAGCCTTTTTTGAACATATCTATTGTATCTGCCATCACAGTCTCCATGGGTAATGAATTCCGCATTTGAACTGCCCTTACTGTAAAGAAATCTTTCCTTTGTTGCCGGTGAAATCTCCTTTCCTCCAACCTTAAGGGATGACCCTGTGTCCTTTGTACTGCCCTTGGGATGAGTAATTCTTTTGAAAGCTCCTTGTACTGTCCCCAAATATATTTGTATATAGTTATCATATTCCCTCTTAGACGCCTTTTTTCTAATGTACATAAATCTTATTGAGCTAGTCTCTCCTCATAAACCAGGTTGTCCATCCCCTTTATTAATTTGGTGGCTCCTCACTGCACTCTCTCTAGTTCCATAATGTATTTTCTAAGGAGTGGCGCCCAAAATTCTACTCCATATTCAAGGTGTGGTCTTACTAATCTTAATATATAAAATCAAAGGTTGGTACTAGCTGCGGTGAATCTGATTGGTCCTCAGCCTGTGGCCAATCAGATTGGTGGGTGTGACGTCACCCAACTGCCACTCTCTTCCCCTCGGCTCGCACACACACCCCACACACACACACCCGGCGCTCATCTCTCCCCTCACTCCGCTCATCTCTCCCCTCACTCCGCTCATCTCTCCCCTCACTCCGCTCACCTCTCCCTCCGCTCCGCTGATCTCCATCCCCGGCGGGGGAACAGGCAGCGGCCAGGCAGGCTGCAGCTGCCTCGCGTCATCTCTCCCCTCCCTCCGCTCACCTCTCCACTCCTACGCTACCTTCCCTCAACCTCCTCCGCTCAACTTCCCCCTCCTCCGCTCCGCTGATCTCCAGCCCCGGCGGGGTGGAACCGGCAGCGCGCAGGCAGGCTGCAGCTGCCTCGAGGCGTTAGATTGTGACTTGGCGGCAGGAAAAAAAACCCCTTCCTCCCTCAGCGGCGCTCCCTAAGCTGCCTCGTCGTCAGCTCCTCCCCTCCTTCCCTCTCATCTCTCCCCTCCTTCCGCTCATCTCTCCCCTCACGTCCGCTCACCTCTCTCCGCTCCGATGTCTCCATCCCCGGCGGGGGAACAGGCAGCGGCCAGGCAGCTGCAGCTGCCCTCGCGTCATCCCCTCCTCCGCTCACGCTCTCCCCTCCTCCGCCACCTTCCCCTCCCTCGCTCACCTCTCCCCTCCCTGACTCCATCTCCCCTCCACTCCCCGCTCCCTTTTCCCTCCCTTACCGCTCCTCCGTCCCTACGCCATCCCCGGTCCCCCGTCAACTCCATCCCGCCTGCACAGCACTGACCGTACCGCGCTCCCGCGAAGGGGGGGAACAGCAGCGGCCAGGCAGCTGCAGCGCGCCTCGAACGGACGTTAAGAGATGGCGGCGCAGCGGCAAGAAAAAAACCCCTTCTCCCTCGCGGGCCTAAGATGGCGGCGGACGGAAGTAGAGGTAGGTGTCGCGTGTGTGTCGCTCTAGGTGACGTGTGTGTGTGTGACACTGTGTGTGTGTGTCGCCCCACCCCCTGCTTTCACAACCCCCTGCCGTTCACACCCCCTCCCCCTGGCCCTTTAACACCCTCCCCTGCCAGTTCACAGCCAACACCCCTCCCCATGCCTTTCCTCACACCGCCCTCCCCCCTTCACCCCCTGCCCCTGTTTCACCCCCCCCTCTTCACCTGCCCTTCCCCCTGCCTTTCACGCCCCCCCCTGCTCTTCTTCAACGCCCCCCCCCTCAACCGCCCCCTGCCTTTCACGCCCCCCCTGCTTTCCGACCCCCCTGCTTCTTCACGCCCCCCCCTGCCTTCATTCACTTTCTTCCCCCCCTGCCTTTCAGCCCCCCCCCTCCTTTCCGCCAACCACGCCCCCCCTGCCTTTGCAACGTCCCCCCCCCCAGCCTTTCACAGCACGGCAGACCACCAGACACCACGACTGACCACTTTCACGCAGCCGAACCCGCGGGCTTTCACAGAACCGCACCACAGACCCACCCAAGGCCTTTTCGACAACGCCCCCCCCCCTGCCTATTGACGCCCCCCGACGCTCCTGCGTCGATTTGCACGCCCCCCACTCCTGCCTTTCCAAGGCCCCCCCCCACCCTCACTCTGCCTTCACTGCCTATCCTCACCCCCCTCTGCCTGTAGCCTGAAGTTCACAGACGGCCACCCCCACCCCTGAACTTTGAACGCCCATTACCCCCCCCTCATGCCTTTGACGCGCCCCTAGTCGACTTTCAGCGCCCCCCCCGCGTGAATGCATTTGCACACTGCACCTACCCCCCCCGTGCCTCGCCGGTCACGACCTCCTGCCTTTCCCGGCCCCCCCCTGCTTTGACGCCCCACCCCTCCTGCCTTTCACGGCACTCCCGCCTGCTTCACGCCCCCCCTCCTGAGATTTCAAGCCTCCACCCCTCCATGCTTGCCACCCTTCCTGCCTTTGTACCGACGCACCCCCCCTCCTGCCTTTCACCCCCCCCCTCCCTGCCTCCGGGCAACGCCGGGTATATCAGCTAGTGCTCTATAAAGGGGCGTTATTATGTTTACTTCTCTTCCATCCATGCCCGTTTAATGCAAGATAATATCTTGTTTGCCTTTGCAGCTACTGCCTGACTTTGGGCACTATTGCCAAGCCTGGTAATGGTTATGTACTGTAGTCATATTTTTCAAATCCCCAAAACCTGGAATACATTTAGGTTAGAAGTTATCTCTGGAATACACTGGTTTGGTAATTGGTTAGATTAAAATAGACACACAGTTTAATCCAGAGAAGAGCAGTGTGTTGGACTAATTTTATAATACATCAAAGCAGATAGCTATTACCGATCTAATAACTCTTGCATTGATAAGTCAAGTGCACATGGCCATTGTTCACTGATCATTATTCGTCCCAGACATCAAGGGGTTCAACGTTATTATTTATTTCACGGACACGATCAGTACATTGCCTTTGCTGTTGATTTGCACTGTATTGAGACATGGATTTTATGTTTATTTTTACTTGAAGCACCCAGGAATCTTATCGTTTGCCCAGCACCAAGACAGCTGCAGCGAATTGCACAAATTTAATGAGATCCCAAGGCAGAGTTTCTAGACCAATTTTTTTTTATAAAAATGAAAACAAAAACAACTATATGCAGGGCAGCAGTGCCCCCTACAGGACCACGCGTAGATCTGCCTATTTGAAATGTTACAACTCCCGGTGCTTCTTTTATATGTATCTCCTTCCAGACCATCCGTAGGGTATGTGCCGCCCTTAGGCAAGCCCTATTAAGGACGCCCCCAAAGGAACAAAAGATTATTCCCCCTCCCCCCCAAAAAAAAATTTCCCCTAATTTTTTCCCCCCCAAACCACCTCCCCCCCCTCCCAATTAGTAAGCAAGGGTCGCCAGAGGCGGAACCCATTAATTCAGCTTCGGGGACCTACTGATTCCTGAGATACTGGCCCGTTAGGTATGTCCTGTGCTCAGGTTTAGATGATCCATCACATGGGCCAATAGGAAGCTGTGACATCATATGCGGTTTCCTATTGGCCCATGTGACATGGGGCTTTAAACCTGAGCTGAGATACCGGCGCCCCTTAAGGAGATAAGTATCTCAGGAAGCAGGGCGTCAACGGTTTAGAAAATAACAGGGTTCAGCTCCGGAGACACCCGTGCTTCAAACCTACATGTATTTTAAAAAAAAAAAAAGGAAAGCATCAGTGCTGTTACTCTCTCCTTCTTTCTGCCCCCATAGACCTGCCACCCCCGAGACCTTCCACGCTAGGCAGCGCCTTACCTGCTCACGCCTAGAGACGGCCTGTGTACTGTGTCTGAGCCCAGTTACCTGGAGGTGAAACTGAAGAAGCTTCTTGTGGGCTATTGGTTATTTGGCAAAATTAAGATAAGACACTGTAGTCTATATACGTTTGCATGTATCTCCTTCGGATGAGAAGTTAATCAGTTTTCTAATGCAGAGTATATAGCATGTTCAAAGCAGAAATGTCCGTCCTCACCCAAAACATCTTGTCACCTTACCATCTGGAGTCCGTCTTTTGAGTAAATATCTTATTAGCTCTTGGCATTTGTAGGAAATAAGAATGACAACATGCAGGATCATTGTTGGCAAACTGCTGAATAAAGGGAATATCAGGCATCATACGGTTCTTTTTATTCACTGGGTGAAAGGCAATATGTTGAGATAATTCACAGGTTAGAAATGCTACTTAAAGCAGCATTCCAATCTGCCGTTTTTTAATTTTTTAATTTAAATTTCCCCCCTTTAATTTGTGCATCAATACAACCCACACAATGATAAGTAATTAGCTAAGTTGCCAATCAATCCGTTGTCCTGTGATCGATCGGTGAAGAATCGGCTCGGGGGGTCACTAAATGGCCGTCAGTGCAGCAGAAGAGGACCAACAATGCAAAGTTCTGGGGGCAAGGTCCAGTGACCAGGCAGTCACCAGATACAATTGGTGCACTGCTAGAGAGAGAGCAGGGCTCAAAAGGGGTGTGCCAGAGCCTGTTTCAGAAGAGGAAGGGGATGTGACTTTGTAAATGGTTGCTATAGAAACAAATCATGCGTGTTACATTATAATACATGCAAAATGTCATTCAGAGTTGTTCTTTTTTTTAAAAATGTACAAGTATTTTCTTCTGGTACAGAACTGATTTATTAAAAAGAAACAAACAAAAAAAAATAATATGTAGGATATTGCTTGGTCTAGTGCTTTAAGACCACCTGGTTCATATAAGCTAAGAAATAATTGCTATTGCTTTTGCATAGAAATATTCCAATAAATATTTAAATAACCACATAATAATTCCCATCTTGTATATTGTGGTGTTTTATTTTGCACGTAGATTCAGCATTTAGAAGATCCCGTTTTAATTCCACCTATGCTAAACAAACCAGCCAACATCTGGTTAACCCTTTGAGTGCCCTAGGATGTAGGAAGCTACTACGTCATGAGTTCTGGCACCCTAGGTGCCCCATAATGTAGTAGCTATATCCCCCCCAAAATGCTTATTTTTTTAGGGGAGTGTATGTCCTGCGCTCCTTTGGAGCTTAGTATGCGGCCTGCACCTGATGGCAGATGGAAGAGGGATGACTCTTCCCATTCCATCATCAGTGACAGAGCAAAGCGCGTGAGGCCTGGAGAAGTGTGGCACTCTGGCCTTCTGAAGCTCTCCGACACTCAACGAGTTAAACAGTGGGCTGCATACTTCTGTAGAACTGGGAGGGTTAAACAGACCATAGTAGCCTATTCTTTATATCGCACTGACGATGGATTTGTTCACTTTTCCCAGACTCCCTTTCACTTGAAACATTTGCCCACAATCTGTTGTCTGCTTCATGTCCGTATTCAAACCGTGAACATCCATTGTAGTCAGTGAAAGGGGTGAGATATTCTCTTTCACATATTGGAAAAATGTACAACTCAATTACAATTTGTATTCAATTCTCCCTTTCATGTCATTTAATATAGGGCTTTTCCAGAGTGTTCAGCTCACACACATTGTATACATCATTCTCTAGCTGCATAGGGGTGGGCAACTCCAGCCCTCAAGGGCCACCAACAGGCAAGGCTTTCAGGATATCCCTGCTTCAGCACATGCAGTGCAGTCTTCGACTGAGCCACTGATTGAGACACCTGTGCTGAAGCAGGGATATCCTGTTAACCTGACCTGTTGGTGGCCCTTGAGGACTGGAGTTGGCCGCCCCTGTTGAAGCAGACCTTGATTATATTGATGATGTGTTGCTTTCTCATTGGTTTTACAAATAAGGCTACTATATTCTATGTACAGTAGTTACAGTATCTACCTCTGCTGGAGAAGAATTCAGCTCCATTCAAATGAATGGGACTACAATCTTTTCCAGCCCAGGAAAGTATCTGCGCATCTTATTTCGGGTCTGCAGAAAGCTAAACCTTGAGGTCTGATTGCATTGCACGGTCTCATTGGATTTGTATTGATGTGGGATGCAGCAGATTTTGATACCTGTGCAGTATATTCTTCTTGCATTCAGAGGGCGTGAGCAGAGCCCTGACTTTCGCCATGGCTTACAATCAGATTTTATTTTCTATTTCCTACCCTCAGTTTAGCCGCACCAAGCTGTTTCCAATTTAGATATGAATACAGGTTTGCAGATCAGGCCTCTTAATCATCAAACACTTTGTGACCAGGTAACTAGAGTCTGGAAAAACAAAAAAATATATATATTTTTTTAATTAAAAAAAATAGAGGCCACGTCACAGCTACCGGAACATGAAAACTGATTAGATTAAAAAAAAAAAAGTGAAATAACAATATAGTGAAATAAAAAGCCATTCCCCTGGCATCTGATATTAAAAACATTGAAAAGTGCCAGTATAAACCTTTTTTCAAGAGACTGGGTTCTTTGTCAAGAAATACCTTTCTTCCAAAAACATCCTTGCTGCCATATGTCTGCATGCAGCCAGCTGCAGATCCGACAAAAAAAGTTCTTATTCCTTTGGTATAATATTTTACAGATTTGCCAAAGGGGTCACTTACTGTGCGCCATTTACGTCACGGCTTGTAGACACAAACAACTAAAGAAGCAAGGTGACGCAGGGAAAGGCAAAGAAATAATGCACCAGGATCCCTTCTCATTTTCCCAACCCATTAATCTTACAGGTTGGGTATTAACTAGTATTCCACCTATTCTCCTAAACACATTTATCATGCATGGCATTTATTTCAATACACTGGCCGGTTAACAACAATAGATTGTCTAGAGTGGGTGGTCAGCGATAGATCGTCATTAAGTGGTTGATCCTCCGAGGTTTCACTGCAGACACGCTTTAGTTATTGGTAATTAATCCTTCAAGTTATTGATGCTTGAAGAATTAACACTTACTTCAGCGTAGCAAACAAATGTTCTATGGCCATATGGTAATATATCCACTTGAAATAGCCACAACCGGGTGTGTGAAATCAGAACTCTACCAGAACCTTCAATTTCAATCTCAAGAACAAAAGCAAAATCCTCAAGATTTTCAGAACCAAAAACTCTAAATTATGTAGAACCAAAACCGGACCGATTGCACATCTGTAGGTGATGCTCATCGTATATTTTACAATTATTTAAGGGTCTTCAGTTATATTGTTTTAGTTTCTTAATGGTCTGTATGACAGCATATTTATTTTATTGCTTTTAGTATGCTATTTAAAAATTTTCATATCTATTTTATTTTTTCCCCCATAATTTAGTAAAAATCCAAAACCAAAACCAAACATATTGATTTTTTTTTGGTAAAACTAGAACCAACATTTTTTTAGACCCAAAACCACGTCCAAAAGCAAAACATAAAAATGTAATGAACCCCCCCCCCAGTGAGAGTGCCCACCCCCCCAGTGTGAGTGCCCACCCCCCCAGTGTGAGTGCCCACCCCCCCAGTGCGAGTGCCCACCCCCCCAGTGATATGCGGAACGTTTGGCAAAATTGAGCAATTTGTGCACAGAATATTTTGCGGGGAAAAATGCAAAGTTCATCCCCCAAAAATTGCATGGGTCACATGCCACTGATATGCAAGTTCATATGAACAATGTGCTGCTCCCACTTGTCATTTAAGAGATTTTTTTAAATTTATTTTGAACATAAACGGAAATTTGGCAACAATTCCCCAATTTCACAAAATGTAAAAAAAAGGGTGACATTGCAAAGCCTTTTTTCCATGAAAAACAGTAACATGAAAATTTAGCAAAATTGCCAAACTCAGCTCACACATCTTTAAATCCATCGTTTTTACGAGCTTCTCTGCTAACACCTCCATCCACATTTCTACACTGATCCATGTCAGTGATGTTTCTTGCCTGTGACGCCTATTCATTGCATAGAACACGGTCTTTCTTCTCCCTTATCCCAATGCTTCCTCACAGGATCATCCATTTACAGTACATTATTAACAGTAACACCGCTGCACTTCTGCTACCAAGAAAGGGGATGTTACAGTGCAATACTGTAATAATCATTCAGAGTCTGATCGTCTCAAGAGCAGTAAAATCTTTGTTTAAAAAGTGCAATATGCAAGTTGCCAGATGTACTAAGGAGAATGATAGCAAACAGACTAGATTATAATAAAATGAATTATCTTGCCTATTCCATGTCATTGTATAGCCCTGTCTGCATTTATCTTTTGAACATAACACTGACAAACTCCCTAATCAGAAGGACATGGTGTGCATTACATAGAAACCTAATGATGATGGGACTGTGCAGATCAGTGTTTCCCCTGGGAATCCTTGAGTTTCATGGGCATACCTAAAGGGTTCCCTGCAATCTGCAGGTCATTTGAAAAAATGTACCAAATACAGAAAAAATTACAATGCATCTGATGCGCTATTAGAGAGGGTTGGGGTTCCTTACAATGCATCTGATGCTCTATTAGAGAGAGTTGGGGTTCCTTACAATGCATCTGATCTCAGACGCGCTATTAGAGAGGGTTGGGGTTCCTTACAATGCATCTGATCTCAGACGCACTATTAGAGAGAGTTGGGGTTCCTTACAATGCATCTGATCTCAGAGACGCTATTAGAGAGGGTTGGGGTTCCTTACAATGCATCTGATCTCAGACGCGCTATTAGAGAGGGTTGGGGTTCCTTACAATGCATCTGATCTCAGACGCACTATTAGAGAGGGTTGGGGTTCCTTACAATGCATCTGATCTCAGAGACGCTATTAGAGAGGGTTGGGGTTCCTTACAATGCACCTGATCTCAGATGCGCTACTAGAGAGGGTTGGGGTTCCTTACAATGCATCTGATCTCAGACTCTATTAGAGAGGGTTGGGGTTCCTAAAAAATGCATCTGATCTCAGACGCTCTATTAGAGATGGTTGGGGTTCCTTACAATACATCTGATCTCAGACGCGCTATTAGAGAGGGTTGGGGTTCTTTACAATGCATCTGATCTCAGACACACTATTAGAGAGGGTTGGGGTTCCTTACAATGCATCTGATCTCAGACGCGCTATTAGAGAGGGTTGGGGTTCCTTACAATGCATCTGATCTCAGACGCTCTATTAGGGAGGGTTGGGGTTCCTTACACTGCATCTGATCTCAGGCGCGCTATTAGAGAGGGTTGGGGTTCCTTACAATACATCTGATCTCAGACGCACTATTAGAGAGGGTTGGGGTTCCCAGAATTTCACAATATAATTATAAGGTTCCTTAAACAAACAAAAGGTTGAAAACCACTGGTTTAGATAAACCATGAAACAAGTATATTTCCAATTTCCAATGATAATCTCAAGAAAAAGAAAAAAGGTTACTATGTATTGCACTCAATCAATTTAAAGTGGATAATGAATAAGTATAAAAATTAACTTTCAATGATAATACATACGATTGTTATTCTTTCAGTCAGGTAGTAAAACAGCACCTTTTAAATGTTGTAAGAAGAACAAACGCTTTCATGCTTGGCAAGTACATTTTTATGTAACATTTCAAACAGCTCAGTCTGCTCACTGCTTCCAACAGCCCACAACATTGGCCCCAGCACATCCCAAGGTTGGTACAGAGCGCCTGGTTCGTGCAGCTAGTAAACTGCACAGAGGACCGAACCTTCGTGTTACCTGCATTCCGGGCTTTAAAAATGGCTGAAAACGTCAGTACTCTGGAAGTTACATGAAGGGAATCCTAATCACGCAGGAAGAGACCAGATTAACGTTATTTTGTTTGAGTTCAACCTCTTACCCTGTACAGCAAGAGGCTCTGTGTAGGGCCATTAAGTGAACTGACTGATATTGTACTGTAGCCGTTACCACAGTGTATCACAGGGGTGGCCAACTCCAGTCCTCATTGACTGAGCCACTGATGGTGCCACCTGTGCTGAAGCAGGGATATCCTTGAAACCTGACCTGTTGGTGGCCTTTGAGGACTGGAGTTGCCCAGTCGTTGTCTGTCAGCATTCACTGTTTGTTACCAAAATAAGGTATATGGGACCTCATAGAAGGTGTTTTTTGTTGGGTGAGGACAGACCCTGTTATTCATGTGCCAGTGCTATCTTACAGCTTTATAATCCTAGCGAGTACATAGTATCATCAATTTAGGTTGGTAAAAGCAAATCTACACACATGCCGACATCATTTAAAGCAGTAATCCAGCGTACTCGTTTGGGGGTTCTGTGGGGGAGGGAAAACACTATTTATCTCCAGGAACCCCATCTCTTGGGGTACTTGGAATATTAATTGTCAGTGTTAAAGCTCCTGTTCGGTTAATCAAAATGGCTACCAAATGCCACAGGTCAATAGGGAGCCAGCACAGATTACTTCTGCACCAGAGTAGGGCGTACTTTGGTGCCCCACCCCTCTAAATACTGGGATATCCTAGCAATATCAATCAAAGGAAACCCCATTCTTTTTATTTGTCATAGAAATGGGCAATGTACATATTCCACCTCCGTAGGGCTGTTCGAAGCGTCCCATCACGAGATATCTCTTGTCTACTTTCATAAAATATAAGTGGTGTTTGGGTGCATCATTGTTGAAGTTACTGTAATTACATGCGAGAGCAGTGGGGTGTCAATCTGGGTAATGCTACTTTGGGACACACCACCCCTTTCAAACATTAACTACATAAAAAGGAAATGTATTGGGTGCTATTTTTTCTTAATGTCGAGAAAATAGCGGGTTATAAAGTGTGTAATATGAACCATTTAGACAATATTACTTAGCGCATTGCAAAGAATAAATAAAATCCCAATATTTCTTGCATGTTAATGAGACACAACCTAATGTGCATTTGGCACCATAACCAGATAATTGTGTAACTCGTACTGGGGGGTTGGGGGGGAAGGGGAGGAGGGGGCGCTGTAGGAGTAACTGCTAGGATATACCACAAATCATTTTTTTGATAATGTAATTGTGGAAATCTTAAAATTCCCCTGGACAGGGAAATTGCCCTGGCAGCGAATGGGTTAAGTTACATACCAATAACATTTCCTGACTTCAGTCGTGTCCATACTGGCTAAACATTAATAAGCAATGTGTATGTTAAACCAGAGTCAGATCACTAAACTGACTTCATTAGTGTTGTTGAGTCATTTAGCGCAGGTCAGCGCCATGTTCACCTGCCTCGTTTCCCTGGAGCGCGGCCAGTCATTATTTGGCAGGTTTGATTGAGTTTGATTGTGGACAGCGAACGTTACAAGAGGCAAAGTGTCCTATTGACTGATTAAATGTTGCTGCTTGATTCTGGATTGAAGTGGATGAAAATTGTAGACAGCTAGTTTTAAAAGCCCTGAAGGGTGTGTTTTATAGAATGTACTTTGCTTTTGACATTGAATTTTCCGAGCACTGTTTTGTTAGTGCATTGCAATACAAATACCATGGGCCATAGTTACTAAGCCTCCTTCTGCCGCAGGGTAACCTTCCAGCGCTGGGAAACACCTTACAGCACGAGGGCCGACACCTGTACTCAAGGGCCACCAACAGGTCAGGTTTTCAGGATATCCCTGCTTCAGCACAGGTGGCTCAATCAGTGGCTGAGTCAAAGACTGCACCACCTGTGCTGAAGCAGCGATATCCTGACCACTCCTTCCATACAGACTATTCCAGTTAAGGCATCGTCCAAATCCATAAGGTGTCTTACAACAAAAGGCTGCTTAGTAAACATGGACCTTTGTGCTTTTAGGGAGAATATTGATAGTTTTTGCAGTTATTTCAAGATTTGATGGAAAATAATCCGTGCTCTGCGTGTTTGGAAGAGTTAGACACATAGCAACCAAGACAAACTATCACCGGCGTTATTATAACTGGAATCACGTTGCTTCTTAAAGAGTCAGAGTTAGTTACAGTATACGGTACAATCTTAGTATGAAACGACGTGTTAAAAAAAATACAAACCGGAGAACATGTGGTTGCATCTCTGTAAGTCTACGATTTGGAACAAAAGGGGAGAAAACCATCCAGTAATGATTACTTTTATTAATTAATTATTTTACAACCTATATAACTAAAGTGTTTCTCAGCACTGGAGAGGTTGGGGCTGCAGTACGTGAAACAAAAAGAACGATTCCTGCGCTCCTACCAATTAGGCTAAAATAAAACAGTGACCTCATGAAAAAGGGTTATTTCGTTAAACCCTTTGGCCAAAGCGCCGTCACGGCATAACCACATTTGCAGGTACCTACACTGAATATATGTAATTAATGTCCCATGTACTAGTGAAAAATGTGAGAAAGCCCTGAAGGGGTTAAATGAAGCTTATGCTTTTGTGAGTAGTGCAATTAAAAGCTGGCCAAAGCCAGTATCATAGTTACCTTATTATAGAGGTAAACTGTGGGTGCACAAATTCCCTGGTGTGAATATAATAAAACTTACACATATTTCTTTCTGTCAGCCGTATACATTCACCTGCTCTCGGAGGGTGATGTGCAGACTGACACTGGGGGGTGTATTGTACCTGTACTAACTGGGAAACTGGTAGGGGCTCAGTCCTGGAGGGGGGAGACATACACCTCCAAGGAACTGCTATGTAAAGCAGATGAGCCAATAAACCTACCCCTGTGACGTTTCAGTGACATTATAATAAAAAGCCCTTATGGAGTATGCAGCAAGGAAATGGATTGGCCTAATATTTGTGGAAGACTGTACATATTACCGCGCTCCTCCTTATAGAAGTTTGCTGCTGGTAAAAAGATCGGCCTTACATAACGTATGTGAACCTACTTTTTAATGTTTAAGACATGTAGGGGAAGATCCTCAGAAGGTCGTTCATTTTTTAACGTAACGTTATCTCATTTTAACTTATCGATTTCTGTAGCGCATATGCCCAAAGGTGTTTAGCGCTACGATGTTCAACCATTTACCTTCCAAATAACTTGAGGATGTTAGGCTTATTCATATCATCTGCTATGGAGCACTTTACCTAAATACGGAGACCGTCAGACCTCCGTTACTGTTAGCGCACGATAATAACGCTACGATATTTAGCGCCTGCCAAAAGCCGCTGTTACTCACATCCAGGCCCTGATTATCATTGGGTTATTTATAGAAATAGCTAGGTCTTAAGTGGCACCATATGAAAGGGCTGAGTGTAGGATTTAACCCTTACATTACATGGGCCGGATTTAGGGCATGGCGGTTGCCTTGGGCCCCCGCGCCTTCGGGAGAGCTGGAGTTGGGAGCTGGGGAGACCCGGGCCGGCTCAGGGCCGCTGCTCACCCCAAGGTAGGTGCGTGCCTAGGGGACTCTTACCTTCTCTGGAGCACGGACCCCACTGCCCGCATGCCGCCTTGCACCCTGCCATATCTATGGGTGAACATATTAATGGCTGAAACATAGAAACAGGTGGATACGAAATTGTGTATTGTTTTTTTTTTAAACTATAATATTATTTTATGCTGAAAGGGAATGTAATATATGTAATATATGTTTATGTTTATGTTGTATGTAATATTGATTGTGTTAGGAATGTGTAGCACAATAAATCTACATATGAGAAAATGAATTTGAAGGAGACAGAAGATAAATAATATTTTAGTACACACAGTTGCGGCACTGTGCGGGGTGCACTGGGGAGTCAGTTAGAGGAACAGCAGGGGGGTCAGCCAGTGGCACAACAGGGGGGGGGGCAGCCAGTGGTACAGCAGGGGGGGGCAGCTAGTGGAAGAGATGGGAGGTCAGCCAGTGGAACAGCAAGGGGGGGGGGGGTGAGGGTGGGGGAGGGGGGGGGGTCAGCTAGTGGAACTGAGATGGGAGGCACCAGTGGAACACAGCAGGGACGGGGGGGGTCAGCTAGTGGAACAGCTGGGAGGTCAGCCAGTGGAACGCAGGGGGGGTGGTCAGCTAGTGGAAACAGTGGAGTCAGCCAGTGGAACAGCAGGGGGGGGTCAGCTAGTGGAACAGCTGGGAGGTCAGCCAGTGGAACAGCAGGGGGGGGTCAGCTAGTGGAACAGCTGGGAGGTCAGCCAGTGGAACAGCAGGGGGGGGTCAGCTAGTGGAACAGCTGGGAGGTCAGCCAGTGGAACAGCAGGGGGGGGGTCAGTCAGCGGAACATCTGGGTGGGGTCAATAGTGGAACAGCTGGGAGGTCAGTCAGCAGAACAGCGGGGTGGTCAGCCAGTGGAAATCGAAGACTGCACCACCTGTGCTGAAGCAGGGATTTCCTGAGAACCTGACCTGTTGGTTGCCCTTGAGGACTGCAGTTGCCCACCCCTCGTATATCTAGATCAGAGATTACCAGCTATAGTGTAGCAATCAATGTGTCATTAGATTGAGATTATCACTCCACTGAGTATAACATGGTGATCTGCAACTTTGTAACTATACACTTTATTAAAAGGTACTTTTACTTAGCTAGGAAATACTGCCGTTTACATTGATTTGGACTCTATCTCCTATTGATTACTCA
The DNA here is from genome assembly GCA_036426205.1 of Ascaphus truei. Classification (NCBI taxonomy): domain Eukaryota; kingdom Metazoa; phylum Chordata; class Amphibia; order Anura; family Ascaphidae; genus Ascaphus; species Ascaphus truei. The sequence goes on along the minus strand of CM071571.1, from coordinate 4,008,713 downwards.
TTAATTTGGGCCATTCATCCCTTAGGCATTTGACTGATATTTTTCTTTTTAACCATTCGTGTGTATATATCAATTTTTAGTTATATCATAAAAAGTGTAGTATTAGAATGCTGTTTTTTGGAATTTGGTAACTTTTGAGTGCATCATATCAGTGACGTTGTTCTCCTCGCTATTTAAATACGCTCCTGTTTATCTAATTTACTATAAACTGAGCACGAGTGTTCCCATTATATATTCACTCTGTTTTCCCAGTAGAATAGATATTTTTATATGTGAAAGGAATTGCTGCCTTCACTTAAAAAATATACTGTTCTTCCTTTATTTATTACAATCTTGATTTAAGTTTATAAAAGTAAATATTAATTGAAGGCATAATTTGGAACCACCCACTGATATGATCTAATCCAGCGGTGCGCAAACTGGGGGGCGCGAGACTGCCGGCGGGGGGCGCGAGGTTTACAGAGGCCCCGCGCGCTTCCCGAAGGCACTTAAATTAAGTGCCGGTGGAGCTGCAGGGCCTCTGTAAACCTTTACATACCTAGGCTCCGGCGGCTTCCTTCCTGCGTCGCCATGGCAACGCTGGCGGCAAAATGACGCCGCGAGGTTAACGTGATGTCATGACGCCGGAGCGCTGGTAAGTGGGGGTGTGTTCGCTGGTTCCTAAATACAGTATAGTTACGAAAGGTTCTGTATTTTGAAGGATGATAGAAAACACAATGTATGAAGTCCTTGCAGAGGTTCCTCATCCAGCGCTTCCCTCGATGTGCCTCAGTGTCACCCTCGTCATTACTCAGTATTTACAGGTTTGAAGCGTTCCCTGCTAAGTTATGGGAAAAGCGTTACATGTCGTCAATCACATCGATGCCTCCATGGGATTCAAACTGGAGATTTCAACGCTCATAAACATATCTGCAAATATAAATCACAAGTTAAAAAGAGGAAGGCGTCATGTGAATGTATTTAACCCCTTCCCTGCTGGAGGGGCCTGGAACACATCGCTTTGCCAGTCTGACAGCGAACGGTTAATGCCCCTCAAACACTGCGTTTGAATTCACCGGGGCAGTTCATTTAAAGGCTATTATTTCATTTGCTCGAACGGTTTGCATAACATACCCCACCTCACTGAAAAATATATATAACGATACAATAGCTAAACTGAACTCTGTACTTTTGGTTTGCAGAGTTCTTATGATTATGATGAAATTATGTATTGCATAGAATTGGAGGTGCTTATTAAAGTTGCCATTTCTCACCCAATAAATAAAAAGCTGAAGAAAAAAATTGTCCAATGTAGAATTAACTGAAAGCCTAAAACATACAGTATGTAGCAGTATATTATTAGAAGTACTATTTCATAAAACACGCGTGAGAATCATCGTATAAAGCCCGGGTCTGCACTCCTGGGAAATATAATAATAATATTTTAGTAGTAGTGCTGTGCACACAGCTGTGTGGTGAGCCAAATTAACGTGGTCACAAGGGGAACGTGACATTAGAAATAGGTGGATCCATATCAAAGACAGTGGTCCATATCTACTAATCTGTCTTCTGCCATTAGACACCGTACACCAGGGGCGGTCAACTCCAGTCCTCAAGGGCCACCAACCGGTCAGGTTTTCAGGATATCCCTGCTTCAGCACTTTGTGTTTCTCCTCCTTGTTCATTGCAACTTGGAACCACATATAAACCTTCAATGAAGTTGAATATTTAAAATGTTATCAGGTGGTAAATGAGGCATTATTGGCATCTATTATAAGCAAACACCTACCTCCACTTTTAATTGTTTTTATACAAGTTCTTTTTCGTCGTTTTACAGAACCCGTTAATTTTATTATACTGAATACGTGTAAATTGTACTATTATAGGGTATTCTCCTGAGTAGAGAATGACGGAGACCTCCAGCACGTAGACTTCTGATCCTCTTTTCCTCGGTGTGTATAGATGGGGAAAGAGAAAACAGAACACAAACAAACGGTGTAATACAAATGAATATAGCAGATGATCAGGATAAATCTCAACGTGGAGATTGACACTTGCCTGTGCCTCTCTCTCCGTGCACTTCTCCAGATAATCTCCAGTATGAGCTTCAAGAAGAAAGAGAAGAAAAAAGCATGGCATAATAACGTTTAATAATTTAAAAAAGCAAAGTAAAATCCTACTCACAAACGGCCGTTAATATAAGCTTTAAAAGTGTGATTCCAGCGTTTTGCCATCGGTTTTAGTCTCTCCACGTTGCTCCCTACTCTGGGAGTGCCCGCCTGGACGCCCTCTCAGCTCCCGATCACTGGTTCACTGCATGCCGGTGTTCCTCCAGGATTGCGCAAGCCTTTGATTCACCTCCCCTGCTCCCTTACTCGGTATGCGCATGCGTGGCTGCAACTCGCCGGTTCGCGGGGGCTGATTGGGCAGAGTCCTTTTCCCTTAGGTTACGGTGGCTCACAACGTCCAAAATTGACCCAACGCGTTTCGCCAATCCGGCTTCTTCAGTGGAGTCACTGGGAGTGGGAGCGCTGGGCAGGAGGCCTGGATGACTCTCCTTGTGGCGCACACGTAATTATACTTCAGCACACGGCTGTTTCTGTATTGGGAATCCCAGCATTACATGCGTTCATGTGTGTCCATCTAAGCACACTTAATGTGGCCTGCTGACTGCCCATTGTTATTTTCTACAGTTTGAGAGGATTATCAACATACAGTTTATTCCCTACTTTGGGATCTGATTCCATCTCGCTCTCACAGGTTTACCTTGCGTACTGTTTGAATACATTTGTACATAGGCAGCTGGTTTCTTCATGTGCTGAGTTTGATGTATACTTACCTCAGCATTTTGGGCATTTTTTCATGCACTGTGTTACTTTGTGCCATTTATGTATCACTGGCCACTTACTTACCTCACTGTGGACGTAGGTGCTTTCTCATTGTTATAATATAGGTACTGGGGACTGCAGTGTTAGTCCACCTATCCTCAGCTCCAGTGTTTCTGCAGTGCTCGTGTCAGGGGGCCACGCCATATTTTAACTATTCTGCACTGTTTTTTTTCATGTTTATGTGTCAACTAAGAAATTGTATTTTTTCCTTTTGGTACACCGGAGTGCTCTCAGCGGGCATCTTTTTATCTTGCTGCTCTATTACTATTGGCCCGTGAGCACCACCGGTCATGGTAATTATACCGTTATCTACCGGCCTATGGTTATCATTTAAATTATCAGAGTGGATGCGGGGTCACTCTTTCTTTTTTGTACATATATATATATATATATACAGTATACAATAATGTGAACACAGCATTTAAACATCGATTTGGTTAGACTGCAGCTATGAGGCCTGAATATTCTTAGTTACAGGTGATTTTTCTGTCCGTGTCTAATTCAGGGATGGACAACTCGAATCCTCAAGGGCCACTAACAGGTCAGGTTTTCAGGAGTTCCCTGTTTCAGCACAGGTGGTGCAGTCTTCAACTGAGCCACCCGTGCTGAAGCAGGGATAGCAGGGATAGCTTGAAAACCTGACCTGTTGGACTGGAGTTGGCTACCTCTGGTCTAATTTGTTTTTTGTTTGGAGGATAGATCTGTCACCAACGATCCTTTATTTAAATGGAAAGAATGCATCACCTAAATATTATTCACTCTGGTGAAGTGTTTAGTTATCAGCGTTGTCACACTGCGCACTCGACAGGCAAGAACCTCTGCATAACAGCTATCAGAGAAGGCAGCTGCTTGAGCCCACCTATAAATATTTCCCAGTTCTGTTAACATCCCTGCGTCCCGTGGCGATGCTCACTCTGTGCCATGATGGGAACCTTAAGCTTTCTAACATTGGAATAGGGGTTTCGTTTACATATCTACTTCTGTTTACTTCTGCTTACATTAACTGCCAGCTTGGCATACGGGGAGCTGATTCTGATTTAGATGTTCTTAAGCAGCTCGTTCTGGCTACATTACTAAACTATTAACCTGTTCTCTGCTGGAAGTGGGCGACATCGTGTTATTACTCATTGATGGAAAGATGTATAGGTGCCTATACTTGGATTACATTAAGCTGCAGGAAGGGCGGGTCCACCTGAAACCGCCCACTTTCACCGTACTCATTACATTAGACAGTTCTTATATGTATAAACGGTGTGAATACTGCACTATAGGTCGCAAAACGAATGTTGTATGCAAAGGAAGAAATCTCCCTAAACTAGGTATATCCAATAAGATGCGAGCTTGCATTTTGTATGGAGCATCTCGCCCGGAGAACCTGCCTTCCTCACTTCTACCAATCTCCTCTTCTCCTGCGTATTTGTGCATCTCTTTCCCACATGCCGGGTGTCCCACAGAGAATTAATAGCACACATTAGCACAGGGGAGGGCAACTCCTGTTATGAAGGGTCACCAACAGGTCAGGTTTTCAGGATATCTTTTCATCAGCACAGGTGGCCCAATCAGTGGCTCAGCAGGGATATTGTGATTGCCTTGCCTGTCGGTGGCCCTTGAGGATTGGATTTGGCCAGATGTTGACTGAGCCACTGGTTGAGCCACATGTGCTGAAGCAGTGATATCCTGAAAACCTGACCTGTTGGTAGCTGTTGAAGACTGAAGTTGGTCACCCCTGCATTAGCATAACCGTAATGGTGCAGGAAAGGTCACAATTAATGCTGAATGCTGCCTGTCTCACGACACTCCTTGGCGTCCATGTACTAAGGCCATTTTGTTGCGCCTCTGTGCGTCTGTGTATGAGGGACTTTGCTCTAGTTTTTGCTCATGCACGTTAGCTTGTTTCTTTGGGAAGTGTCAAAAGCAGAAGTTAGGCCGGACGCGGCGACGCGCAGATTGTTATGAGATTGTGCCCCCGGGCATCTCTTTCCCCTAGTAATCTGCGTCTGAAGCGACGTTAAACGTTAGAAATCTGCACCTGGTGTAAGAATCTGGAGTAACCTGCGTGGGACATATAACCCCATTCGGAAGCAGGAGCTGGTGCAGCGCGTCAAAGCCCGTTCTTCTGTGTTGATAACGTAGGAGCCTCAGCTCACATTGAGCTGGTGAGTGGGCACTCCCCCCCATGCTCACTACGGAGATCACACCGCTAGTAACTTGGGGAGTTGTTCACCAATATACAGCACATTGCCTGGGAAAAGGTAACGGCCGATATTTACTAAGCAGCGCTACTATATAAAACGCCTTCCGGCATCATGCAGCAAATATGGCTCACTATGGCACATGTTAAGGAATGTAACGTGTCTCCGTCAGGGCAGGGGGCCTTAAAATATAGCACTGATGAGTAGATATGGGCCACAGTATGGTAAGGAGGTTAAGATAAATAATGCCGGTAACCAAAGACCCTAATTCAAGCCACAATCAGTTGTTAACCTTAACAAGTCGCGTCTTTTAAATACAACAACTTAGATTGTAAGCCCTTTGAGGCAGAGCTTCATTGTACAATACCGGTACTCCTCTGCTGTGTGTAGCTGCACATACTACATCGCGGCAATGCTGCAGCTATAGTTTCTATTGTTAGTCCAGAAAAAGTTTCTTATTAGTATATAATGATAGGGATATATATATTTAGAAATCAGATATCCTACAGACTTTGTTATTATCATGTTTGAATTAATTCTCTAGCAGCCCTGACAGGGGCGTAACTACAATTTTTGCCACCACCCCTCCCCCCCATCAAACATTTTTTAAAGACTCCCCTCTGTCACTCTCTTCCCCCCTCCTCCCATCTCTATCTCTCCCCCTCCTCTCTAACTCTCCCCCCTTCTGTCTAACTCTTCCACCCTACTCTTTAACTCTCCTCCCTTCCTCTCTAACGCTACCCCCCCCCCCACTCTCCTCCCATCTCTAACTCTCCCCCCCTTCTCTCTAACTCTCCTCCCATCTCTAAGGCAGGGCTTATACCCGATGCGGCCAAGCGCGCAATGTCACGCGCCGCCAAAACAAATCCATGTTTTGAACTGAGCGCGCACTAAGTGCAGCAAACACAGGCCCCTACAGCCCGACACAAAGGTTAGGTCTGACCTCTGGCCATGCCCAACATCCAGTGCCCGTCCGCCGGGGACCCCCTCCCCTGGTCTCGGGCCCCCTCCCCTGGTCTCGGGCCCCCTCCCCTGGTCTCGGGCCCCCTCCCCTGGTCTCGGGCTCGGGCCCCCTCCCCTGGTCTCGGGCCCCCTCCCCTGGTCTCTGGCTCCCTCCCCTGGTCTCGGGCCCCCTCCCCTGGTCTCGGGCCCCCTCCCCTGGTCTCGGGCCTGTGCGTTCTGATTTACGTGCTAATGATATATGGACAGAATACATTGTTCTGTTCTATGACTATCTCTGCATAGCTGTCACATAATGTAATATACACTGACTGATGCTCCCTATGATGTGTTAGTTACAGCACACAGAACTGTCCTCTGGAAGGTAAGTTCAGCACTGGTTCGGTTTTGTGGAAGTGGCATAGTCAAGTCATTTAGTTAATTATTTCCTTAGGATATTAAATAGACTTTCTTGGCTCCTGTCTCGTTCTAGGAAGTTAATTACATAGCAATTGATTACATGTGTACTGGACTGTGCAGTAGTTTAACTCCCAAGTTACCTGCATGGTATCGCTTTGAAACACAATGTTTTACATACGCTGCTACCTTTTAAGATATTAGTAAAACACAATGTTGTGTTATTTGTGTTCTGTTGTAGAATGTAGGTTCTTTGTAACACATTTATTCTTCAATGTTAACTATTACATGTGCCTGTGTAAACCATGTTATTTCAACTACACCACACTGAAGCTTTTTATTTGACAAAGTCAAGCATGTAAACATGTGCACACATTGAACACTACAGGTGGTCCTCGTTATCCAACGTTTCACTTTACAACGAATGGCGCATCCAACGCTTTACAATGCAACCCTGAGGGACGTTTTTCGACGCCTGAATGTGTTATCCGACGCTCACCGCCACTGATTAACATGGGACTAACTTTACAACGGTTTCACTATCCAACGCTACTTCCAGAACGGATTCCATTGGATAACCGAGGACCGCCTGTATTGCTATATGCCTGTTGTTGTTATAATGAGCTTATTATCACACATTTCTGCTGTAGGCACCAGGAACAGTCGAAGTATTTGAGCACTGTTTGTATTTAACAAATTGCTACACTATAGCTGGTAAGCCCTGATCTAGATATACGAGGGGTGGGCAACTGCAGTCCACGAGGGCCACTAACAGGTCAGGTTTTCTGGATATCTCTGCTTCAGCATATGTGTCTCAATCAGTGGCTCAGTCATTGACTTGAGGATGGGTATTGGCCACCCCCTGCACTAGTAGTTGCGAGTTTGACGTGGTCACAAATCACAGAATAAAATGTCACAATTAGCCGTATTCTGCATTACAAATCGTTTAAACCACGTCTATAAAAGTTTATTGGTTACAGGTTGCACTTTGTTTGGACCGTGGAATGAACTGTAGTTGATGCTAGCTTTAGAGACAGATAGGTACTGGTTTCAGACCCAACAGGATCAGAGCCCACGACCTCTGCTATTCTGGGCAGCGGTTCGAGCGCTGACCTAAACCAGATACTGGGAAACTCCATTGTCACATGTCTCACAGGTATCTCAGGTGTGCTCCTTTTAATGCACAAGGAACATTGAACTGGCAATCAGGAAGTGGACATGGTCTGCTTATAAAGGCACCAAGGGGGCGGGACCTACAGGTGTGACTATTACCGCTCAAAAGTGTGCTGTGTCAGTAGCATTTTCTAGCACCTGGTTTAGGTCAATGCTGGAGCTGATGCGCAGAAGAGTATAGGTTGTGGGTTCTGAGCCTCTTGGACCTGACACCAGTACCTCCTTCATTAGCCTTAGGCCGTGCCTATAGACACGACGGGTGACATCATCCGTCGCCACCGGCGAAAGTTATGTTTCGCCGGGCGGCCGGGTCGCGGGCTTCCGGCAATTTGATTTGTTCAAGGGCCGTCACGTGATGCGACGGCCCTTAAAAAAATCAAATTTTGCTGGCTTCAGGTTTTTGCGACGGCAACGTCGCTCCGTCGCTTGTCGCCGTCGCGTGCACTATAAGCACACGCGGCGGCGGCAATGTATTTGTTTTCGGGTGACGTTGCCGTCGCATGCACTATAAGCGCGGCCTTAGACTTAGTATTGGTCTTCTGGAAATATTTTATGAGGGCGGCGGTGAGTCTCCAATAAATATACTGTACATATATAATAGCATATATCCCGTGCATATATAATAGCATATATCCCGTACATATATAATAGCATATATCCCGTACATATATAATAGCATATATCCCGTGCATATATAATAGCATATATCCCAGGTTCCTCAGCTGTGCTTCTTTTTGAGCACAAGTGTCTCTCCCTATGTTGTTTGAGGGGATATCTATATAACTTGACACTGTACGAAATAAGACTCTTGCGCTCTCTTCCATATCTAAAGCTCCGGAGGGAACTAGGGCCTCCCTCCCTATATAACCAATATTAATTCAATGATATATGTATTTTTTTTATTTTTATAATTACCTAATTATGGTATTGGATCAAACATCGATACCTGTAGGTATATAACCTCTAATAGAAATTAATATAAAAAAATCAAATAAATGGATATAGACATGTAATATATTTAAAAATGTTTAAAAATGATCCCATCAGGAACAATTAATAAAAAGAAATGGAAAAAGAAGACGTAAGCCTGCACTGAAACAAACTGTGAACCTAAACGATTGTACTTATATCCAAGTTTTTATTCAGACCATGCGTCACTAAACTATTCAAAATCCAGTATCTCTCTCCTGGATAATAGTTTCAATCTATCACCTTTCAAGACGGAGGGTGGGATATATTCCAAACCCATAATTGTCATGCCCTCAGGATGTTTATTGTGGACCAATAGAAAATGTTTAGAAACAAAATGTTTGGTTACCCCATTAATGATATTCCTTCTGTGTTAGAGAAACCTTATACTCAGTGGCCGACTAGTCCGACCCACATATTGGAGGCCACAAGTACAGGTTAACAGGTACACCACAAATTCAGTATGACAATTTATGAACCCTTTAACTTTAAAGGATTCCCCATTGGAGGAGCTATAATCTTTATTGCAATCCATAAAGGTGCATGTCAAACATCTACCCCTACTGCACTTGTAGTTTCCCGATGGTCTCAAACACAACGAAGGTCCTTGGATAGATCTAAGTTTTGTGGGTGCCAGAATATTTTTATTACTGTTTGCTCTTCTATATACTATAGAAGGAGCATCTTATAGATTACCCTCAAAAATAGGGTCACCATTCAAAATACCCCAATATTTCTTCATTATAGCCCAAAGAGATTTAGAGGACTGGTTGTATGTGGTGGAGAAAATTGTCTGATTGTTCAAATATGTATTTTTAACAGTAGAGTGATCAATTCGTCTGTTTTTAGTTACCTAAAGCAGTTCACCCCTGTCAGGAGTGGCTGCCCTCAGGAAGGATTCCTCCACCAAGGAGACATCATAACCCTTGGAGGTGAATTTTTCCTTTAACAAACTTGACTGGGTGACAAAGTCCAATTCAGTAGAGCTATTGCGCCTCACTCTACTGAATTGGCTAAAAGGAATATTGGATAGCCATTTTGGATGGTGACTACTGTCAGCATGTATATAATTAGTAGTTGCCACCTCCTTAATGTGTATATCTGTTGGATGGTAAATTCCGAATCCACTTTGAGTAGCAAATCCAAAAAGACAATCTCAACAGGATCTCCCACATTTGTGAAAGCCAAACCACTCTTATTGGAAAAACATCACCAAAATCAGAATCCCAAATAATAAGGATATCATCTATGAAACGGCCATAGTACACAGGCCTGCACCCAGTGGGTTATTGGTCCAGACTGAACCATCCTTCCCCCCAAAAATAAAAAATTATCATAACTGGGTTGCGAACCCTTTGCCCATGGCCATTCCACAGATCTGTAAATACAACTTGTACTGGAATAAAAAATAATTATGTGTCAAAATAAATTTAATGATAGATACAATGAATGTATTTTGAGCCTGTGACATCTTGGTGTCTTTGTCTGAAAAGTATTGTACTGCTGACAGGCCCTTGTCATGTCCTGTACATGTGTATAGTGACTGGATGTCAAAAGTGGCCCACTGATATGATGGTTTCCACTTTATACTTGAGACGGAGCCGATGAGAAACAGAGTGTCCCTAATATTTGACCTGAGAACTTTAGCATAGGTCTGTAGAAACAAATCAACATACTGGGACAAATTGGACGTCATCGACTCCATCCCAGAAACAATGGGCCTACCGGGAGCACTGACCAAACTCTTGTGCACTTTAGGCAAGTTGTTGAATATGGGAATCCTAGGAAGAGTAATGTAAAACTCAAGATCTGTAATAAGACACCTCGACTGTGCAATACACAATTGGGGATGTAGAGTGGCCTGGTATTCTATATATGAACAAAGTAGATGTCCAGCACACTTGGAATATTTTTATATGTGAATTTATTAGGTGATCTGGACTTCTGCTTTGTTCCTATATACGCTTTCCTTCCGTGCCAGGGTCACCTGTAGAAGGTTGGGCATATGTGTGCTTTTTGGATCTAATAAATATATATACACACACACACACACCAACACCATTGGGGTTGTCCACAGTGCTCCGGAGTATAGAAAAGGCAATTTTATTCAAATAGAAAAAATATAACAACTATGCAATAGAATACCTGCCACTTGTCAAAAAATGTTAGTTTGGGTAATTCTGCTCGGATTTTGAATTTCTAAAAAAAGCCTTTTCCGCCCAGTTTGGACACGCGAGAAGGGCTTACAGAATAGCAAAGCCTGCCAATCCGAGTGGAATGTCCTCCATCTGCATGGATATGCACCACTCTCAGCTACTAGAATATGTCCCTTTGTCTAGTACAGGAGCTCACGCAGTTACATACGTACAGTATATTATGTATGTTGGTATACTGACCCAGAGGAATGCATATACAAATATTGTACCTAAGTACAACATTTATCAATTTTATTTTATACAAAGAAAAAAATCTTAGCATATCTAATACGCAGACTTCTGCCATGAGACACCTTCTGCGCGGTAAGACACCTTAATGTCCATTTATTTGAATAGGCTGTAATGTATTCCAGCACCAAAGCTGCTTTATGGTAGAACCCTGCTTAGTAAATATGGCCCACTGTCTTTATCCTTTATAAGATTAGAAGTACTAATTCAAGTCACCAGCTCACTTAGTTATATTACTTTCTCTATTAAATCTGCTTTATTTGCTTCACTTTGTTTTTACTTGTGTGTGTCAGAAAACCTGTGTTTTATTTAATCTCACCTGGCCGCAGTAACTCAGAGCCCTCAGTACCTATTATTACTTTGTGCCTCAAATCCATCGGTTTTACAATCCACCGCCTCCTCCAATCCATCGCTCAGATTTTCAGGGATAGACAATATGTAGCAGGTTTGTATTTCTGAGACTGATCCACGGAATTCCTCTGCTGAGAGGAACTCACCGATCTGCGTCAGAGTCAAATCCGATGAAAAAATGTGCCCGTCTCTACTCAGGAAGCCGATTACACCGATCGGTAATATTTGTTTACATGCCGTGTGGGATAGCCACTTTAAACTTATTTGGATTTAATTTCCTGTCTGCAATCTAAGACACTACATCTGCTTTCGCCTAATGTCACCGGACGTATCACAATCCTGGTAGATTAAGTATGCCGGATTTAAAATAATCTAAGTTGAGCTTCTTGATGAACTCTTCAGTAGATCCCATCAGGGCCCGGGAACTCATTTTAAACAGCTTTTTCCTTTTCTTTTTCGATCAACCAAATAGCTGTTGATATTAGACTTTCTCATTATTACCAAACAACGCTCGCCCACGGTGTCCTAAAGTGACTTTCTCTTTACCTGATGTGTTCCCTATATTTACTGTATTTAAAGGGAGTATTAGTAATACTTTTGCCTTCCACTGCACCGGTTTAATTTGTGTTCATTCTATTGCTGTCTTGCTATTTTGTTACAGTCCTGCAAGGCTGAAAAGAACCTATTTTCTTTCTTAGCAATAATGTTATTGTCAACCCCCCTGCAATGCTCGTCCTTTCAGTCTCATGCCACTTATTTCTATGCCAACTCTTTCAGGAACTTATTTAATAAGCAGACGATAACGTGTTCGGACGAAAACATCCATTAAAGTTACTGCGAGTTTTCTGCAATTCGCCACTTTGGAGCTTATATATAAATATATATATTTATTTTATGATTGTTAACCAACTTTATACACTGATCAATCGTTACTGATCATTGATTAACTGAAAATATTGAATCTTGATTATACACCTTGCACTGTTTGGTAATTAGCTCAAATTATAAGTTGTGTTCACTATTCCCCAAATATTGTTGACATGAATATATGATAATATATACACATCAGTGACTATGTCAAGAATTGCATTATCACTGACAACTTAACTTATCTTTAAGGAGAGAAAGTAATTGTATAATCCTTTCTTCATAGTGTTATTAATACACTTCTTTAACTCGGCCTGTGCTGAAAAGCTGTGTAATACTACAGGCCTGAGCTTAAAGGGGTGCATGTTACAATGGATTAGAAGCAAAAAGTGTCAGTATGCTCATTTGCATGTTATTACCCAGAATCCCTGGCTGCAGTGGAAGCACTGTATGTTAAGAGATAATGGGGAAAGGTGGGTTGCAGACCTGTCTGAGATGGGTGAATGTGCTCACATGTGGGGTTTTTATTTTCTTTACATTAATAAACAGTGAATTAATGTAACAGATTGGAGATGTTTCCAGTTGCTGGCAAGTGGTGAGTGGGACCTCACTTGCTTTTTAATACAGGATACCTATTATTTTGGCAAATATGACAACTATATTAACAATAGTTTTCTCCATTGCAATGTCTGATTATAAATACAGGCATACCCCGCATTAACGTACGCAATGGGACCGGAGCATGTATGTAAAGCGAAAATGTACTTAAAGTGAAGCACTACCTTTTCCCCACTTATCGATGCATGTACTGTACTGCAATCGTCATATACGTGCAGAACTGATGTAAATAACGCATTTGTAACAGGCTCTATAGTCTCTCCGCTTGCGCACAGCTTCGGTACAGGTAGGGAGTCGGTATTGCTGTTCAGGACGTGCTGACAGGCGCATGCGTGAGCTGCCGTTTGCCTATTGGGCGATATGTACTTACTCGCGAGTGTACCTAGAGTGAGTGTACTTAAACCGGGGTATGCCTGTATATGAATGCATTTGTTTGCATATATACCTGAGCGCTTCGTGGCGCCCCAGGCTGGTCTTCCTTATCAACCACAAAACTTTTTTACAAAAATTCTTGATTTTTAAAAAGTGGCAGATTCTCAAAAATAGATATACTGTGTAACAGAGAACTGTGTGATCACCGGGTGCCATGTGGTTGTAGCCGAGGATATTTGGGCAGTAAAGCAATGTCTGGGATATGGGGGGTTGGGGGTTGGGGGAAGGGGGGAAGAGAGGGAAGGGGGTCTCCTTTATGTAAAAAAGATGTTTGCGTGATTCAATATTTAAAGGTCCACTTTGTTTTTAATTGTAGAAAAAAAGTAGAAGTCAAACATGTGCACTTGTGTGTTGATGGCTACTCCTTTGTGGTTACTTTTTCGGAGAAGACAAGAAGAAGATGTTGATATCCTTAACATTACCTTCCTTCGGGCTTTATAGATATGACTTTGATCATATTTAATGTAGGATAGGCATTTAGGTGAACATGAAGAACATTTTATTTTAATTAAAGCTGCAATCCCCCAACTAAACCTTTCTTTGACTCTTTCTTTTTTTTGTAACATAATCAGAGCCCGGGGGGTCCTCCAGAGATTATCCTCAATATGTTCGGCTTTGGAGATCCCCAGGTTCCTGAGATATATACGGTTTTAAGTAAGAGTGTTTCTGATCCCTTTCGGGACAACAACAAGACTGCATCATGGCCTCACTCCCATGGGTAGGAAACTGGAAATGTCCTCGGAGCATGAATTTGTGCCTTCCGAAACCTAAAGGACAACCCCAGGGCCATCTCTGATTTGACTTCCATCCCGGCAGCTCATGAACAAGAAAATATCTCAAGAACTAGGGGGTCTCTGGAGCTGGTTAAGCTCCAGGGAACTTCCGGGTACTGAATATGAAAATAAATATATTCCCAAAATACAGGGATAGCTGTTTAATTTATTTTAAAATGATAACGATAACTAATTAATGTAAATGTAGCATACGGTTTAAGAGTGAATGTGTCTCCACTCAGATCGAAATGATTTAAGAGGAATAGAATGGAACAGCTTGTCAGGAATGAATGAATAGAAAGCTGTTACATTACATTTTAGGTATCGTGGCAACAGAAATCTCCGTTGTATTTCATGGATCTATTCCCATTATTAAAGCAAATATTAAAAACAAGGATTATGAATGTGTAGAAATGTCTTATCAATGAAGATGTTAATTGATTCTGAGGGCTGGGGTTGTGCTCATTCTCACCCATGGTTTGAGTTACCAACTTTCAAACAAGCGAAGTAGGAATACTGATGAATGACTTTCATTGAAAATGAATTAATGGCTGGTGCTAACACTAGTAGTGAGCGGTGAGTGGCTAGTTTCCTTTGTTGGCTGCTATCAGCAACACTGGGCAGCCTCTTCATAAAGTGGTGTCTCTCCCTGCCTGATTCTTCCCATTCATCTCCAGTCCATGCAATCCTACTCATCTTTGGAAAATTATAGAGAAAAACACATTTTCTGGCCCCCGTAAGTCACCTTACCGCTCGTTCATGGAAATGGGCAGACGGTGTCTTCCAGCTCTGAAAGTTGTATTCTGGAATATCATTGCTTAGTAAACATGGACCGTAATAGTTAAAATCAGCAGGAGATGGGCAATAGGGACAGTGTTGCTATTACATTTAGCAAGCCAGTGTATAGTAGAAAAGTTAGAATATTACATGCAAATGGAATGCTCCGCTAGTCTCAATGGTGGGGAGAGGAACACAAGGAGGACAGAATGCTTTAGATCAGCATTTCCCAAATGGTGGGTCGCGACCCGGCACCGGGCCACGGCACCAAAATTGCCGGGTCGCAGCGAGGCTGGCCGCGCGGTGTCTCCCGTCCCCCCTGCTCAAGTTAAAAAAAAATGGCGGCGATTCCCCCCGCGGTCCTGCGCGCTTGCGCAGGGCAAGCAGGGCCCGCTCCCTTCCTCCCCCCACTCCCAACGTGGGATGGAGGAGGAAGTACCAGCTCCTCTGCGGCCCGCACGTTACATGGGGGAGGGTGGAAGTACAAGCTCCTACTGCGGCCCGCTTCCCCCCGCGGCCAGCTTCCCGAGCTCACCTCCCGTGGCACCCCCTCCCGAGCCCACCTCCTGTGCCCCCAAGCCCACCTCCCGTCCCAAGCAGCAGGGGATATCGGGGGCAGCAGGGGAAAGCGTCCGGCGTCAAGGTCAGTCACCCCACCCAGTCACTGACTTCCACCCAAGTGTCCCTGGCCCCCTCCCTCCCACCCACCCAAGTGTCCCTGGCCCCCTCCCACCCACCCAAGTGTCCCTGGCAACCCAAGTGTCCCTGGCCCCCTACCACCCACCCACCCAAGTGTCCCTGGCCCCCTCCCGACCACCCACCCACCCAAGTGTCCCTGCCCCCCTCCAAAAGTGTCCCTGGCCCCTGAACCCAAGTGTCCCTGGCCCCCAACCCCCACCCACCCACCCAAGTGTCCCTGGCCCCCAACCCAAGTGTCCCCGGCCCCCACTTGTGCCTGACACTGAACCGGTTTCATTTTTTAATTTGGGTTTGTTAATCTATTGCTGTGTGGTGTCTTGCTATTTTGTTTTACTAGTCCTGCAAGGCTTGAATTGTGAAAATGAACCTATTTTCTTTCTAGCAATAAGTTATGTGTCAACCCCTGCAATGCTCGTCCTTACGTCTCATTGCCACTTATTTCTATGCCAACTCTTTCAGGAATTATCTTAAAAGCCAGACGGAACCGATTAATAGGGTCCCCCCTCCTCTCGGACGAGAAAAAAATCCATTTAAAGTTACTGCAGTTGTAGTTTCATGGAAATGCGACACTTAAGCGTGGAGACTCTTATAAAATATATAGATTATTTATGATGGTTAACCAACTTTATACACTTATCATCGTTACGGATCATTGATGAACTGAAAATATTGACATCCTTGATTATACCACCTTTGCACTTGTTTGGTTTAATTAGCTCCAAATTATAAGTGGGTTCACTATCCCCAAATACTTGTTGACAATGAAATCTGATACAATATATTACACATCAGTGCACTATTTAGTCAAGCATCTGCATTATACACTGACAACTTAACTTATCTTAGGAGAGAAAGTATTGTATAATCCTTTTCTTCATAGTGTTATTACTACACATTCTTTTAACTGGCCTAGTGCTGAAAAGCGTGCTAATACTACAGGCCTGCGGCTTAAGGGGTGCATTGTTACACTGGATATAGAAGAAGCAAAAAGTGTGTCAGTATGCTCATTGCAGTATACCAGAATCACCTGGCTGCAGTGGAAGCACATGTATGATGAAGAGGATAATGGGGAAAGGTGGGTGGCAGACCTGTATGAGATGGGTGAATGTGCTCACATGTGGGGTTTTTTTTTGTTTCTTTACATAATAAACAGTGAATAATGAACAGAATTGGAGAATGATGGTGTTTACAGTGGCTGGCACGTGGTGAGTGGGAACTCACTGGCCTTTTAATACAGGATACCTATTATTTGCAAATATGACAACATATATTAACAAATAGTTTCTCCATTGCCAATGTCTGATTATAAATACAGGCATTCCCCGCATTAACGTACGCATGGGACCGGAGCAAGTAGGTAAAGGAAAATGTACTTAAAGTGAGCACTACATTTTCCCCACTTACGATGCATGTTACTGTACTGAATCGTGAATACGTGCAGAACTGAGAAGAAGAAAACTGATGTAAATCACGCATTGGTAACAGCGGCTCTATAGTCTCTAGCTTGCGCACAGCTTCGGGACAGGTAGGGAGCGGTATTGCGGTTCAGGACGTTGAGGACAGCGGGCGGGCATGATGCGTGGTGAGACTGCCGTTGCCTATTGGGCGATAGTCTAACTCGCGAGTGTAACTAGAGTGAGTGTACTTAAAACGGGGTTGCGTGTATATGAATGCAATATTTGTTTGCAATATACTGAGCGCTTCGTGGCGCCCCAGGCTGGTCTTCCTTATCAACCACAAAACTTTTTTACCACAATCTGATTTTAAACGTGGCCAGATTCGTCAAAAATAGTATCCTGTGTACATGAGGAACTGTGTGATCACCGAAGGTGCAATGTGGTTGTAGCGAGGATATTTTGGGCAGTAAAGCAATTTGTTTGGATCTGGGGGGTGGGGGTTGGTTGGGGGAAGGGGGGATAGGGAAGAGGGAAAAGAGAGGGAGGAAGGGGGTCTCCTTTATGAAAAAAGATGTTTGCCCGTGATTAATATTTAAAGGTACACTTGTTTTTATTGTAGAAAAAACCTAGAAGTCAAAAACATGTGCACTTGGTGAAGCTGTTCGCTTTGGCGCGAGGGGTCTCGCACTCCATTGTGATATTGTGTCGTTGTTAGGATACTACTTGTGGTTACTTTTTCGGAGATGAGGGAGAACAGGAAACCGAGCAAAGAAGAAGAAGTCAGAGAGAAAAGACAAGAGGAGAAGAAAGAAGATGTTGATTGGATTTTTGGAAGAAGAGTGTTTGATTTGTTGTTTAGAGTGTGATTATTGTGGATATCCTTTACTTTAATTAACTTCCTTAGGGGGGCTTTCAAGATATGACTTCTTGATCATATTTAATTTAGGATAGATGTAGGATAGGATTGGAGGATAGGCATGTAGGATAGGCATTTAGGGAACATGTGCAGAAGAACATTTATTTTAATTTTAAAGGCTTGTGCCATATGTTGCTGCAATTGCAAATCCCCCAACTTAAACCTTTCTTGACTCTTTCTTTTTTATTGTTGTAACATAATCAGAGCCCCGGGTGGGCCCGGGGGGGGTCCCTCCAGAGATTATCATCAATTGTCGGCTTCTCTCTTTGGAGATCGCCAGGTTCCGAGATATATACGGTTTTTTTTGTTTTTGTTTTTTTAAGGGTAAGAGTTTTCATAGTAAGATAAGGGAGTGTTATGATCCGTTCGGGGCGTGCAAACAACAGGACAACAAACAAGACGCATCATCTGGCCTCACTCCCATGGGTAGGAAAAGGATTCCGTCGGACTTGGAGCGGAAAATGGAAGGAATAATGGGGGAAACGCGGTCAACGCCCTCTCAAGCGATAGCTGCGGACGGCACCCTCGGACCATGGTTACTAGGAGAAGGGCCAATTTGGGCCTCGGTTCAGAAAGGAAGTTGGGATGACATTGCCAAAACTAACAGGACAAACCAGGGCAATCGCGACTTGACTCTCATCCCGGCAGATCACAACCAGCCGCTCAATGAACAAGAAAAATATCTCAAGAAATATCGGGCGGGTCTCTGGCGCTGGGTAGGAAGAGGAAAGGGAAAGGCCTAGTGTTTATGGTTACGGTCCCGTCGGTTTTGGTTTGTCCCGTAGTGCCGTCTGATGTTATTCTCCAGAAGGTAGGAGCAACGTCGGGAAGGTAATACATCGTTGGAACGGAATGCCCGGGGTGGGGTGTGTGCTGGGGTCCGGCTGGACGGATATGACCCTGGGACCGTTCGGAAGAGGAAAGAGAAAGAATGCCCAAAAGACAGGGGGATGGGAGGCTGGAGAGCCGGGGGGTAAGGGAGGGGGGAAAAGGATATGAACGAGAACGAAGGGAAGGGGAAATGTAGCATACGGTTTATTTAAGATTGTGAATGTGTCTCCACTCAGATCGAAGAACTGACTCTGAAGAGGAATTAGATGGAACGCTTCGTCAAGGAGAATGAATAGAAGAGCTGTTACATTAACATTTAGGTATCGTGGCAACAGACATCTCGTTGTATCATGGATCTTATTACCATTATTTTAAAGCAAATAAAAAACAGGATTATGAATGTGTTAGAATGTTTATGCAATTGAAGAGGTTATGATTCTGAGGTGGTGGGGGTTTGCGGGTGTGGTTGTCTCATTCTCACCCATGGTTTGAGTTACCAACTTTCAAAAAGCGACAGTAGGGAATACTGATGATGACTTTCATTGAAAATGATATTAAGTGGCTGGTGCTAACAATAGTTAGTGACGGTTGGTGGTGAGTGGCTATTTAGTTTACTTTGTTGGCTGCTATCAGAACACTGGGCAGCCTCTCATAAAGTGGTGTCTCTCCCGCCTGATTTTCCCATTCATCTCCAGTCCGCAATCCTACTAATTTGGAAAATAGTAGAGAAAACAATTTTTCTGGCCCCCGTAAGTCACCTTACCGATCGTTCATGGAAATGGGCAGACGGTGTCTTCCAGCTAATGAAAGTGTATTCTGGAAATCATTGCTTAGTAAACATGGACCGTAAGTAGTTAAAAATCAGCAGAGAGATGGGCAATAGGGACACGTGTTGCATTACATTTAGCAAGCCAGTGTATAGTAGAAAAGTTAGAATAATCATGCAAAATGAATGCATCCGCTAGTCTCAATGGTGGGGAGAGGAACACAAGGAGGACAGAATGCTTTAGATAACAGATTTCCCAAATGGTGGGTCGCGACCCGGCACCGCGGCCACGGCACCAAAATTGCCGGTCGCAGCGAGGCTGCGACGCGCGTGTGTCTCACCGTCCCCCCTGCTCAGTTAAAAAAAAATGGCGGCGATTCCCCCCGCGGTACTGGCGCTTGCGCAGGGCAAGCAGGGGCCCGCTCCCTTCCTCCCCACTCCAACGTGGGATGGAGGAGGGAAGTACCAACCTCCTCTGCGGCCCGCACGTAAATGGGGGAGGTGGAAGTACAAGCTCCTACTGCGGCCCCGTTCCCCCCCGCGGCCAGCTTCCCGAGCTCACCTCCCGTGGCAACCCCCTCCCGACCCCCTCCTGTGCCCCCAAGCCCACCTCCCGTCCAAGCAGCAGAAGGAATATCGGGGCAGCAGGGGAAGCGATCCGGCGTCCATGTCAGTCCCCCACCCAGTCACTGATTCCACCCAAGTGTCCTGGCCCTCCTCCCACCCACCCAAGTGTCCCCTGGCCCCTCCCACCCACCCAGTGTCCCTGGCAACCAAGTGTCCCTGGCCCCCTACCACCCACCCACCCAAGTGTCCCTGGCCCCCTCCCGACCACCCACCACCCAGTGTCCCTGCCCCCCTCCAAAAGTGTCCCTCGGCCCTGAACCCAGTGTCCTGGCCCCCAACCCCCACCACCCACCCAAGTGTCCCTGGCCCCAACCCAGTGTCCCGGCCCCCTCCACCCACCCACCCAAGTGTGTGGCCCCCTCCCCCCCCACCCCACAGTGTCCTGTCCCCCTCCCACCCACCCACCCAAGTGCCCTGGCCCCCTCCTCCCAACCCACCAAAGTGTCCCTGGCCCCCTAAAGTGTCCCTGCCCCCCCCCTCTCCCACCCAAGTTTCCTGGCCCCCCCTCCAGTCACTCACATCCGTCGTTGCCTGTAATTCACTGTTTGTGTCTGTGTGCGTATAGGGGAGAGCGAATGTGTGTGTGTATCAGTGCTGTCGTGTGTGGTGTGTGTATCTGTGTGTATCTGTATCAGTGTGTGTGTGTGTCTGTGTGTGAATCAGTGTCTGTGTGTATTATTATAGTGTAAGTGGTGTGGATCAGTGTCTGTGTGTGTGTATCAGGTTTGTGTGTGTGGTTGTGTGTTGTGTATGTGTGTGTTGTGGTGTTTGTTGTGTGTGGTGGTGTGTAGCAGTGTCTCGTGTGTGTGTAGCAGTGTCTCTGTGTGTGTAGCAGTGTCTTGTGTGTGTATAGTGGTGTGTATAGTGTGTGTGTGTGTGTGTGTGTAGCAGTGTCTGTGTGGCTGGTGGTGTAGTGGCTGTGTGTGGTGTCAGTGGCTGCATGTGTGGTTCAGTGCTTGTTGTGTATCAGGTGTGTGTGTCAGTGGCTGCGTGTGTGTCAGTGATGTGTGTGTATCAGGGTGTGTGTGTGGTGTGTGTGTGTGTGTGTGTGTGTGTATATCAGTGGCTGTGTGTGTGTCTGTGCAGGCCCTATAGGCCAGTATAGGCGATAACATTTTTATTGGGTCACGAAAAAGAAGTTAAAAAATAACAGGGTCACGGAAAAAAAAGTTTGGGAAACCCTGCTATAGATAATATGAAGGATAGTTTAAGTAGCAGTGGAGGGTTAAAAAAGTAAAGTCACTATAGTAATTTCTCGACAATAATTACAGTCAATTTATTTCTGCTTTGGTATTTCAGATAGTTAGTTTCCAAAAATAAGGATGTTCTTGGTGTAGCCACATTTCTATGGAGACATTAATCTTATTTAGAGTTTAGAGAAATCCTGCAGGAGGTAAGCGGAGCACAGCAGAGCAAATGCAGGGGCTATACACCAGAATGAATAAAAATCCTTTATTGCATGATCGACATCATGGTAATGGACAAGTAAAATCTCTTACGCGTTTCAGGCTTCTGCCCTTTATCAAAGGAACTGTTACTCTCTGCAACCGCTCTGTTAATGTAGGTTTCCCCCCGCTAACAGCTGATCTCAGTAAGATGATTTGCGCGCGAGTTCGCCAGGCTACGATCTCATTGGCTGACTGATATAGCCAATGGAAGAATGAAAACCATTATACTGTGCTTGGCAAGTGCGGGTAGTGTCTCGTCACAGCGCGGCTGCAGTGTAAGTCAGAAAGAAACAAGTGTGTAGCAACATTAAAACCTAGTCAAAAACAATGTATCAATACAGGAAAATCAAGAAAAACAAACTACTCGGCTGAAATGATAATGAGGAGGTAATAAAATACAAGGAATAGTATGAGTCAATATGACAAGGCTATTGATATTATGTGATGTAGTAATATGGGTTAGCTGATAGTATGGTAAAGCTTTACTAGCCTAATAATAATGTAGTTACATGAGTCATTATTAGTTATCCAATTAAGCCTATATATTCTTCTAAATATTAATACATTATTAGACTACCACTATATCTGCCTTGTTTGTGTGAAGGATGTTGGGAATTGTCATAGTACATTTTTCATCATAAGCATTTATATAAACAGAACAGATACATCAGGAACAGAAACATACAGATAAATACTTGATAGGAGTGGGTAGTGTACCATCATAAAATTGAACATAAAATAAAAATAAAAATAAAAATGAAATCAAACATATGTATATATGTCAGTCCATATTGGAAGAATTATGTTATTTCCCAATATATCATATTGATGTTCATAAAGGATCTCTCAAGAGTCATCTATTGTTGACTGTCATATATATACATATGTTGTAAAGGATCTCACTTAATTCATTTAATACACTTTATCACCACCTATCACACAATGTTATTAAAATAAACATAGCATTTCTGTGCATGTTTTTATGTGATTTTGATATGTCAAGGCCCACCATATTTATTTGCGAAAAGAATGTGCTATTAATTTGGGCTTATGTATCATGGGATGGTTTGGTACTGTTCTGAGGCAATGAGACAACTAAGTGATACTAATGCATATCTAAACTTACCAAGGATCCTACACAAATGTATCTAAAGAAATTGAGAAGCTTATAGATCTGGGCAGAGAGTTGCATGTTCTATCTAAACAGGAATCAGAATTTTTATTTAACCCCTTTCCCATTATACCTATTTTTCACCATCTCCCAAAGATCCACAAGTCGCTTGTGTCTCCGCCAGGCAGACCCATAATATCTAGCATTGGATCTTTGGGAGATGGTCTATCTAGGTATCTGGATTTTTTCTTGCAGCCGTTGGTTCAACAATTACCGTCATTTTTGAAAGACTCCTTTGATTTACTCCTAGATATTAAAAACTTCACATGGTGTCACACATACACTTGGGTCACATTAGATGTGACGTCTTTGTACACAGTCATAGAACACACCAAAGGTATCAAAGCAATCACTCATTTTCTGAACAATTCTAATCTTCACTTGGCACAAATCACCTTTCTATTGGATAGTGTATTATTTTTATTACAACACAATTATTTCACTTTTAACAAACAATTTTATTTACAAACACAAGGCACGGCGATGGGGACTTCATTTGCACCTTCATATGCCAATTTGTTTATGGGACTTTGGGAAACTCAACACATTTTCGGTGACACTAACCCTTACAGACATCACATTAAATTTTATCGTCGTTATATTGACGACCTGTTACTAATTTGGTCTGGAGATACACATACACTTTCTTTATTTTGTCATCCTTTTTTGTTGTTAGTTCTAATGTGTTCCCTGATCCTTATTTTTAATGGTCTTATTGTCCTACCAATATAACTAGAACCACATGCACATTTGAGAATGTAAACTACATATTTAGAGTTGCAAGTAAGAAATGAATTGATCCTGTATTTCTGTCCCGTGAAAATATTCCTCATTGTTTTAATGGGGAGTGCATATTTACAAAAGTTGCATGTTCCACATTTTATACCCCTTTGGAAGCTCTTTCTCTGGAACCATTCTGTCTCTGTACATACTCGGTGACAAGTGGTCTCCCAATGTTTTTGTTTTACGAT
Source organism: Ascaphus truei (assembly GCA_036426205.1). Taxonomy (NCBI): domain Eukaryota; kingdom Metazoa; phylum Chordata; class Amphibia; order Anura; family Ascaphidae; genus Ascaphus; species Ascaphus truei. The sequence goes on along the minus strand of CM071571.1, from coordinate 3,985,068 downwards.
AGACTATTTTGGGTTTAGAGAGTGTAACTCTATCTAAGTCCCCATCTAATCTAAGTACTTCCCAATGTTTGTTAAGGATTGATCTTATTGTGTCAGCTTGTCTTGAGTAGGTTGTAATGAACAGGGGTATGTCACTCTCCTGAATGCTTTTATTCTTTTTGGTATTCTTTTGTCTACACAATATATCTGCTCTTTTCAATTGTATTGCATTTTGTAATGCACTTTCAAGAGTGTGATCAGAATAACCACGAGCCTTGAATCTTGTCATGAGTTGTTCTGCTTGATTATTAAAGCATTCGTCTGTTGAGCATATCCTCCTGAGACGTAAAAACTGAACTCCTAGGAATGCTGTTAAGAGGTAAGGGTCTGGGAGCTTCTATTTTCCTTCGCTTGGCAGAGAGTTGCGAGAATTTTCTTTTCTATAAATATTAGTTTGTATAGAAAGATCAGTATCCACATATAAGTGGAGATCTAAAAAATTAATGTGATGATCATGAAACACATGTGTAAATCTAAGATTGCAGTCGTTGGATTCAAGATATGTGAAAAATAAAGAAAGTGTATGTGTATCTCCAGACCAAATTAGTAACAGGTCGTCAATATAACGACGATAAAATTTAATGTGATGTCTGTAAGGGTTAGTGTCACCGAAAATGTGTTGAGTTTCCCAAAGTCCCATAAACAAATTGGCATATGAAGGTGCAAATGAAGTCCCCATCGCCGTGCCTTGTGTTTGTAAATAAAATTGTTTGTTAAAAGTGAAATAATTGTGTTGTAATAAAAATAATACACTATCCAATAGAAAGGTGATTTGTGCCAAGTGAAGATTAGAATTGTTCAGAAATGAGTGATTGCTTTGATACCTTTGGTGTGTTCTATGACTGTGTACAAAGACGTCACATCTAATGTGACCCAAGTGTATGTGTGACACCATGTAAGAGTTTTAATATTCTGAGTAAATCAAAGGAGTCTTTCAAAAATGACGGTAATTGTTGAACCAACGCTGCTGCAGAAAAAATCCAGATACCTAGATAGACCATCTCCCAAAGATCCAATGCTAGATATTATGGGTCTGCCTGGCGGAGACACAAGCGACTTGTGGATCTTTGGGAGATGGTGAAAAATAGGTATAATGGGAAAGGGGTTAAATAAAAATTCTGATTCCTGTTTAGATAGAACATGCAACTCTCTGCCCAGATCTATAAGCTTCTCAATTTCTTTTAGATACATTTGTGTAGGATCCTTGGTAAGTTTAGAATATGCATTAGTATCACTTAGTTGTCTCATTGCCTCAGAACAGTACCAAACCATCCCATGATACATAATGCCCAAATTATATAGCACATTCTTTTCGCAAATAAATATGGTGGGCCTTGACATATCAAAAATACAATAAAAACATGCACAGAAATGCTATGTTTATATTTAATAACATTGTGTGATAGGTGGTGATAAAGTGTATTAAATGAATTAAGTGAGATCCTTTACAACATATGTATATATATGACAGTCAACAAATAGATGACTCTTGAGAGATCCTTTATGAACATCAATATGATATATTGGGAAATAACATAATTCTTCCAATATGGACTGACATATATACATATGTTTGATTTCATTATTTATTTTTATTTTTATTTTATGTTCAATTTTATGATGGTACACTACCCACTCCTATCAAGTATTTATCTGTATGTTTCTGTTCCTGATGTATCTGTTCTGTTTATATAAATGCTTATGATGAAAAATGTACTATGACAATTCCCAACATCCTTCACACAAACAAGGCAGATATAGTGAGTAGTCTAATAATGTAATTAATATTTAGAAGAATATATAGGCTTAATTGGATAACTAATAATAGACTCATGTAACTACATTATTATTAGGCTAGTAAAGCTTTACCATACTATCAGCTAACCCATATTACTACATCACAATAATATCAATAGCCTTGTCATATTGACTCATACTATTCCTTGTATTTTATTACCTCCTCATTATCATTTCAGCCGAGTAGTTTGTTTTTCTTGATTTTCCTGTATTGATACATTGTTTTTGACTAGGTTTTAATGTTGCTACACACATTGTTTCTTTCTGACTTACACTGCAGCCGCGCTGTTGATCGGAGACACTACCCGCACTTGCCAAGCACAGTATAATGGTTTCATTCATTCCATTGGCTATATCAGTCAGCCAATGAGATCGTAGCCTGGCGAACTCGCGCGCAAATCATCTTACTGAGATCAGCTGTTAGCGGGGGGAAAACCTACATTAACAGAGCGGTTGCAGAGAGTAAAACAGTTCTCTTTGATAAAGGGCAGAAGCCTGAAACGCGTAAGAGATTTTACTTGTCCATTACCATGATGTCGATCATGCAATAAAGGATTTTTATTCATTCTGGTGTATAGCCCCTGCATTTGCTCTGCTGTGCTCCGCTTACCTCCTGCAGGATTTCTCTACTTGTCTATTACCAGCGTGATGCACGCCCAAGGAATTGCTGATACCTTCCAACCGTGAGTACCCCAGTCCGCTCACCTGCGCCCTGGGGGTTATGTTCCTAGTACCCATATACTTCCTAGGGGGACTTCAAACTGTTCTTAGGTTATCAGATATTTATTACTGATTTTACCATTAGATACAGGTCCCGCCCGCTACAGAGAGGAAGGGGTTAACTCAATGGTACACACGGCACTTATATTGTGAAGACGGCTTTTCCACTTTGTCATTACAAATACATGATATATATCTTCACAAGGAATACCATATAGCTGAGCACGGTATTGGGGATTTTTCTCCTACTTTTCACTGATTATTTATAGTTTATAAACAGTTAGGAGCTTCACTAAAGGTGGATGCGGTGGGATATCGCACCCCGGCTCAGCATTAGCTGCCGGATCAGGGTCTGATCATCTGGTCATCGTGGCACTTAGTGAGTCCCGGCTTTAAACATTGAATTATTTTAGCATTAAAAGTCAGTGTTGTATGTTGTTTTGTGTAAAGATCATGCTACGAAAAGTCATTTAAAATGTATGAGTTCCATCATGATATCTAAAAATGTGCACATAAATGGACTTATTTGAAGAAATTGGTAAAGAACACCTTACTTGTTATGACAATCTCTTCCAACCCATGACGGGTCAGTAACTGGTTATAGGTCAGTAAAATATTCAGATAATTTTCACATTAGTGGGGCCCTCCACTAAATTCCAAACTTGGTTATAACTGGTGCGGCACACACTGGTCATGTTTAACTACCGAACCCCCAGGACCGTTAAGAAAGGGGGACATGACGCAATGTCCATTGAAGAGGAAAGGTTTGAGTGGGGCGTCAGTTGGTTAGGGAAGGCACGAGCGGAGTTGGAGGGGAAGGGAATAATAAAAGTGGTGTTAAAGAGGGTCTGGTGAGGGTATCACCTTACTGGTTTCTGGAATGTTCCCGCCCGGCGGTCTCCGGTGGGGTATGATTTGTTGGGGGTATAAAATAAAATATAGGAAAAAGTTGGGGCATGTGAATGGTTTGTTGTTTGTCACAGTTGGCTCGGGGGAGCTTGATCAGATTGCACCTTGGCTGAATACAGCATGAATGTTAGGGTTTATATGGTGGTGAGGACAGTGAAAGTCCCTGGCTAGGGCAGTGGGCCTGTCGGTGTCCTTCTAGTTGGTCTTGGTCGATCACCAGATGTGTTCCTGATAGGCCGGCACGTCTAGTACGTTTAAGTGGTGGTTGATGGTGGTTGCAAGGGTCAGGGCCACCGATGAAAGGGCCCCCAGAGGGAAGGGATCCCGATGGAAGGTCCCCCCGTGGAAGGGCAATCTGATCGGACATTATTGGTGATGTTGTAATTCTAATAAAAACTGTGACAATTTAACCCCATCTTTTGTGTCAGATTTATTTTGAGGTTTAGGGGAAGGGTTAAGGTTGGATTAAGAAAGGGACATGGGTTGAAGCCTCTTCAGTCATGAGCCATGATGTCTACATCGAATATGGATATGCTGACACTTTTTATTTGCCATATTTAAGGCATGTACTGCACTGTTCTAACTGGAAGGGTCTTCTAATTTTGAACTACTAAATTAACGTGTATTGGAACATGCAAAGCTGATATGTGGCAATAAGTTTTCATTTCAACACATGTATTTTTTTCTATTTTTTTTTTTAATCTACATATAGAAAATGTCACAAGAAGCACAATAAATACATGGTTTTCCTTTTCTCTTTTCAGTTAATGGGGCATCCAGAGTGGGACCACAAGCGGGGATCACGAGGGTCGCAGGTCAGTCCTCATTTGTTGTATTTGTTGTATTCTGTTGATCATTATTCAAAATGGTGGAAAAGTGGCTTTCTTCCAGTACAACATGGTGAGTGGAAAACCAGGAATTGCAGCTGCGGGGTTGGATGAAAATATGTATGGCCACTTTTTCTGCGTGACCCACGTCCCTTTTTACACTTGCTAAGGGGAACGGCGTGTGGTATTCGTGGTCCTTGATAAATGCCTCTGTATCCTTTCGAGGTAAAGAGATAGCTTTGCCTGTAAATGTGTAGTTCCTCGCACAGTAGTTAGTCACAATTTTCGGTACAAATTGTCTTTAACTTATCCAATACTTGTCTTTATGTTAACACATAGTAATCTGTTCTGTTTTGTTACTTTGATATTTATTTTTTGACATGTACCCCCTGTATGACCACATCAGTTAGAACTCTGGGCGCTGCCCACCGTAGACATTGAGATTCTGATTATGTTTCAGTGGGACATGGTGGCACTGCACGGGCTGAAGAAATACAATGACAGATTAAGCCGCTCAGATATAGTAATATTACCTAAATCCAAATAAAAAAAAGTATTTTCACTGAATAGAAATCCTCCTGAACGTACCTCTTACAGTCATACTCATTGTTATTGGGGAGACAGATGAGGGCGTGGACTGAATGTACATGTATGTAGATGCGTTCCCTTGCACATACCCTCCGACTGTACCTATTTAGCAGGTGCTGTACCTAGTTTTTCTGTCCTGTACCCATTAAAAACCAGGTGTACCTATTCTACGTCTCATAGTTTGTAAAATCCTTCAGCTAATTATATCAGCTTGAACATTAGTGACTAATTTCATACTGTAAGTTATCAACACGGTATTGGGGATTTATCACCATTTTTTATGCATATACTGTAAGTATATAGCAGTAAATCCTAAAATACACACTTTATTGCTAAAATTACCTTAGCATGTAGTAAATGACGCGTGCCTAATTCGGAAGTGCTCCCTTGCTTGGACGATGCCCTATCCAGGATTGAGTGACTGAAATGTCCCTATTTCCAGTTGCACAGTGCTGGAGGGTTTGATGTATGGATTCCTGTCTCCCCCTGTACCCCCTCCTGTCTCCCCCTGTACCCCCTCCTGTCTCCCCCTGTACCCCCTTCTGTCTCCTTCCCCCTCCCGCTCTCTGTCTAGTGTACACACTATTCTTGTCCAGTAATCACTCCGCTCCGTTTCCTTCCTGCGCTCATGGCCCGTTGGGCTTTAAAAGATCACGCGCCCATGCCAAATGTGCCAGTGCCGGTTTTTTTGCAGCCGTTGGTATAATATATCAGAATATGCCCCTCACTTTTGAAACATTGGCTTGAAAGTTTGTAGTGCTCATTTGCATGTCATTACCCACAATCCCTGGCTTCAGTGGAAGCACTGTGCGCTAAGAGATAATGGGGAAGACAGGGTGGCAGACCTGTCTGGGACATGTGAATGTGCTCACAAGTGGTGTTTGTATCAGCTGTATTATAATATGGAAGTGTTTGGTGATACAGTAGCAAGATATAGGGGTATAATTCAATTGCAATACAATAAATGCAAAGTGAAACTGCACCTTCAAGAGTCTACATCTGTGAGCAACCGACCTCCATCTGTAAGGAGCACTTCCCCTTACAGAATGTATTTTAACCTCTCCCCCCTCCTATTTTTAACATGGTTGGGAATCAGGGAGTCCCTGGAGCTGAGCTGTGTCGGGGATCCCCTGAGATACCTACCAGGGAAGGTGCCGCCAGTTCATCCTCTCTAGGGGAAATTCAATGGTGGTTTAAATCTTGTGTCACATAGGCCAATAGGAAGCCACCATGGTGGCCGTCATGGTACCGGTGTCCCCTATCCCAATAAGTATCCTGGGAACCCAGAGTAAATGTGGTGCCGCTCCGGGGACCGTCTGCTACCCACCTATGTAAAAAAAAAGATATATTTTAGCGTGCCCCTTTAAATAAACCCGAAGCAAGGGTTAGATACGTGATGCATGGTGAGGCTGCTAAGCCCTAGGTTTACACCACCACCACTGACCTGAGATCAATATGGTAGGGGTACAGAAAAAAGTGCAGAATTAGGGGTACACAATATCAGCAAATAAAGAAAAATGTCAAAGTTAGGGTCACTAACATTAGCATGTCAGGGGTCCCAAACTCTATGCAATGTGGCACAATCAGCCCTCGGAAAACGGGTCAGTTTGTGTATAGTACAGTAATAGCATACCACAATGCATTTCTTACACATAATAATAATATGGATGGGATAACTGGATTGTTCCATTTAGCAGCGACGGAGCACTTGGTAGCACATAATGTTTTCTAGAACGAATAATTACTTTTGGAGTCGGCCGATTGAGGGAAACACAGGGATCCAGAACCCCAAACCCTATGTCTTAGACTAGTGAGGGACAATCTTGGGGCGATACCACCTGACGTGGGACAGAGACCTAGGTTTTCCCCATTTACTAAAACAGAGGGGGGGTGGGGAGGGGGGGGCAGTTTTATTGAATTTCCTAAATTGTACTGGAGACACGTAGCATTGTGTATTCTCTTAAAGAGACAATCCAAGCAGCTTAAAAAAAATAACAAATACATTTTTTTGTTTTAATATATGCAGCATTTGATTACCTTTATTGAAAACTAATAAGTTGTTAATTGATTGGTTCTCCCGTGATCGATCAGCAAAATCCTGTTTCCCAGGGTTCACTAAATGGCTACCTTTGAGTTTCAAATCAATACTTCAGTCAGTATAACTCAGCAGCTACAATGTATTCTTATATTACTAAGGTAACATTATCTATTGTTACAGTTTGCAACTCAAACTGCTGGGAATATTGACAACACATTATCACAAACAGGAAAGTGTTGCAAAGCTCTTGCACTGCTGGGGAGGTGGGCTAAAACCTGCTATAGAAATCCAAGGATGCTTTAAAACTCATTAAAAACTGCATTAAGAGTTGAATTTAAAAATAAAAAATGTAGCCAGTCTCATCTAATACTACAGAACTGGTTTTGTTTTTTAAACACACGTTGGATATTGTTTGGATTGCTCCTTTAAGTAGTTGTACAAATCGAGGTGTTAGCTGTCGATTCACATATGTCACCCCAAGTTTCCAAGTCGAGAGCCCTGCCCAAAGTACAGTATGTCCCCATTTGTGCAGGAAATGATGAGTTGATACAGAGCAGAGCCCCGACCTCTTCCGAAATCTCTGCTTCTGCAAAGGTTTTAAAAACGGGTGAATTCTTTAACAAAAGACTGAAAAGCCCAATACTACATCCAATGTGACAAAATATTTAGCAAATAGTATATAGTTAAATACTTCAATAATAATATTCTCATGAGTAAGGTTCTATTAGTTGAACCCATTGGCCAAAGCATTATAACCCTGCAAGCCGCGTCAAGGCATAACCAAATTTGCAGGTCTAAACTGTGAAACGTCTTCACCTCTGTCGGAGGGAGAATGACCGGAGGGAGAATGACCGCAATAGGTCTGTCCACACAGCAAATATGAACACAATGACAATAGAAATAATGATGGTAATAGATGCAGAACTTGATAAATGCGATTTGTTGTATGCACATGATGTAAATCCTCTCTAATTCTTCCTTTTAACCCATGTAACTGCTCCCAAGTTGCTCCTTACGTACTGGACATTAACCCTTTCACGTGTATACTGATTATATGTTGTTATGCGAGTCTTTGTTTCTTCTTTGAGCTCCTTCTCATAGGGTCTCATGTCACTTTTTGTCTCTATTTAAAAGGGGGAAAGAAAGAAAAAAAGAAATAAAGAAAGAAGGAAAGAAAGAAATAAAGACCCAAAATTTATTACCAGTGCGAGTACTCACTGGCAGGACGTACAATAGTTTATTTATCTGCTAGATATTATCCAGACTACAATATAACCAAATATCTGCTAGACTATAGTCACCCAATTGACACTAGTATCAATATTATATTTAAACCACATTACAAACGCTTTAACTTCACAGTAGAGATGTGTGAACTTGCTGCTTCTCCCTTTGCTAATTACCCCTCCCCCCCCCCCCCCCCCCCCATTTTTCGGTAATTTTGTAGTCTTTTGCAGGGAGTTTTATTAAAGAAAATGTGCAAAACGTTGCCTTGGTTTTTAATTTGGCGAAAAATGGCAACATTTCACCATTTTTACCATGTTTTTCTTTAATTGCATTTAGAAAATGAGATCACAATCTCCACGTTGGTCCTATGACACCCCTGCAAAAACTGGGGGTGAACTTTGCCTTTTTTTGACAGATTTCATTAAAAAGAAAAAGCTACTTTTACAGAGATGGCAAACTTTAGCCAAACGTTTGCATATCTTTACCTAACATAAACTGAAAGGCTAATGCTTCATCAGCACGGAAACTTATAAGTAACCAAACTGCTACACTATATAGGCAAATAATTGATTGTGTTGTTACAAAGTCATTGATGGCATTTTTGTATTGATGGGTCAACGCAATGCTTGCTGTTTCTTTTCAAACCAAGATGAGATTGGATATTTGAGATCACACGGGGTGGAGAAAAATAAATCTTATTTACAGATTACAGAGATAAAAAAAAATAACATTTTCTTTTAACATTGAGCATATATTAACACATTGTTGACGTGCAAGAACTGTATCTCAACTTTTAAATGAGATATATGATGTATAAGGTGAGTATGTATTAAAACCAGAGCAATGTTGGGGCATAAAACAGGACCAGATTTGGCAAAGACAATGAGTACCTTTGGCTGTTTCCATGGCTTGCACCAAGGCATCAGTAATACATACCCACCTACAGTGGTTCATGTATGAATAGATATGACGTAGAACAGGTGTGGGCAGCTCCAGTCCCCGGGGACCACCAGCAGGTCAGGTTTTAAGGATATCCCTGCGTTTTTAGCGTTAAAAACCATGAGTGTCTTCACCTGCTTCTTAAAGGTTACCATGGTAACCATTAGACTGCACTGGGCTGTGAGGAGAGCTCCATTTTAATCTCCCGGACACTTTATATTTCAAACAGAACCTGACCTGTTGGGGGTTCTTGAGGACTGGGGCTGAGAGTCTCCTGGTATAGAAGAAAACAGAATAGCGTACACTTAGTTTTTTCCAATCCTGGTGACTGTGAGGAAAAAAATAATCAAGGTAAGATATATATATTTTACTTTTTACATTTCGGCCTCCGTTTCATTAGGATATTCTGTATACTTAGATTGTAAGCTCTTCGGGGCAGGGATTTCCTTTCCTATTGGAAATGGAGGGTTGGTCAGCGCACGGGATTTTGCTCAGAGATTGAGATAAAACAATGGGAAACACGGAATTAGTGTTTTGAGTAGGCAAACAGAACAATGAAGAGTTAAAAAAAAAATGTAATTTTTTTTTTCAAAAATTGAAAAATTTAAATTGTGTGGTTGTTGAACAGTTTGTGTGCAAAGCGACAATGCTGTTGGAGATAAAATGTGTGATAGTGCTAATATCAATTGTGTATATATAAGACTGGAACTATAGAGCGTATAATTCGACTTGGGGGTAAGTAGAATAAATATGTGTGGTAGATATGGGTGACTAGCGGGCTTCTATATGCTCGGATAGCCTGCTGTTGATCAGGGGTTAATGGGGTAATGTAACTGGCTCATAAAGTCTATTGTGTAGTCTTTCCCGCAGGGAGTACTGGCAGAAACGGTAGATAAGTTGGCTATCTCACCCTCCCAATGGAGGCAGTATGTGAGTTGCTTCTCTCCCAGGTGCCCAAATTAGAAAAAATGGGCCCAACTCGGTGAGTAAGCAGGTAACATTTATTATAGTGCAAAAACAGTAAAATAACACTCACGATACAGTTTAAAACAGCCCAGCGTCAGCCCGATCCATCCGGTGGTATCCTTCTCTCCAGTGAGACTCCCGCGATCGCGTCCGACGGCGGGACCGGAAGAAGAGATCTTCCCGGATGTCAGCAGGCTGGCTGGGTCCTTCACTCAATGGGCTCCGGCAGGGAACTACGCGGGAACCTGACGAAGCATTACTGCGAAACGCGTAGTTCCCTGCCGGAGCCCATAGGGAGCGCCCCAGCCTTTTTTCTTTTTGTCACATTTCCTTTCCTATTGTCTGATTTTGCTGCGCTTATTGTATTATATAATTTCTCGTACTGTATGAAGTACACGTTTGGCGCTATATAAATAGACATACAATTGTAACAGTCCTTGCTACCTGTATAGTGGATGATACCGTGTGTTATACAGCTCAGTGTTTTATTGGCAAGAGCTGGTTACCTGTAATATATTGTGTGGCAATCCTCTCCAGCTGTAAATGGATTGAGCAATATAAAGAATCCCACCTATCATTGGGATATAGGATTCTGTGACTCTCACTACTAGAGAAGTGTGTGCTTTATAGCTGCATGTTCAAGACAGAGCAGAAAAACTATGTTATCAATGTATACTGCAACTTCCGCGCCCCCCCTGAAAATGTTGCACCCCCAGCTTGTGCACCCCTGATATAGTCTACTAACCCTTTGAGTTCCATACAGGAACAGTAGCGGGCCTATTCTCGTAGCTCTGAAGTTGTCAGTGCCAAAACGCGCTGATAAACAGCCAAACTACCCGGATTGTGCGCGCTTTAAAAGCGGAATGACCTGAGTTGGCGCTAACTCCATCCCCGGTCTGATTTATGGGTTTTGCTCTCTCAGCCAATCCCATATTTCAGGCTGTAGATGTAACTCACAACACCAATCTCGCCACCCCCAAAAATGCGCGTTTTTCTAAGCAGTTTGCATAACGGAGCTACTAGAATAGCAGTTTTAGTGAAACCGCTTCTAAAAAACCCTTATAGACACGGATTGGACACGCAAGAAGAGTTTACAGCATAGCAAAGCAGGCGGCTCCCAAGCCATAGGCGGAGGGGTCTCATGACCAGGGGGGGCTGGCATTCCCCTCGCTGGCCCGCCCCCACATCTCCCTCCCCCGCCCGCCCCCCACATCTCCCTCCCCCGCCCCCCACATCTCCCTCCCCCGCCCCCCACATCTCCCTCCCCCGCCCAGGGGAGGAGATTCCAGGGGACCTATGTAAGGCCAGGCTGGCGGGCAGTGCGCCCTCTTTGCCTCTTTGTCACGTTAATCTTGTTTCTCAAACGTTTTGCAAGCCAAGTTATTAAACCCATGGACGTAATATTTGGCCAGTGCCAGCCGTGCGTGGGAAATGGCCACAATCGCTTTCATAAAAAAGCCGACATGGTTTTCTTGTATGAATTGAAAATATAAAAAAAAGAGCAAAAAATGTAATACCTATTAGAATAAGTTTACTTTGTATCATTATACTCTGGGAAAAGCCAGTAACATATTGTATTGCTTAACACATCAATCAAACATTATGGCTGTTGCCTCTAGTTATATCCGCACAATAAAGCCATGTAAAAGATTGTGTGCAGAATTGCTGCAGCTTCCTTTGCTTGATGAATACAGCTGATTTTTCTCACTTTCTAATTAATTCACGAACAAACTTGCATGCACAAAAGAAGAACAAATTACGTGTTATATTTAGCAAACTACAATGAGCATTTTGCTGTTATCCTTATCAAATGAAGGTGAATGTTTCTTTAGAACTTATCTCATAATAAAGTTGAGCTGACTGCATGACACATTAGTGTAATACATCTGGCAATGTACACTTCCCTAGCAAAATCACACAAGTATTTAGTTTTTATCACAATTAGATTGTTAGCTCTTCGGGGCAGGGACTCCTTATCCTAAATGTTACTTTTATGTCTGAAGCACGTATTCCCATTATGTGTTATATGTATTATTTGTTATTGATATGATTGTCACGTGTATGTGAAGCGCTATGTACATTAATGGCGCTATATAAATAAAGATATACATACATACTGAACTACTTAATACCAACTAGATAGCTGGTACTGAACCAGTTGGATGCTGTGCTGTGTGCAGAATAGCCTTGCTTCCTCATGCATTGCTGAAGCGACATGTGATGAATAGAAACAAATAGCCATTGTTTTATTTGATTCACTTACAATAATTGAGAGGAAGAAAGCATGCGTCCTTTGTTTATATGGCTGAGGTACAGCACTTTACACTGCAGTTCCTAAGCAACAGTTATTTTAAGATTAAATGATTCCTGTGCTGTGCAACTACAGTACTTCAGGGGTGGGCAACTCCAGTCTTTTAGGGCCACCAACAGGACAGGTTTTCAGGATATCCCTGCTTCAGCACAGGTGGCTCAATCAGTGGCTCAGACTTAAGCTGGCAACTCCAGTCCTCTTGGGCCACCAACAGGTCAGGTTTTCAGGATATCCCTGTTTCAGCACAGGTGGCTCAATAAGTGGCTCAGTCTTCGACTGGCAACTCCAGTCCTCTAGGACCACCAAAGGTCAGGTTTTCAGGATATCCCTGCTTCATCACAGGTGGATCAATCAGTGGCTCAGTCAAAGGACCTGAGAACCTGACCTGTTGGTTGCCTTAGAGGACTGGCGTTGGCTGCTCCTGAGGTTATTTGCCCGTGGACTCTGGGCTTTCTCGGCTACTATCCCTCCTCCTTTGTTTTTGTGCTTCTTGTCCTGGGCTCAGGAGGAGGAGATCAGCCGGGGAGGGGAGGGAGGGGGTCAGGGAGTCAGCCAATTACTGCTAGGCAGCTTGTGAAACCGGTGTGAGTTGGGCAGTTTTCCACGTTAGATAATATGTCCAAGGGAGCAGAAGTAAGACCGGGCGAGTCACTTTAAACCCCTGAGAGGAAAACATTGGGGCAGAAAAGCATGAGTTGGAAATCTATTCGCCGCATGAAGCGCAGAAGGGAGACGTTCCCATCTGCCGATGAGGTATGATTGTCTCACCTTTAACATAACGCTATTATATATTATTTCACAATAGCTATTATTTGGAGTTCGGTTGCTACATTTTATATAGGACATCAGAGGCATCAAAGGCAATACATGTTTGATTTGGGGTATTTGTTGAGCTTTAGCTAGCTGTATTCTGTACATATTTATCCATTATTGTTCTTGTATTTCTGCAGATTACACTACCATCATGTATACTTTTTTTTCAAATGAAATACACTTTTTATTACACGTCATTTACCTTTTTTTTATTTAAAAGACTATTGTGCTGTACACAAGGCATTGATGAATGGTGCCATTTAATTTAAAGTACATAAATCCATGCATGTTTGCATTCTGTGTTTGACAAGTCGTGGATATTATAGACAGAAGATGTTCTCATACCTTATAAAGACATTATATATACAGCTATATGTAAATGTGTCAAATATATTAATAAGGATATAATGTCATTAAGAAACAACATGGAAAGTGATAAGGAAAGATGCACAAGAAAGTGATACTTTAGTATATGTTTGGTACTGTATTCCTAAAACAAGATGCATATGTTCATAGCACGTTGAACAATATCATTTTGCAATACTGTCATTTTAGTTTCATCGAGAGAAATACACACATCTTTCCGCTCTCTAAGAAATATGTTAATTAGCACAATGGTTAACAGATGTTGTACAGTACCCTGGATAACCTCCCCCACCCCCCACAAAAAAAATGTTTTGCCATTGGGAACCTCATTCTCCCAATGTTTGGGTTTCCAAGAAATCCCATTTGAAGAATAACTATTTTTTACGTAGCGGGATATATTCATTGGTTGTCGATGCAATTAAGCTTCCTCATTCGTCTTTGTCACATCTATCTGATCATCTCTCCCTGTAACGGTGTCACTGTGTCATCCTTTTTCGTTGTTACTTTCTGTGCCTCAGTGATTATATTTCTTCAGTCACTCTGAGACCCCCCCCCCCAGAACAAATAAACAGAGCATGTTTATTCATTCTGTTATCAGTTTGCCACTATTTTTGGAGATCTACCATTTCTATTCCTATGTCTGCTTCTACTTTGTCTCTAGGTCATAACTGCATGGGTGCTGGGTGCAAAAGGCTGCAAAGTAAGTGGATAGCCTCTTTGGCAAATATGTTGTAGTTTTGCACATGGATGAACTTTTTCTAAGTGACAAATGCAGTGGGAATCTCCATACTTCAACATCTGGCTTCCGCCAGTAGAGAAGAGCTAAAACAAATCTTGGTTATTTCTGCTTACAAAAGTATAGTTTACTGATGCTGTTGTCATATTTATAACACAATTGACATATGGAGAGACTTGTACAGATTTGCATGTGTGCCTGAACTCGTAGATACATATGCGGTATCCGTGACTTTCACAATGTAGGGAAACTACGTACTTCATTATGTGCCTTTTCATATCTACGTTTAGGGTCCTTAAAATGCCAAAAACACATTAGTTGGAACACACTTGAGAATCCTTTCTGTACCTTCAAAAACACGTTAGAACAGAGAATACATCCTTCAGTAAACGTAGCTATATGTTGCATAATTTGCTATATAAAAATTTAGTGCAAATAATTTTTCTGTTGTGTATTTTTTGACTCAATATGACAAGTTGAGAATGCCCAATTATTACCTCTCTAAAATACATGTATGACGAAGAGATTTGTGAGGTTTCAAAGCTGTGCATGCTATCACTGCATCTATGCTGGTCCATTAAAATGTATCACAATCAACAACTGTCCACTTCTCCCAAACCCAGAGGGGTGCTAGTGTAGGCTCTAAAATAAATGTATGGGACAAACAACTGGTGCTTTTGTATCTATATTGTATCAGTATCCCCCTTACATTGGTTTGATAAAGAGGCTGAGGATGTACCTGTATATCAGCATAGTTATGCCAGTAATTAAGGTATGCCAGTAATTAAGGTATGCCAGTAATTAAGGGATAGCAGTAATTAAGGTATGCTAGTAAATCAACAAGGAAAGGTTAGGACTTCACAAAATTCAGTTTACGACCATACAATGTATGAGGAAACATACTAGGAAACATACTTGGGGTGTGTGATTTGAACAATGCATACGTTGTATTAACATTCATTCCAACTGTCTTTGCAATGCATTATTCAGCAATGAGCATGGAAGCTGAATGAATTCAGTGTATTCACCACTATTGCACCATGATATATGCTCACACTTTCATTTCTGCATTGCTTGGCTCTTCAAATTCATAAAAATAGACACGGACAGTAAACAGCCCGTGGCTTCATTTCCCAATAAAAGTTTATGAGACGCGGTATGTTGGTGCCACAAGAGTTTACCTCTCGCAAGTTGTAATTGATGAAAAGAGTGTCTTTTGGAATGAAAACAAAAAGGAGAGTTTATCAACGTTTTATACCCATTTTGCTCTGAGGTTAAACAATCACCATATTTATTGCCATTTCCCCCCCTTTAAATCAGTGGCTTGTGCATTGGATGAAGATGACATGCTGTATCATTTACATTCTGCAGCAAGCTCCCTTTTTCACTGCAGGGAGAGGGACGGGTACGGCAGAGCTGAGCCGCGTTATTTTAATCTCGGAGGAGGATAATAACATTGGTTCCTACAATGGGAAGTTACCGGTGCTACTTCCTGCATTCTTAAAGGTATTTAAATGCCCGTCCAATGGGAATCCACCACGTCAGTGGCCCCGTTGGACCCCAGATGTGGCGGACATGTCCCTTCCCCTGGAGGGAGTTCTATAACCCATAGAGTGCTGGAAACCAGGGCTGGAAAGAATGCGGCTCAGCTCCAGAAGACCGCAAGTTCCCAGGCATTAATAAATAAAAACAAGCAGCTGGGACGCGGCTCTAACACATGTTCCACAAGCAAATGCAAGGACTGCAGTTATTTTTCCCACACCAGCACAGGAATGACCTGGTCACCAACACACAGTACTCTCACATGTGGAACTTGGATTGCATCCATTCTATAATGCAGGGGGGCTCAACTCCAGTCCTCAAGCCCCCCGCCCCCAATGGGTCAGGTTTATCCCTGCTTCAGCACAGGTGGCTCAATCAGAGGCTCATTAGCCACCTTCTGCTGAATGATAACCCAGAGACTTTTGTTTTAATTTTTAATTTTTATTTATATATTTAGCTGTCTTGCCTTCTCTGGGGGCGACATGTCCCCCTGCATGCTCCAGACAAAATGGCTTCGTTACATCAAATGGCGTGCGTTGCCATGACAATGTGATGTCACGGCGCCATGAGATGTTGTCATGGCAATGTGCTGGTGCAGGGGGCCCCTTGTTGTGGCAACATGGCGCCTGTGTCATCTTGTTGGCATGGCAATGCGACACCATTTGTGGTCGCTGAGCCATTTTGACGGGAGCATGCAGGAGGAGATGCCGCCCGAGAGGTCAGTGAAGGCTTCCGGGTCAGGGCTCCTCCCCAGCCATCTTCCTCTGCTGCCCTGCTTTCCTCCCGCCATCCAACTCCTCTGACTGCCGCCCTGTGCCGCTCTGGCGGTCCTCTGTTCTCGTCTCCCTCCGCCGCCCCCAAGTTTGCGCACCTCGCTCGGAGATTTTAAATGTAAACCTGCAGCCCGGAGATTGGTTTAACCCGTAGTCTCCGGGTAGGGGGGGGAGACAGAGAGGGGGGGAAGAGAAAGAGGGGGGGGGAGAGAGAGAGAGAGAGAGGGAGAGGAGGGAGAGAGTGGGAATATGAGAGAGGAAGAGAGATGGCTGGTAATGAGAGAGGGGGAAGTGTGAGGAAGAGAGGGGAAGGAGAGGGAAGGGAGAAGTAATGAGAGAGGGGGGAGAGAGAGGAGGCGGGAGAGAGAGGAGGGGGGAGAGAGGGGGGAGAGAGAGGGGGGGGAATGAGAGAGTGGGAATATGAGAGGGAGAGAGAGGAGAGGGAGGAGAGAGGAGAGTGGAGAGAGGAGAAGGGGGAGAGAGAGAGGGGAAGGAGAGGGAAGGGATAGGGAGAGGTAATGAGAGAGGGGGAGAGAGGAGACGGGGAGAGAGAGAGGGAGGAGAGAGGGGGGAATGAGAGAGAGAGTGTGTGAATATGAGAGAAATAGAGAAGGGGGAGAGGAGAAGGGGAGAGGGGGAAACAGAGGGGGGAATGAGAGAGAGTAGAGGGTGGAGGGAGGAGACGGGGGAGAGAGAGAGAGGGAGGGTGGGAGAGAGTGGGGAATGAAAGAGAGTGGGGGAATATGAGAGAGGGAGAGGGTGAGAGAAGGGGAGGGGAGAGCAGGGAGAGAGAGTAGAAGGGGAAGAGAGAGAGGGGGGAATGAGAGTGGGGGAATATGAGAGAGGGAGAGAGAAATGAGAGGGGGAGAGAGGAGAAGGGGGTGAGGAGAGGAGGCGGGGTGGGAGAGGGCAGAGAGCAGAGCGAGGAGGTGTGGAGGAACATGAGAGAGGGAGAGAGATAGGGGGAGAGGAGAGAAGGGGAAGAGATAGAGAGGGGGGAGAGGGGGGAGAGAGGGAGGAATATGAGAGATGGGGGGGGGGGAAGGGGAGAGGGAGTAGGAGTGGTGGAGTGGGGGGGGGGAGTAATGAGTAATGATATAATGAAAGAGGGAGATAGGACGTGATGGGCTGTGTGTGCCCACTGCTGCCCGGGAGGATTGAGGGGTCCTGCAGAGCTGCCCGCTGGAGGGTGCCCCCCGAGCTGCCTGTCAGCGAAGCCTCCCTTCCACTGACCTACAGCATGCTGCCTTCACAGGCACCTCTAAGGACACCTTCCAGCAGGCCCCCTCACACCTATTGACCAGTAGTTGCTAAGTGGATCCTGTTGGACTTTAACACTATATATAAGGACAGGTACATGGAAACACAAGGCGCAGGGGGTGTGTCCCGGATCGCGGCTGGTTAGCTGCGAGTGGGCGTTGGGGGAGAAGTGGGATACTTTCTCCGATTAATATTTGATGGGAGCATAAAAACAGCTCTGCGCTGCCTTGTGTGGGGGAAACCAGCCGAAATACGCAGCAGAGATTGCAAAGTGAATATTCTACTGCAGATTTGGGGCCCTATTAAAATAAAAGTTACGTTAAGAAGAACTAGGAGAGCCTGAAAGTAAAGTGTCCCATAAGAGCGCATCAGATTGAGCTCAGTTGTAAGACAGGTTGGTTTAGGGGGATTTTGTCAAATGGATAAGTAAGTGAGGATATACCATTTAAATGCAAAATTTTATTTGCAACTCCAGGCCTCAGGCCCTTCGCAACAGGTCAGGGTTTCTGGATATCCTAGCTTCAGCACAAGTGACTCGAGAAGTCCCTGCTTCAGCACAGGTGGTTTAATCAGTCCCTGCTCCCGCATCAATGGAAAGCCGCACCGGATGACATCACGGCTTTCTATTGCCCCGCAGGACGCGGGAGCTTTGAATAGCGAGAGATACCGGCAACCCCTTCGGATGTAAGTGTCTCGGGAAGCAGGGGGTCTCCTGACCTGAAATTAATGCGGTTCAGCGCAGGAGACCCCCGGCTTCAAAACTATGGGGGTTATGCACAAAGCAGTGATAAGTTTTTTTAAGTGAGATAAATATTTCTCAATATTGCGTGCAGCGCGATTCACAAAGCAGTGATAACACTGCAGTATCGCGCTTAAAAGGCTTTTCATCATCAAAACACAGTCATTGCTAAAATAAATTGCGCCATAAATTGCGCCAAAAAGCACGTATCTCACTTAAAAACACTTATCACTGCTTTGTGCATAACCCCCTATGTTTGGAAGAAAAAAAAATCACAAAAAAATTGCCGGTTTGGATTGCTCCTTATATTTATTAATATAAATACTATATATAGTAAGATGGTTTAGTCAGACTTTCTAATGCAGAGCTTTGTGAGCACTGCATTACAGTATGGTAAAGAGGATTATTATCCTGTTAAACACTTTCACTGCCGGAGGCTAACATGATGAGTGGGAGTTAGAGAAAGTGGACAAGGGTATTTAGTCCACGTTAAAGCAGCAATCCTGGGTGCCCCTTTAATGTGTCTGCTCTTACCTCAACTGGGGCGTTCATTAGCGGGGAATCAGCCCTTCCCCTGATTACAGGGATATTTGTAGTTTCTACACGCTGGTTTTTACACACAAAACGACAAATGTGGCCGAGTAATGGAGCTGTTTCACCGGGCAGGGGGAACCTCCAAATTGCCGTCACGCCTCCGATGACGTGCCACGGTGACGTCAGCACCTCTGGACCGCCAAATACAAATGTGCAATGTTCGCAAAAAAAAGTGATTTTTATACCCTGGAAGTGGCCATGCAGCCATCTTTTGTGCTGGTTGAGACTCTGTATAGCATTGCTATAGGCTTGTTTTAGTCTTCGCCACCTTTGTGAACATTGCACTTTGTATTTTCCGGTCCGGAGGTGCTGACGTCACCTTGGCACGTCATCGGAGGCATGTTGGAGGTTCCCCCTGCCCGGTGAAACAGCTCCGTTACTCGGGGAGTGAGCGAGCAAAGAATTTCTTTTTGGAGGACTTGCTAGCAACCCCCGTGGAGGATCGAGTGCAGAGTGAGATACCCACACAACTACCACAGACGACCGTCACTCCTTCCAGGGGGGATGTCCTTGGCTACCTACTAACCATCCGGCTGATCTGGATCGTGGAGCAGCTGATCACGGTTCCATCCTGGCCAATTGCGGATTTTAAACCCACTGCATTTTCAATCTTTGTTCCTGTACCTTCATCCCTTACCTTGGCACCCAATACATTTATTGCTGACATACGATACCACGAGAGTCTTTGCGCTTTGTTTCCTTTTACTGTAGATTTGGATGCCCTGGCATCTCATTGTGCTGCAGCAGCAGCTCTACTTTATGGTTTAATTTAATTTATTCATTACACCTATTTATCACTTTATGTACATTAGCCTAATTTTGCACCTTAATATTGGTACACTTTACATTATATTCTTTGGTATTTTTAACAGTTGATTCACTGATATATAATTTTTATACACATTTTGTGCGCTTTTTAATTTTTTTTATCTATTCCATTTTAGTGCCTGAAGGTAACTTATCACATACCGTAGCATCTCTTAGTAAATATGGTCCTATGTCAGCATATCAGCTGCTTTGTCCTTAGTTTCTTTAAGTCCACATAAGCTTTTCGAAGTTCAAAGAAGTTATTTTGATAGGTCACACTAATGTTTGTGACTATGTAACCTGGGTAAGTGTTCTGAATGGCTGATCCTACAACGGGCTGCTAAATCTACTCAATTCTGCAAAATCTCAACAAATCCATGATGGATTGATGATTACAGATGTTCGGATTGCTCTAAACAGCTTGAAATAATGTAGTCTTATAAATCAATCAATGGTAGTACCTTAGCTAAAGAAGTACATCTTGGGCAATAAATTAAAGATAATCCATATGTACATTTACTGCAAATGACAAACAGAGATTTACATGGGATTATGTTAACCCATGTGATGCTGGACTCATTGCATTTCATAGCAAGGGGTTAATGGCCCTATAGCAATGAATGAGTTAACAGTAAATAATACATCTTGCAAAGTAAAGATTCGCAGTATCGGTCCTCCAGTATATTAACATGTTCACAAAAGGCTTAATACTTCTTTAATTTATTAAGACCCAAATGGTATTATCTTACAAGAACACATCTGTGACATCATCCAGAACTGAATTAATTAAAGGCTGATAGGACGGATATGCGTAAGTGTGTCCTGCTCACTCTCCAGATTACAGGAGGTTGTGACTCCCATATGCTTTGAAATTACGTTATCTGCTTGTTGTTTACAGAGCAGGTGGGTTTAACTGCTAGTTTTTACTAGTAAAAAGTGCATTTTACACTCATTAGTATTTCATCATTATTTTACTAGATTTATATCAATATTCTTAAAGAAGATTGAAATATCTTCAAAAAAAACAAATGAAATGTACTTATTGTGTACGCTGTACTTTCAGCCAAACGCCATATACATTAAGGATCCCAGGAACATGTTAAGATGTACGATGTGCCCCAGACCTGACACCAGAGCCCTGAAGCTCCTCACATCAGTAACAAATAACAGGGCTTTTTGCGTTGATTTGGCCCTTTATTTTGTAGTCACTGCAGACGCATCATTTGGGATGTCCGTGCTGGACAGTCGATGTTTGTTGAACATTCCTCCTCATTACTTTTACTGAAAGCTGCGACATTGAGCTAAAGATGCAGTATAAGGTGTCGGATTGTCTAGAGCAGGGGTGCGCAAACTGGATTTTTGTTGGGGGGCGCGGTGGTTGCAGAGGCCCTGCGCGCTTTCCCGAGGCATTTAAATGAAATGCCGGGGGACCGCGCGAGGCCTCTGCAACCTCAACTTACCGGGATTCAGCCGGCTTCTGGACACGTCGCAGCGGGGTCATGTGATGTGACACGTCGCCATGGTAATGAGCGTCAAATGCCGTCGCGGGTCATGTGACATGGCGGGCGCAGCGCAGAAACTTTGCGCACCCCTGGTCTAAAGCAGGGATGGCCAACTCCAGTCCTCAAGTGCCACCAACAGGTCTGGTTTTAAGGATATCCCTGCTTCAGCACAGGTGACTCAATAAGTCGACTGAGCCACTGATTGAGCCACCTGTGCTGAAACAGGGATATCCTTGAAACCTAGAGAGAGACCATGATAACATTATCTTAGGTTTGCAGCAAAATGGTTACATGTATGGCCAAATGTATTGAAATCATATTATTGTGCTCTCAGGTCAGTACCATGATTTCAGGTTTATCAGCTAAATATCAGCATCATTAGCTGCTGCCGAAAGGAGTCGGCACTGACTGACTATGTTATCCTACAGCAGGTGTGTAATCCTAACACCTGCCAGCCACACAGCAAGAGAACGTCCTGCAATGTCATACCAGCAAAACAGCTGGAGTGAAAAATATACATTTATACAGTAAATGTAGCACAAATCATCTACTAAAGTAATCATGCAATAAACATAGTCCAAATGATTATGCGTAGTAGAGATAATTCAGCTGAGAGGCATAAAGGAATAGATGTAAAATATCAGGATAAACAGAGCGTCTTTTTTCCTGGTAAAAAATGTGATAAATAAATAAGCAGCAATGCAGCAGAAAAGGTTAACACTTAAACATGTGGAGGAAGGGATTATTTTATTTGTGGTTTTGAGTCTTCACTGCAAGAAAACAGTGATGCATCTTCATTAACTAAGGGGTGTTACGTGAATGCGGCCTAACTCTTTGCTCCCATGGTACACATACTGTAATTGGGATCAGTTTAATTATGTAATCAGAGTCAGTACAGGTATACCCCGCATTAACGTACGCAATGGGACCGGAGCATGTATGTAAAGCGAAAATGTACTTAAAGTGAAGCACTGCCTTTTTTCCACTTATTGATGCATGTACTGTACTGCAATCATCATATACGTGCATAACTGATGTAAATAAAGCATTTGTAACAGGCTCTACAGTCTCCCCGCTTGCGCACAGCTTCGGTACAGGTAGGGAGCCGGTATTGCTGTTCAGGACGTGATGACAGGCGCATGCGTGAGCTGCCGTTTGCCTATTGGGCGATATGTACTTACTCGCGAGTGTACTTAAAGTGAGTGTCCTTAAAGCGGGGTATGCCTGTATAGTTTTTAATATTTACATTGTAAATATCCCATTTATCCGAGGTGCATAATACGTCTTTACCACGGGAAATAAACTGAAATCTTTTCACACCTCCGTTAGCCGGCTGCTACCCTTTTATTTATCCTTTTTTTTCCCTGCTTGTTACCCATACACCGTATTTTACTCAACGGTGCAGTAAGCTTAGTCAGAAATACAGCTCAACCCCCTTATAACGCTGGGATTGGGATCCAAAGAATCACATCGTACGCATTGTACAATTAAGTATTTAAGATACCAATAATCGTGTTGTAAAGTATTCATAAATATGAAAAGTGGGAGCCACTCTTGCATCGCGTTATAAGCGGATTCTATCTGTCTGTCTCTGTCTGTCTGTCTATCTATCTGTCTATCTATCTATATGTAGCCAGGTCCCCTTACCCTACCTCCGTTGCGGGTGCAGGGGCGACCGGGTCATGAGAGCTCCTCGGCGGGACCTTGAACAGGGCCTTGCCATCTTGATTTATACCGCATATGCGCAGAACCAATCGCGCATGCGCAGTAGGTGCATCAAGTGTGATGGCCATCTTGCTACACCCCGCGCATGCGCAGGAGACCCTGTAGCGGTTGCCATTACACCTAAAGCTCTGCAAGGGGAACTACAAGCCCCAGCAGCCCCTGGGGCGAAGACCACATGGCGCGCAACAGCCAATAGGGCTGTGAGGATGCCCTGCAGCAAGATAGTTACATTTGGCGCGCTAGGAGAGCCACGCCAGTCAGAAGAGGGAGCTAGATCCAGCAGGTAGTGTCTCAGTGGCTCTGAGACTAGGCCCCGTATATTCCCCCTCAGGCCCCAGCTAGGCCCCAACTCCCAGTAGCTTGTGGTTGCTTCAGGGAAGGCCCCTTAGATAGGGACGCTTCCCCATTTTGCTGTCTTGTGTCAGGGACACAGTGAAGACGCCACACGTGATCGCAGCCTGTGGTCTGGGACTAGCTGCAAGATACTCTGTATGGTGATATTATCCACGCTGGAATTCAACCCACGTGGAGGTGGACGCTGTCGTGGACAACGACAACGTTGAATTAGAGGGATTCCTTTGTTAATCGGCATTACCCGGGTGCTGGAGCCCCGGGCAGGTACCCAACTAAGTGCGCCAACACTTCACACGCTATTTCCTACACTTTTGGGTGGGCCCTGACATTGGGGGACAAGGACATCAGAGTATTGGTGTCAAGCACCCTATGTAATTTGGATCACTCATTGGTGGTACTGGGTTGGGCCTATTATACTGTGTGGTACAGGGTACTGCTTCTTGCATGTCCAGTAAAGGTAGTTGTTATATACCTGTGTGTGTGTTATTGGTATTCTTCCTGTAAGGGGCTTATCCCACCACGTTGGGATCCCTTACAGGTGGAGGCGCTGCACCAAAACGAATCAGAATCACCCCAGGCTCCCAGTGGCGGAGACTCAGGCCTCCTCGTTGCCAGACAGGTAATAGCAGCATTGGTAGTTCCTTCCCTGGTACGGGGGAACAATGGCTATATATATATATATATTAGTGTGTATGCCCTCACTGTCTGTGCCTTATAGTGTGTATGCCCTCACTTTCTGTGCCATATAGTGTGTATGCCCTCACTGTCTGTGCCTTATAGTGTGTATGCCCTCATTTTCTGTGCCATATAGTGTGTATGCCCTCACTGTCTGTGCCTTATAGTGTGTATGCCCTCTTACACCTCGTTGGTTGCTGTCTCTTTACTGGTCTTTGGGCTGGTTCATATGATATGTGGATCCCTATGGGACTAGCAACTGCCTTTTGCCTTACATTAGAATGCTGACTGCTTGCTTTATGTTATATATATATATATATATATATTCTGTATAATGTATTTATTCTGTATAATGTATGTATATGTATTGATTGTGTGGGGCATACGAACACTCAAAGATTTCACATTTCTGCTAAGTATATTGTAGATAAGCTTTATAAAGTCTATGAATCCTTTTTGGTAGCGAGGGCGTTAAAACTATATGTTAATAAAGTAAGAATTACATTTACTGCTCTTATATCATCATGTAGAGTACTTTTAGCCTAAGTGGAAATTAGCAATTGACGTAATCCAGGCAAATCTGTTCTCTCTCTCTGCTTGTGCGCTGTTTGCAGAGAATGAATGCTAACGCTGTTCTGTGTCCGGGCTGGGGGAATTGGTTGTAGGTAGCTCTTCAGGACTTCCGTTTCTGCATATGAATGGACCTTAAACTTGAAGTTCATTAATAAAAAAGTGTGCATGTGCAAAGTGTTAGGCCTATCTGTCTGATGTGCAAAGTGTTAGGCCTATCTGTCTGATGTGCAAAGTGTTAGGCCTATCTGTCTGATGTGCAAAGTGTTAGGCCTATCTGTCTGATCTGCAAAGTGTTTCATCAAAGGGAATAGTCACTCTTTATTTTAATAGAAATTATGTTCTGTTGCAGCCAACATGCTGCGATAAAGCAATAGGAAATGAACCTCTCTGGTGCTGGAGACTCCTCCATTTATTTACATTTCATTAAATACATTGTATAATTCTATAGTCGTTCTAAAGAATAGATTGCTACTATTAACGTCATCATCCATAAAATGAAAATAAAAGTGTCACTTACTGTACCATGCAGCACGCAATCCAGGGGTCCCCAATCCTTGTATATTGCCCCCTCCCAACCCCCCAAATAATAGTTTTTCCTCTGGAATCCCTGTTCGCAAGGGATGATTGCCAACTGTGAGTATTGGACTCTCAGAAAAAGCCATCTAAAGCAGTAACAGCAGCACCCCTAATCCTTCCGGGTTTGTTATCTCCTAATGTTCAGGGAGCCCCCTGGTTCACGAGCGATGTGGTGTTTTTGTCCACCAGGCATGAATGCGGCCAACACAAAACGGACGCAGAGCCAACTTTACCACCAACTGGCCAATAGAAAGCCGCCCTTCTACTGGTGCCCATGTTTGTAATTTTGTTGTTGTTTGTTTTCTCAAAGAAACTACAAAAAAATTAATTTCTTGCCTCTCTTGAATTCGGATGGTCCCAAACGTCAGAGGACCACAGATCAGCTCAAAGGAACACTCAGGTCTAAGTAAGCTAGAAAAATAAATTAATTTTGGCAGGAATTGCTACTTTAAGAGAACCAGAATTCCACATATAGTAATTGAATACGTTAATTGGGGTTTTAATGAAGGGTAAGTGTGTATTCCCTCACTTTTTGTGTCTAATAATGTGTATGCCCTCACTTTCTGTGCCCTATAGTGTGTATGCCCTCACTTTCTGTGTCTTATAGTGTGTATGCCCTCACTTTCTGTGCCTTGTAGTGTGTATGCCCTCACTTTCTGTGCCTTATAGTGTGTATGCCCTCACTTTCTGTGTCTTATAGTTTGTATGCCCTCACTTTCTGTGCCTTATAGTATGTATGCCATCACTGTCTGTGCCTTATAGTGTGCATGCCCTGACTTTCTGTGCCTTGTAGTATGTATACCCTCACTGTCTGTGCCTGTAGTGTGTATGCCCTCACTTTCTGTGTCTTATAGTGTGTATGCCCTCACTTTCTGTGCCTTGTAGTGTGTATGCCCTCACTGTTTGTGCCTGTGTATGCCCTCACTTTCATTGTGAGCCTCCATTCTAAGACTCATGAACTTCCTTCCATATCTCTTGGGACCCCTACATTGCCACACACTAATGTTATCAATTATTGATATTAAATGATAATTTCACTTGATAGCTGTGTTATGAGGTACAAATAAGACCCAACATTTTCTTTTTCCAGGGACTAATTACACACGTGAGTGTACTTTATAACACAGTAACAGTCTTTGTGTTTGCCAGAGTTTTATATATGACTATTTCTGCTCTGAAAAGCTGTATGGGGTTGTGACTCTCCTGCCCAGAAGTTTGCAGAAGTTAAAACCTAAAAGACGAGGATTGTATCTCTTAGTATGTGGCACTTGAATTCTTCTTGTTCCTACAGCAGCAGCTTAGATACTAAATACTAACATGCCGATCCATACATCAAGGTATATTTTGAGAGATATACATAGCTTCCCTAACAGGTTTACTTTTTAGAAAATGGCACATAAATAAATAGGAATATGAAAGTCTAAATGTTATTTTGTTTTCAGAATTATATTTGTTATTCTTACTGCAGAAAGTGCATAAAAGCCCAACCTACTCTTTTATATATGTATAAATAACCCTGCAACCTGCCGGTAATCCTTCTATGTACTGTGCTGTCATGGCAATTAAATTAAAATTGTACGGTATATAGATAAAGTTCCGTAAACTGACACATTTTAATGGATACTAGGTTATTGGTTTATTTTAATTCCGCCTCCAAATTTCTTTAAATAATTCTAATGTAATAATATTGTAAACTCTGATTGGCTCTCCTTGTGCCCCCTCCCTCTGGTGGAAACAAGAGGCGGGGCACTCCTTCTTTCAGTGTGACGTGGCCTGGTTTGTTGGCCAGTCACAGCACAGGTGGGTGGGCTTTCGGCTTTCGCGCTGCTCCTCTTGCAGGGGATCTGGGTTTGGCGCCAAACCCCTGCACATCTCCCGCCACATTTCTCGTACAGTCTCTTTGCACGATTCACGTGCGCGCTCCAGGATTGGCGGGAATCGCCATTTTAGTTCGGCTGCTAACTGCTGGGCCGTGGATGGCGCGTTTGTCGCCATTTTGGATTCTTCTTTGCTCCGCGGAGCACATGTAGTGACGGCCGCCATCTTCGATGAGCCCACCACATGTAAATGTGCACTATTCTCAGTGTCTACGGTGTAACACGTTCCTAGACACTGACGGACCTCCACTGGCTCCTTAACACTCCCGGATGCTCTCTGCATGCTTTCTGACTGTGCCCACTGATATGAGGTGGCATACCCCAGGCTAGGCAGAACGCCTTCTCTATGCACTGTACTCGGTGACTGTTCCTGCAAGTGCTCTGTGGTGCGTTTTATGTGGGTGCTGTCTAGTGTACCTGGCATCTCCCTAAGTACGGGCGTCCCTACTTTTGGCCACTCATAGTGCGGGCCCTGGGCCATGGTCCCTGGACAAGTTAACAGGCTAACCCCCCCAGTTGCCTCACACTATCTGCCTCAAGGGACTAGAACAGCTATAGCTAGGCACCCATCATACCCCACCCTATTAGGGCACCCAGGGCGTACTGTGCGGGAGTCTCCACTCCCCTGACTACCCCTGGTATGACATGCCCTACTTTCTCCAGCACTTGCACGGAGAGTGCACTTCACTCTTCCCGTTCTGCTTCGCTGAAAGCCTGTCCTGTTTCTGATCTCAGCAGATCACCTCCAAATGTAACCCATACCCCCCCCTCCCCAGACACAGATACCATATCTAGGGTGTAGTGAGGGCTGGCTACATGTGCTTTGGTGGTGCATACCTGCCGGTAACAGGAGGGCCTGAGCTTCCCGCGGTGATGTTGGGGACACAGGACCAGGCTTCTGGGGTAGTTGCCTCCATTCTCCTAGTGATGCAGCACCTCCATCCTCTATAACTTCCCAGGGATGTGGGGTAGGACCCTTATAGAAGAATAACCCTAGTCCCAGGGTGAATGCTCCAGAATCACACAGTCTTATGTAAAAGCAGCAGTGTCTTTATTGTCTCTATCTGGCACACAGCAGCAGCAGTACACGACAGGTTATATGCCCAGGGCACTCCAAATGTACACCAGACTTCCTCCTCCTCTCCTCTCCTCCAGACTGTACTCCTGCAGGATGGTCTGTGGGGGGCCTCAATACTCCCAATGCCCACCTCAGAGGGTATCCTCTGAGTGGGGGTAGATTCTCCCCCTCACCCCCTCAGTAGGGTGAGGGGCATTGGTCCACTCTAGCTCCGCTCACTCTCCAAACTCTTAGGACCGTAGTCTCTCACTCCTGGTCCCAGGACAGAACTTCTCTCCTCCAACTCCCACATAACAAGAGTGCCACCGTCCTCACAGGAACTGGCTACTAAATAGAGTCAGCCCCACCCCTCATGATGTCAGCAGGACCTCCCCTCTGTCTCATGCCTGCATCTATCACTCAGGGCAGGGCGTGAAGGGGGAAAACCCATGATTACTAAGGGCACCTGCCCTTAACAGGACTTACCACAGTAGGAGAAAGATATATAGCCCGTTCTGTTTACAGGGGGCTACATTGAGATCATACGTAGGGGTCTTATCTTCGCCTTTCGTTCAGTCACTCTGACACCAACCAATGGAGAACAACACAATTAAATGGGGATATTTGGAATATTAATCATTGCCAAATAAATGTTTCGTTATGTAGAAACAATAATAAAAGCTACTGTAAGTCTAACAAGGGTTTTGATGCTACTGTTTGCACAAATTGACCTTACAATCAATGAAAATATTCTATTTTATTGTTTTCTATTCATTGATGCTTCTAAAAGACATGTTTCATGCCTCATTATGAATATAAATGGGGGGGAAAGATGCAGTCATAAAATGTTTCTTCTTTTAGATTCCGTGTGAATGTCTGGACTATTTTTGCTTATTTTGTATGATATTGTAGTTATGTAAATGTCATCATAAACAATTATATATATATATATATTCTGTGAGATAGTTGGTGTTTTCAACAATTTATGATGGGGTAAAGTTATGAAATATGACGTCCTCCTTTAACCGGAAGGAATGTATGATATATTTTTTATTTACATAAGTTTTTATTTAACTTTAATTAATATCTAGGGCTTTTTTTTTTTATGTGAGTGGATTTTTTTGCTTGAAAAAACATCAGAGATCAAAATGTAAAAATATACCTTATGTAGTGTCTTTGTTAAATTCCCCTAAGTGCCAGTATCAGGATCAGTATCATTTTCAATGTTAATCATAATTAGGGAAGTCTTCAAATGATTATATGTTCAATGTCATGTTTTATTGCATATGCAAACTTTTATTGAGCCTTATTCTTTAAATTATTGCACAGCATGAAAAAAACATTTTCAGATGAAAATATGTTGACAATTTAAATGTATAGGAAATCATATTGTGCCATATTAAAGCTCCTCAAATCATCCTGAATGAGTATAGAATAGGGGCTCCTAAAATGGAACCAGCAACCGTGAGGGAAAACTGCCTGCAGTATGGCTAAGGCTAGGTCCCCGGTGCCTGCGGCAGCGCACGCTATGGCGTATGCTGCAGGGACAAGAACCGCCCCTCATTGGGGCCCGCTTGCTGCCTTGGCCACCGTGTTGCCCGACCAGATTTTTCTGAAGACAGTAAAACTGTCTTCAGAACTGGCGACGGAGCGTTGGCCACGCCCCCAGCGGTTCAGCCAATGAGGGCAAACCTCCCGGGTGACGTCACGGCCTTGCCCCCCCCCCACGCCCCTGTTACGCTCCACCCCCCCACACCGTCTTTCCCCCTGCAGCTCTGCACAGACTGGGGATCACAGCTGTACGCACCGCTAGCCTGGCAGGCGCGCGTGAAGTGCCGAGAACGGGCCGTAGCCTAAGGCCTGCAGCAAGAGCTTGCAGCGTTACTATGGCCTGTAGCGTTGCTAATGCAGAATTGCTAAGACTTGCAGTGTTGATAAGGCCTGCAGCCTTAATAAGGCCTGCATGGTTGCTAAGGCCTACCCATTACTATGGCTAGGTTTTCGCTGCAGCCGGCGGCGCGCGACCGCACCTTTCACCAGCCCCTTACCTCCTCCCTCGCTGTCCCCGGTGATGCCTCGCTTCCTGGCTCACTGCACACTGTGACGCGTCAGCCAGCAGGGGCTACAACAGGATTGTGATCCCGTGCGGCAACTCGTCACGTGGTGCGCCAGGGATCCAATCAGGAACATGTTTATGTGCATGTTACCAGAGATTCGCCTCGGAATAGAAACTGCTGGTTCATTCTCCTTCACAACTGCTGGAAGCAATGAATTTCCCTATCATATGCAGCTTCTCCCCCCTTTCCATTCCATTGCAAATAAATTAGTTTGATTACTATTATTATGGCTGCTGGTAGCTATTAAACATTGGGGGGAGGGGGAAGGCTCAGGCTGTGTCATGTCGATGCAGAGAATTGCCTCTGACTGGGCTATAACGGAAGGGTTTGTTTTTCCTTTTTCAGTCCCCGAGCTAATAATAAAGCAGCCGCACTGTGCCTGCTTTCAGGGGAAACCACAGGTTTTTGTTGTTGTTGCAAAGCTCCCTCCCATCATGGCTGTGCCCACTCGACCCGTTTTGGCCACGCCCCCCGCGCCTAAAAAAAACTCCCTACTGACCACAGATTGCGGTGAAGTGCCGTGCACAAGCCGCCAGGATGCGAGGCGGGCGAGCCGGCGAGTGCAGTGGCACCTCAGCCTAAGGCCTGCAGTGTTGCTAAATTCTCCTACACAGGCGGTTAGCCAATGAGGGCAAACCTGCCGGGTGATGTCATGGCCACGCCCCCATCATGGCCACGACCCCGTCACGCTCCCCCCCACACCGTCTCTCCCCCTGCAGCTCTGCAGACTGGCGATCACAGCCGTACGCGCCGCCAGCCTGGCAGGCGCGCATGAAGTGCCGACACCGGGGCCGTAACCTATGGCTGCGGTCCCAGTCAGCACTGCAGCACGCGCGCCCGGCGGGGGGGCCGGTGCGTGCCCAGCGCTGCACCGCGATCTGCGGTCCTGCGAGAGAGGGAGAGTTTATGATAGGAGGGGGCGTGGCGGGGGGTTTGCAGGGGGGTGGCCATGACCTCACGCGGCTGGTTGGCCCTCATTGGCTGAACCGTCTCCGTCGCAAACTGCAAACTCAATTTCAGCGTCTTTGAAAAATCTTATATTGCGGCGCGGCTGCGCCTTCCACGCGAAGGTGCGTACTGGGCCCAGCCCCATTGAGGGGCGGTGCTTGTACACACATAGGGTTGCCAGGTGGCTTGTCCAAAAATACAGGACACAATGGTGAAAGGTGCGACGCGCGCGAGAATCGTTGGTGGGGAAGAATGTTATTTATAAATGATCTGACTTATGTCATTTGTTCTAAATTTCACTCCAAGTATTCACCAATTTGCACCAATTTATATCCTATTTCGTAAAAAATCTGGGGAGGAGTCTTGGGAGGGAGTGGGAGGGAATGGGTGGGAGTGGGGGGGAGCGCCCTTCCGAGGATTGTTTTAGGAAATAGAATATGAAATAGTGCAAATTGATGCAAATTGGTGCACGCTTGGAGTGAAATTTAGAACAAATGAGGTAATGGTCAGTTCACTTAGAAATAACTGACCTACAGTCATACTGTACATGGCGAGCAATACTGATCTTACTGCTCCTCACACAAATTCCAAGATTGTTGCAACCCTCCTTATCCTCTCTTTCTCCCCCCTTGTCCTCTCACTCTCCTACTCCCCCTTGTCCTTTCACCCCTCCCTTCCTCCTCTCTCATCCCCCCATCCCCCCTCCCTTCATCCTCTGTTACCCGCCATCCCTTCATCCTCTCACCCCCTCCCCCTCCCTGCCATTATCAGTACAGTAGCTTTCAAATTTAGACTTCAAAATCCAGCATTACATTGCATATTAAATCATGCCAGTGAATAAGTAACCTGCTCTGCCTTCTTGGGGATGATCTGTAAATAAGAGTGCTGCAGAGATTGCAATGCTGCTGTGATGAGGGCTGAGATCTGTAATTAAGAGTGCTGCAGGAGGGGGTGGTGGTGGTGAGGAAGGAGGAGAAGGGGGGGGGTGGTGTGAGAGGAGGATGAGGAAGGAGGAGGGGGGTGGTGGTGAGGGGTTCAGAAGATATGGGGAGGGGATATGACAGGATGAGGGGAGTGAGAAGATGTGTGAGAGGATGAGGGGGGGTGAGAGGAAGGGTGAGAGGATGAGGGGGGGGAGAGGATCAGGGGGGTTGCAACAATCTTGGAACTAGTGGGAGAGGAGCATTAAGAGCAGTATTGCTCGTCGTGTACAGTATGACTGCAGGTATGTTATTTATAGATTATCTGACCGTTATGTCATTTTTTTTAAATGTCACTCCAAGTATGCCCCAATTTGCACTATTTCATATTCTATTCTGTAAAAAATGCTGGGAGGGCGCTCAATCCCAAAACCTCTCACCAGAATTTTTTACAAAATAGAATATGAAATTGGTGAAAACTTGGAGTGAAATTTAGAACAAATGACATAACGGTCTGATCATTTATTAATAACATACCTCCTCACCGACTTTTTCGAGCGCGCCACATTTTTCACCATTGTGTCCAGGATTTTTGCAGAAGCCACCTGGCAACCCCAGGGAGGACAGGGATCTCGGAATCCATCTCGAGTCTTATTCTGGAAGCCAGAGGGTCACGTGGTGATGACTTAGCTCAGATAGTGTCAACTCGCCCTCTTTTCCAAGCACGACAAGGTCTGTTTCTTTTCTTACTTTATTTTGGGGAAAGTAGGTAAATACAGTTGCTTGTGTAGAAGTGTAGGTCTAAATCTCTGTGTGTGCTCAGTAGTCAAGGGAGGTGAAAAGATAATTCTGCAGCACCATTACAGGGGTTACAGCCAGGTACTCACGAGTCCAGAGAAAATGGTGGAAAGGAAAAAGCAATGTCTGCTGGGTAGTAAGATAGTCTGGGGGCAGACCATCCATGGCCAGAGCAGAGGGGGAGAAAGCAGACTAGCCCATTTGAGAGAAAGGCTGGGGCTGCCATGGCAACTCACAGGAGTGTCTGGGGAAGCTACAACATGTATCAATAATGTAGCATCTTTAACACAGCAAGCTGCTGGGAGAGAGGAAATAGCACTGTGTTTTGTGTGCAGAACCAAACACATACAGCTGGCACTAATAAGCTGACAAGCAGGGCTGCGAGAAAAAAGGGGGGGGTGAAACAGAAATGTAGACAGGGGTATACCTGTTCCATGACACTCCCCGTCTGGTATCTGTAGATACCACTATATAATATGCTACGTGGAACATATGTGCAATGCAAACATAATATAACAATGCAAAAGTCCATATTCCCATAGCAAGGTGATACCGGCCGGTACCACTGGCGTTAAAGTTCTTGGGCCCGAACCTTTCCACCCACACACCCCCCCCCAACGTTTGCGTTAATCCAGTAAGGGAAGCCGGGTGGCTGCACAGCTCTTGGTTAGCTTGATGCAACACAATGTCTTTGTAAGAGTCTCGGCACTGTTTCCTTTCAAACTTTGTGGAGAACAGTCCCTTTGATTTTGTAGTTCTCTCTACAGAGTGCATCACCTCGTGGATGTGCCAGTCATGGTAGTTTGTCATCCTATCACCTGGCGTTTGGCGGGAGGAGATGGCTTTTGGTTCCTTGCGGAAGCGGATTAATGTCCCTGGAAGACTGATCGTCAAGTCTGGTCCAGTGAGGAGGGCGTCGTTCAGGGAGACTCCCTGGAGCTGAGCGCTAGGGTTGAGCATTACCCGGATTTGATCGGGTTCCTGAGGGTGGTAGGCCCCAGGTGATTGGAGGTACCGACATTCTTCACCTTCCTCCATTAGAGGTGCTGGCTTTGCGTAGCCAGTAAAGAATATCTTCTGGATGAAGGCCACAAAGTTGCTTTTGGTCTCCGGCTCCCTTTGTGGGTTGCGGCGGAGCGAAGTGAGCCTAGAGATGACAGGTTCTCTATTGTTCAGGAGGCGTCTTTTTGGTGAACGGACTGGTAGCGGAGTCACCCAACTGCTTAGTCCGTCTTTAGAGAGCTCCTTGACTGTTAACCTCGGGAATCCTCTATCTTCCCTTGATGGTGTTTGCTTGTCATCGT
This sequence comes from Ascaphus truei, assembly GCA_036426205.1. NCBI lineage: Eukaryota > Metazoa > Chordata > Amphibia > Anura > Ascaphidae > Ascaphus > Ascaphus truei. Next base: position 3,950,651 of record CM071571.1, on the reverse strand, counting down.
TCCTTGTTGTCTGGAACGCTGTGCACCGTAGTTCATCGGTACATTTCTCTTGCACGAGAACATCTCCGCGTAGTTTGGTGAAACGCTTTTGTGTTTCTTTGTTGACTGCCATCGGGAGGTTATTGTCTCCCCGGACGTAACGAAGAACAGTCTCTTTTGCCCTAGTAAAACCCTTTATGAAATGTCTCTGTGGCTGTCTCTTTTTGGATGTGTGAGAGGACAGTCCTTTTGACACTGTGGCTTCACCTGTGGGGCGCAATCTTTTGCGGCTATGCCAGCCGTGGCAGTTGGTTGCTTTGTCGCTTGATACTCTGTGGAGAGGAACAACTGTACGTCTTAGTCGTGTCACTGCTCGCGAGAGGACTGTTTGATCGTTCGTTACCTTTTGGACGATCCCTTCGTCGGTCACCTTTGGGAGGTTACTTTCTTCCTTCGGTGGAATCGACTCCTCATCCTTAGCTGTCTGGACTGCTGAGCATCCCAGGCCATTGTCACATCCCCCTGATGCGAGGACGTTTTTGTTGGTCTCAGGGGTATGACCTTGTCTCTTCTCTTCACTTGGCCCTTCGGTCGCTTGGAGATGGCCAAGACATGGTTCAGAGAGAGATGTGTGTCCACATTCTGTCACCACCGTTCTGCGGGCATCAACTTAGTCTTGCCCGTGCTCTTTGTTGGTGCGCGAGTTGCCCACTATCACCCATCCTAGGTCGAGTCTTTGGGCTTATGGCGCGTTGTGGGGTCCGTTATGCTGTTTACGGACTTTATGTACCCTCATGATGTCCCTACCGAGCAGCAGCAGGATCTTGGCGCCTTGTTCTACCGGCCGGATGTGGTTGGCTATTCCTTTGAGGTGGGGGTAATGGAGTGCCACGTCTGGTGTGGGAATCTCGTCCCTGTTTGTGGCCATGTGGCTGCACTCGATGAGTGTGGGAAGGGGCATGTTCACTTTGCCGTCTATTGAGCATATGGTGTAGCCATTCACTCTTCTTCCTGTGGTCTCCATTCGCCCTGCGCACATTCTGAGAGTGTAAGGAGAAGCACCGTCTTGTATGTTAAACATGTCGAAGAACTCTGACCTGACCAGCGATCGGTTGCTCTAGTCGTCGAGGATTGCGTACATCCGAATAGCCTTCTCAGGTTGTCCCTGGGGGTGCATTGCGACAAGGCATATTATCGAGGCTTACTACGAGTAGGCATTTTGGTCGATAAGTGCCTTATCGACGCTTACAGAATGAGGCCCTAAATGTTTCTCCCTGATGCAGTACATACACATATTTTTGGTATTTCTGCTATATATTTTATTCCTGAGAAAAGGAATGTTTGGAGAACCCCAGACCTAATTAACAAAGTTAAGTTTTCAGATATGCATAAACGGAGGTATATGTATTTATGAAGTATTGTTTTTAACAGATTATGGGGCATATTCTGTAAGGTGTGATAAAAGCCCATTTAATGTAAATGGGACATTTCATGCGATAGCACGTCATCTGCGCTTATCACACCATACAGCAGTGATTTCCAACCTTTTTTGTTTGGAAGAACCCTTGAAGTATTTAGAAAAATCTCGGGGAACCCCCATGTGGTTGACACATATTAGGTTCGACAGGGGTCAGTCACAACATTTCACACCTCACGAGCCACCTCTATTTCCCACCTTTTACCCATGTATTTCTCTCCCATCTATCTCACGAACTCTCCCCCTCCCGCCTTGCGTCTCACTCTTACTCCCTATTTTCCTCACTCACTCCCTCCTGCCCCCCTCTCTTCTCTCACTCGCCCCTACCTTCCGTCAATTACCCCACTCTCAATCCACCCTACAAAATACATACCAAAAAAACCTCCCCCAGGTGGGGGTGATGGGTCTGTGGTCCATAGGAGGAACCCCTGAGACTGCTTCAAGGAGCCCCATGGTTCCACGGAACCCTGGTTGGGAATCGCTGCCATACAGAATAAGCCCCTATATGTTTTTTAGAAATGGATTGAAGATTGTCCACAAGATTGGATTGTTCTGGTCAATAAACTACATATGTTTTGCTAAAGTCTGAGATCCAGGCGTGATGACGTTTTTCACAGGGGGCGCCAGTCCATATGGAGGATGTTCTGCGCTGGTGAGTGACATCATCGGCATGGAGCCTTTATATGTGCCGGGTTTTTATCTGTTTGTAAGCCTTAAATAATGCACAGATGCGGAACGCGCAGGTGTTTTTCACTTACCGGTTTCTATCCATGATACTAATAATTTTGTTTTTTTCTATTGGAGTGCACCTCTCGATCTCTTCCTTTTGGCTGGCCGTGCACCGCATCTCTTCCTGTGATTTAACTAAGCTATATGGACCTAACCCTAAATGTCCTCAAAGTGAGACTGTAAACTGATTGAAGAAAGCATTAATGTCCATATTTACTAAGCAGTCCTATCCCATAAGGTCCCTTCTTGCTGTGGCAGACACTTGACTTGAATGATCTCTAATGTGCCTTATGGAATAGTGCAACTTAATAAATACAGGCTTAATTATCACATTTAGGGGCTGACTCTATATGTACCAAAACCACAGATCGGGCTGTTTCATGACGAAAATCCTCATTAAGGTCGATGGGGAAATTCACCCAAAAATACGGCCGGATTGGTTGTAGAATCAGACTCTTAGGTCTTTTTGTATTTAGTTTTTTTAATTAAAAATGGCACTAAATGTGTCTATATCATACTTCTTTTATGCATGTTCTTTGTAAGTAATATACGCAAAAATATCATTATCCAAATATCTGTATGCACTATGTTCTTTTCCAGATTTCACATGAGTATTTGCTTCTAAAAACATACAGCTCAGTATTTCGTACCTTTATATTTATGACATTGGTATGACATTGCTATGACATTGCTATGACATTGGTAGCAGGTAAAGTGCACTTAGCTGGCACAGGAATGGAAAGAATGATCTCTAGACATGGCATGAAACAGCACTGAATGCCTAAAAGTGTGTTATTTGTATGATATATTTGTCTATTAGGCCTGGGACATAGTAGGTTCAGCTTCGTTGAGCCGCGCTGAGCAGATGCACTAACCCCCTGCAATTGTCATCAGTGTGGCTATAGTATCCCCTTCCGCATGCGTGCGGAGGCTCCGAAAATTTGCCGAGACAGGCAAGTTTAAAATTTGCCGCTCGGGGAAGCGGAGGAGCGGTCACGTGACCACTCACATCCAATGGGAGCGAGGGACTAGCCCCGCCTCCCGCTCCGTCTCCTGACACGCCTCTGCTCCGCCTCCACCCTACCTCAGCCCCGCCCCCAGAGCGCGCTCACTGCCTCGCCTGCCAGGACAGAAAAAAGCATCATTTTGAGCAGGCGAGGATGAGCAGGAGCGCGGCTCAGCGCGGCTGAACCTGCTATGTCCCAGGCCTTACTTGACCACAGACGCACTTCATGGATCTCTACAAACAGATGATTGTTTGGGTAAGAATGTTACTAACTAGAGCACACTGCATATACAGGGGTCTGTCAAATGGCAATTGGCAATAACGGAATAGGTTACAGTGAATGTTGAGCTTCTAGAACAAACATACAGTAACTATTCCACCTGAACTGTACATGAAACACTTTAGAATTTCTCATGGAAAACCAAATCCTTTTGATGCAATCACCACTATGTGATTTTTAAAAAAAACATTGTATGACAGTCAGCTATGGCTAATAAGGACATTCTCTGCTCATCATTTAATAGTCAAATATACTGTCAGCTGCATTACTCCATTATAGACAAAGCAAGTTTTCCTATCAGTTTATGGCGCCCCTCTCTTTTTGTTCCAGTAGTGTGCTGCTGGTTACCCTTCTATTTTTCTAGGAGTTTAGTTTACCCTGTATTGCTCTGGGTATATCATTTAATTGAGTACACAGAAGTGTCAAGAATTACGGGCTTGTACTGCTGGTGTGTTCTTCCTATTTTCACATTTTCAAGACCGACGCTGATGCTCTTACTGTAGTTTGAGTGATTATGGCTCAATGGATTAAAAAGGGCCGATGTCATAGAAAAAAACCATTGCAGAAAGCTGGGGGAAAATGATCTAAATTCTTGGCAAAACTGTGCAAACAGTCAGATGCATCAAAGGAATCGCTGGGAAAGTGCACTAAAGCCAGATGGGAGATTGCAGGTAGGAAGATGTGTTTCGGCAGAAGCTGCAGCCAAACACAGTGGAACACTCCCGCAGAGAATAAATGACTGAATACAAAAGATGGGCCATCAACAAATATAATGAAAGCCAACTATAGCACGAGGCATTATTTTACGAACAGAGTTAATAAAAAGGAAATGTTCAAGAGTACTCAGAGACATCAGACCGTCAGAGATTATTATATTGCAAGGTTTAGATTTTAAGCCTTACTATGTCGTTGTGTGTATAACAGATTTTACCGTTACAATCTAAGGTCCATTTTTACTAAACGTTGCTAGGCTTTAGCACGTCTTTATTTCCTTTCATCTGACTGGACGTTAGGGCGATGGTGAAGACTTTTTTTTTATTTATCAAAACACCTAAAGAGAGGGTCTGGTTCATTCCTGCTTGCATTAAGCTTGAAGTACTCCCCTCTTGCATTTACGTGTCTGTAGAGATGGGGGAACCAGTCCAAGTCCGTTTCCCAGATTCTTCAGAATTTGCCATTCAAAATCCATTCTGGGCTGTAAAATCCGCAGACGGATGGTTCCAGTTTCAATCCGCGCGGATTCATCCAAAACCGCCATTGGATACAATCTGCTGGTGGATTTTAACGATCTATCCGCGGATTCCACAATCTGGTGACGGATTTTAAGGATGGCTGAATCCGCGGATGGGATTATTTAAATTCGTCAGCGGATTGCGGAATCCACGGGTGGATTGTTGGTTTAAAAAAAAAAAAAAATCCGCGGAAGCTGAATCGCCATTTTTATGACTCATCCGCAGAGATCCACGGACCAAAGGAACCAGCCGATCTGCAGCGGGTCCAATTCCGCACCCAAAATTTGCCCACCTCTACTTGTCTGATGGCCCCTTTCTCTAATACATTTACTGCATTTTGTTTTCTATGTTGTGTGTCCTTTGGCTTGATGTGCTCATGAACGTGAGGGTGATGTGCGAACGTGAGGGTGATGTGCTCATGAACGTGAGGGGGATGTGCTCATGAACGTGAGGGGGATGTGCTCATGAACGTGAGGGTGATGTGCTCATGAACGTGAGGGTGATGTGCGCATGAACGTGAGGGTGATGTGCTCATGAACGTGAGGGTGATGTGCTCCATGCGTGGAGGTGATGCGCTCATGAACGTGAGGGGATGTGCTCATGACGTGAGGGTGATGTGCTCATGAAAGTGAGGGGGAGTGTGATGAACGTGAGGGGTGAGTGATCATGAAGTGAGGGTGATGTGCTCATGAACGTGAGGGTGATGTGCGACTATGAACGTGAGGGGATGTGGCTCATGAACGTGGGGTGATGTGCTCATGACGTGGAGGGGATGTGCTCATGAACGTGGGGTGTGGTCATGAACTGAGGGTGATGTGCCCATGAAACGTAGAGGGTGATGTGCTTGCTCATGAAACGTGAGGGATGTGCATGAACGTTTTTGGAGGGGTGTGGAAATGGGGAGGGTGATGTTCAGAACGTGAGGGGTATGTGATGTGCTCCATGAACGTGAGGGTGAATGTGCTCATGAACGTGGAGGTGTGAGTGTGCTCATGAACGTGAGGGTGATGTGCTCCTGACGTAGGGTGATGTGCCCATGAAGTGAGGGGGGAGGGCTCATGAACTGAGGGTGATGTGCTCATGAACGTGAGGGTGATGTGCTCAGTGAACGTAGGGTGATGTGCGCATGAAACGGTGAGGGTGATGTGGATGTGCTCATGAACGTGAGGGTGATATGTGCGCATGAACGTGAGGGTGATGTGGCTCATGAACGTGAGGGTGATGTGCTCTAATGTGGATGGGCTCTGACGTGTGAGGTGATGTGCTCATGAACGTTGAGGGTGATTGTGCTCATGAACGGAGGGTGATGTGCTGGAATGAACGTGAGGTCGGAGTGTTGCTCATGAACGTGAGGTGATGTGCTCATGAACGTGAGGGTGATGTGCTCATGAACGTTGAGGGTGATGTGCAGAACGAGGGTGATGTGCTCATGAACGTGAGGAGTGTGATGTGCTCATACGTGACGGGGGAGGGATAGAAAGAGCTGGCGGGGCCCATGAAAGAAGGTGAACAGGGTAGGCGAGGAGCGATTGTAGGCGGAAGGATAAGCTGTAGGGCGATGGCGGGAGAGGCCGCGATAGTGAAGCCTCAGACGAGCTCTGGAGATGTGCGATTCATAACGGTTGAGCGGGAGTGAGTGCGGAAGCATCTGGAAAGCGAGAGCTGGTGATGGGGGAACTTCCGAGGGGATGGCCATGACTGAGGATGTGCGAAGAACGGTGAGGTTGTGGCTAGGAACTGTGTGAGACCAGTGAAACGGAGTGGGGGCTGACGGAGATGACTGTCGTAAGGGAGGGGTGAGATGTGCCGAAGTGAGGCGTAGGGTGAGCATGCTCATGAAGTGAGGGAGGGATTGTGACTCATGAACGTGAGGGGTGATGTGCTTCATGAAAGTGAGGGTGATGGTCTGTGTTATGAGGAGGGTGATTTATGAATAGTGAGGGTGATGTGCTCATGAAGTAGGAGTGGGGAAAGTGAGGTGATGTCGATCATGAAGTAGGTTGAGTGCGACGTCAGTGAGTGCTTCTGAACGTGGGGGTGATGGTGCTCATGAACATGAGGGGTGAGTTGCTCAATGCAACGTGCGAGGGTGTGGCGCATAAGTGAGTAGATGGATAAGCGTGAGGAGTGAGATCGTCTCATGAACGTGAGGGATGATGTGCTCATGAACTAGAGTTGAGGAGTGAGTGTGGCTCATGAAATGAGGGGATGTGCGATAATGAAACGTGAGGAGGGATGGGCTCATATGAACGTGGGTGATGTTGCTCTGAACGTGAGGGTGACAGGTGCATAATGACGGGAGGGAGAAGTGAGGTGATGGCTAAGTGAAAGTGAGTGATGGTGGTCAGGCGGGTGATGTGCTCATGAACGTGAGGGGATGTCGACTGCAGGTGAAGTGCTCAGGCGTGAGGAGATGGCTGGCTCATGAAGTGAGGGGATTGTGCTAAAACGTGAGGGGTGTGGGATCATTGACTCTGAGGGATTCTACTGAACAGGGCTGATGTGTCATGAACGTGAGGGTGATGTGCTCATATAACGTTGAGGGTGATGTGCGACTCATGAACGGGAGGGTGATGTAGCTCATGAACGTGAGGGTGATGTGCTATCTGAACGTGAGGTGTGATGGCGTCATGAAGTGAGGGTGATGTGCTCTATGAACGTGAGGGTGATGTGTCTCACTGAACGGAGTGGGGTGGGATGGGCTCAGAAACGTGAGGTGATGTGCTCATGAACGTTGAGGGGATGTGATCATTAGAAACTGAGGTGTGATGTGCTCATGAACGTGAGAGTGAGTGTCTCATGAACGGGAGGGTGCGGTGTGTGCTCTGACCGTGAGGGGTGATGTGATGAAGAGGGAGTGATGTGCTCACTGAACGTGAGAGTGTGGTGTGCTCATGGAACGTGAGGGTGGGTGTGCTTCATTGAACGTGAGGGCTGATGTGCTCATGCAATGTGTGTTACCCGGGGTGACGTGTTCATGCCTAATGGAAACATGAGCAGGTTTCAGTGCTCATGAACGTCGAAGGTGGCTATAAGTGCTCATTCAAAGACTTCTGTGACGGAGGACTGGATGTGCCTCATGAAAGGGGGATGGTGCTCATGAACTTGAGGGTGATGTGCTCATGAACGTACGGAGGGTGATGTGCTCTAGTCGAGGTGATGAGTGCGATTTTTTTGTGAGGTGATTTGATAAGGAACGTGAGGTGATGTGCAATGAACGGTGAGGGTGAAGTGTCGTTGAAACGTGAGGGGATGTGCGCTAAGTGAGGGTAAGTGTCAGACGGTTGAGGTGATGTGCTCATGAAAGTGGAGGGTGAATGTGCTCATGAACGGGAGGGGGATGTGCTCATGAACGTGAGGTGATGTGGCATGAACTTGAGGGTGTGTGTCATGAAGTGAGGGTGATGTGCTCATGAACGTGAGGGTGATGTGTCATGAACGTGAGGGTGATGTGCTCTGAACTTGAGGTGATGTGCTCCATGAACGTGAGTTGTGATGTGGTCATGAAAGTGAGGGGTGATGTGATAATGAACGTGAGGGGTGTGCTCATGAACGGAGGGTGCGGCTAATGAAGTGGGTGATGTGCTCAGAAAAGTGAGGGTGATGTGCTCATGAAACTTGAGGGGTGATGTGCTCATGAACTTGAGGGTGATGTGCTCAGGAACGTGAGAGTGATGTGCTCATGAAGTTGGTGAGAGTGCTCAGACTTGAAGGGTGATGTGCTCAGGAACGTGAGTGAGGATGGGCTCATGAACGTGAGGGTGATGTGCTCATGAACGTGAGGGTGTGTGCTCATGAACTTGAGGGTGATGTCTCATGTATTTAAATTGTGTAGTATACCGGGGTGTTCAAATATCTAGCCTTATTACGGGGCTACCAACAGGCAGGTTTTCACAATGTCCTGCATTCAGCACACAGGTGGCTCCATCAGTGGCTCAGCCAAAGACTTTCCTGTGGGTGACCCTTGAGGACTGGATGTGCTCATGAACGTGAGGTGATGTGCTCATGAACTTGAGGGTGATGTGCTCATGAACGTGAGGGTGATGTGCTCATGAACTTGAGGGTGATGTGCTCAGGAACGTGAGAGTGATGTGCTCATGAACGTGAGTGTGATGTGCTCATGAACTTGAGGGTGATGTGCTCAGGAACGTGAGAGTGATGTGCTCATGAACGTGAGGGTGATGTGCGCATGAACGTGAGGGTGATGTGCTCATGAACGTGAGGGTGATGTGCTCATGAACGTGAGGGTGATGTGCTCATGAACGTGAGGGGGATGTGCTCATGAACGTGAGGTGATGTGCTCATGAACTTGAGGGTGATGTGCTCATGAACGTGAGGGTGATGTGCTCATGAACTTGAGGGTGATGTGCTCATGAAGTGAGGTGAGTGGCTTGAAGTGTGTTGCTCTCATGCACTTGCAGGGTGGATGTGCCCTGAAACGTGAGGGGAGGATATAATGAGGGGTGTGCTCATGAACTGAGGGTGGATGTGCTCATGAACGTAGGGGTGATCGGCGGCCAGAAAACGGTGAGGGTGATGGGTCGTTGAACGTGAGGGTATATGTGCGCATACGTGAGGTTTGGCTCAATGACGTGAGGGTGATGTCTTCATGAACGTGTAGGTGGATTGGGCTCTGAACGTGGTGTTCAGAGCGATGATGTGCTCATGAACGTTGAGGGTGATTGTGCTCATGAACCGGAGGTGAATGTGCGAATGAAGGTGATTGTAGCGTGAGGTGGTTGTCTCATGACGTGAGGGTGATGTGTCTCATGAACGTGAGGGGGATGTGCTCATGAACGTGGAGGGTGCGAATGTGTGTCCTCATGAAACGTGAGTAGGTGGATCATGACGGGGGTCATGGAAGACTAGAGGGGATGTGCCTCATTAACGTGAGGGTGATGTCGCATGACGAGCGATGTCATGAGGGTGGATGTGCTTCATAGACGTTGAGGTGATGTGCTTGAACGTGAGGGTGGATGTGGCAGAACTTGGGGTGATGGCTCATGGAACGTGAGGGTGATGTGGCTCATGAACGTGAGGTGATGGCCTCCATGGAACGTGGGTGTGATTGTCTCATGAACGTGAGGGTGGGTGGCCATACAGGTGATCCACGTGAGGGTGATGTGCCAATGAACGTGAGGTGATGTGCTATAACGTGAGGGGATGATCTGTCTCATGAACGTGAGGTGAATGTCGTTCTATGGAAGTGCTCAGTGAAACGTGATGGTGGTGGGAACTCATGCTGAGGGGTGAGTGTGCTCAGAAAGTGATGAGGGGGATGTGTCATAACGATGATGGATCAGTGAAGTGGGCGAGTGTGTCTTCATGAAACGATGGGGCCGATGTGCTCATAACTGAGGGCTGATGTCCTCATGAAACGTGAGGGCTGATGGGCGCATGAGTGAGGGTGATGCGTCATTGAACGTGAGGGTAGTGTGCTCATAACGTAGGGTGATGTGCCTCAAACGTGAGGGTGATGTGCTCATGACTGAAGGGTGATGATGCCGTCATGAACGTACTGAGGGTAATGAATGTGGGGTTCATGATGTCAGAACGTGAGGTGCAGTGCTCATGACGTGAGGGGGATGTCGCATGAACGTGAGGGTGAGGCTTGCCTCATGAACGTGAGGGTGATGTTCATGAACGTGCAGGTGAGTGTGCTCATGAAGGTGAGGGGGATGTAATGCTAGTGTGGCTCTGAATATGATCTGCGTGAGGGTGAGTGCTACCATGAACTTGAGGGTGAATGTGCTCATGAAACGTTAGGGTGATGTGGCTCATGAAACTAGGGTGTGTGTCATGAACGTGAGGGTGAGTGTCTAAGTGGCTGAGCCTATGAGGAGGTGATGTGCTCTGAAAGTGAGTGGGGGGGATGTGCTCAGAACGTGATGGTGATGTGCTCATGAACTGTGAGGGGATGGTGCTCTAGAACGTGAGGTGTATGTGCTCATGAACGTGAGGGTGAGTGGGCTCATGAACTTCGAGTGGGTGATGTGCTCTGAACTTGAAGGGGAGTGCTCATCGTGAATGATCATGAAAGTGTGTGGTCATGCAGGGTGATGTTCAGGAACGTGAGGGCTCAATGAACGTGAGGGTGTGTGCCTCATGACGTGAGGGTGGTGTTGGCCTTCATTGAACGTTGAGGTGATGTGCTCGCTTAATGTGTAGTAATACCCCGGGGTGTTATTTCAATCTAGCCCTTAAGGTCTACCAACAGGCCAGGTTTTCACAATGTCCCTGCTTCAAACAGTGGGCTCCATCAGTGGCTCAGCCAAAGACTTTCCTGTGGGTGACCACCCTGAGGACTGGATGTGCTCATGAACGGAGTGAGTGTTGGCTCATGAACTTGAAGGGTGATGTGCTCCGAAACTTGAGGTGATGTGCTAATTGAACTTGAGGTGATGTGTAAGGAACGTGAGGAGTGCTGTGTTCTCATAACTGAGGGTGATGTGCGCTGAAATGAACGTGAGGGTGATGTGCTATGAAACGTGAGGTGTATGTGCTCATGAACGTCAGGGTGATGTGCTCATGAAACGTGAGGGGATGTGCTCATGAACGTGAGTATGTGCTATGAACTTGAGGGTGTGTGCTCATGAACGTGAGGGTGATGTGCTCATGAACTTGAGGGTGATGTCTCATGAAATAGGTGATGTGCTCATGACTTGAGTGATGTGCTCATGAACGTGAGTGTGTTGTCATGAAGAGGGTGATGGTGTATGAAGTGAGGGTGATGTCTCATGAACGTGAGTGTGATGTCTACATGAACGATGAGGTGATGTGCCTCATGAAAAGTTGAGGGTGATGTGCTCATGAAACTTGGATTGGAGGTGATGTGCTTCATACTGAGGGTGATGTGGCTCAGGAACGTGAGAGTGATGTGCTCATGAAATGGCGTGTAGTTGTGTGTGCTCATGAACTTGAGGTGATTGGCTCAGGAACGTGAGAGTGATGTGCTCATGAACGTGAGGGTGATGTGCTCATGAACGTGAGGGTGGTTGCTCATGAACTTGAGGGTGATGCTCATGCTTTAATGTGTAGTATACCCGGGGTGTTCAAATCTAGCCCTTAAGGGCTACCAACAGGCCAGGTTTTCACAATGTCCCTGCTTCAGCACAGGTGGCTCCATCATTGCTCAGCCAAAGACTTTCCTGTGGGTGACCCTTGAGGACTGGATGTGCTCATCAACGTGAGGTGATGTGAGCTCATGACTTGAAGGGTGATGTCTGACGTGAGGAACGTGATGTGTTGTCCCATGACGGTGATGATGCTCAGGAAGAGTGAGAGTGATGTGACCATGAACGTGAGTGTGATGTGCTCATGAACTTGAGGGTGGATGTGCCTAGGACGTGAGAGTGATGTGCTCATGAACGTGAGTGGTTATGTGCTCATGAACGTTGAGGGTTGAGTGGCTCATGATCGTGAGGGTGATTGGGCTCATGAACTGGGGTGAGTGCTCATGAACGTGAGGGTGAATGTGCTCATGACTTGAGGGTGATGTGCTATGAAACTTGTATGGGTGAGTGTGCTCAGGAACCGTGAGAGTGATGTTTGCTCATGAACGTGAGTGTGATTGTTCTCCAATGAACCTTGAGGGTGAGGTGCTCAGGAACGTGGAGAGTGATGTGTCTCATTGAACGTAGGGTGAGTGTGAGCCTTCATGGAACGTGCAGGTGTGGTGTGCTCATGAACTTGAGGTGAGTGGCTCAGGCTTTAATGTGTATATACCCGGGAGGGTGTTCAAATCTAGCCCTTAAGGGCTACCACAGGCCGCATGTTTCACAATGTCCGCTGCTTCAAGCACATGTGGCTCCATCAGTTGGGCTCAGCAAAGACTTTCTTTGGTGAACCCTTGAGGAACTGGGAGTTGGCAACCCCCGTGCTAAACAATATCTAACACCATCAGATTCTAACTGTTCTACGTGATTAGACATGCCATTTTCTGTGACCATGCTTCTTCTGTACAGATCTGGCTGTAAATGGCTTTTAGCAATGAATATATTGTGTAAAGTCACCTATTTATTGTGTAACCATAGATACCCAACACTGGTCCATGCAGGAAATCGAGAAAGCCAACTGACTTTTCCAATTTAATATCTAAAGCTTTTAGTAGCACTCTCCTTTAAAGTAATTGTGTATGAAAGGGTATCATTTACCCTTTAAATTGGTAACCTACTAAAGTTTATGTTTAACCTTCTGATTTAAACATACTTAATGAAGTGGTAAATCTAGTTTACAATCTGAAAGTCTGGATGTACTGTATAAATGTCATGTTCATGTTTTACGGGAGATCAATTACATTTGAAGAATTTCAAGACATCTCATAGTTTTGAACCTTCGATCCAGTAACGTTTGACGCAGGCAACAACAGCTGGGATTCATCTGAACAATATATGTTCAAACAATAAGCAAATACTTCTGGAGACATTCTATCAGTGGCCTGTGTCTGTTTGTGATCAGCACTGCTGGAAGTGTTTGTGCATTTGGTAAAAGGTTGCAGGAAGCTCCAGATCTGTAGCATTGGGACTTATTACAAGATGTAAATACAATTATTCATCAAGCGAGTGAAGTATTGTATATCACATAGATGTCACAGAGTTATGGCACTGGCCTGGGGCGTACAAGCCAGTTATGTTTCTCAGATTTTAATACATCATTTCAACGTCATTGAGTGTATAACAAACGAATGAAGTGCTCACGTGATCTCGAGGTCCACTGAGGTTACACGTACCACAGAACCAACAGCCGAGTATGATAGTACCGGCACAAACTTTCACTTTAGTTGCTTGATGGAAACCAAAAGCACCAATGGCGCCTGATCCAGAATGCTCAATTACATCAGAGCTCATACTATTCTGTTATCACAATCAGGTTAATGTGAATCCACAAAGCTAATTATATGCAAAAATAAGGGCAGTCAGTAATCTCATTAGTATGGGCTTAACGGCATGTTAAAGCAGCAATCCAAGCTGCCATTTCTCTCCCCCCCCCCCCTTTAATGTATGCATCAATACAATCCAGCCAATGATAAGTAATTAGCCAAGTTGATGATCAATTCGTTCTCCTTTGATAAATCAGCGAAGATTCGGCTCGGGGGTTCACTAAATGGCTGTCAGTGCAGCAGAAGAGGACGAAAAATGCAAAGTTAGTGGGGAAGATCACTGGGTAGATACAAATGGTGCACTGCTAGAGAGAGGGCAGGGCTCAAAAAGGGGTGAGCCAGAGCCTGTTTCAGAAGAGGAAGGGGATGTGACTTTGTAAATGGTTGCTATAGAAATGAAAAATGCTTGTTACATTATAATACGTTAAAAATGTAATTCAGAGTTGTTTAAAAAAAATGCTGCAAGTATTTTCTTATTGGTCAGAACTGATTTATTAAAAAAAAAAACACACATGTAGGATATTGCTTGGTCTTGAGCTTTAAGTTAGCACTTGTCTTACCTGAAGGTGGCATTAGCTGCCTCCAGACCCTGGTTTTGCTGGAGGAGACAGAGATCACATAGCCAGGCACCTGTGCATAAAAAGGAGCACCAGTGGGAGATATGCTAATAGGATATGCAAAGTATATTTACTGCTCTTGTGGCCGTGGACGGCCCACATATTTCCTCGTGGTCACATAGCATGGCTTATGCTCCTCATCTGTAAATACATTAGCACTTGAAACTGTAGTAAAACAGGACTCTATATCCTAGGAAAGCCATATTTCAGGGTCTGGAGGGAGATAATGCACCTTTCGGTATGATCGGCTGAACGCATTGTTACGTCCCTGTGTTAGCTATAAGGGAGCTCCGTGCATAGACATTGTTACAAGGAGCACCTCTTAGGAATGTAAGGAACACTAACGTTCGTGACAGTTAATGCAAGGCTGGTTATGGCTGAAAACAGCCCTTAATACTGCGTTAGTGAGCTTTGAAGATAGCCGTTAGCACTTAACGAGGCGTTAACTTAAATTAATGCCTCGTTAAGTCAATAACGCAGCAATGCGGACCTGAGCAATGGTTGAGTAATATACAGGAGTATTGGGCCTCTTTTACTGTATGTTGCCTAAGGCTAATAATGCCTGAATCGTATTGTTCCCTTTCCAGTAAAAATAAGAATATACAGGCATACCCCGCATTAACGTACGCAATGGGACCGGAGCATGTATGTAAAGTGAAAATGTACTTAAAGTGAAGCACTCCCTTTTTCCCACTTTTGATGCACGTACTGTACTGCAATCGTCATATACGTGCATAACTGATGTAAATAACGCATGTGTAACAGGCTCTATAGTCTCCCCGCTTGCGCACAGCTGCGGTACAGGTAGGGAGCCGGTATTGCTGTTCAGGACGTGCTGACAGGCGCATGCGTGAGCTGCAGTTTGCCTATTGAGCGAAATGTACTTACTCGCGAGTGTACTTAAAGTGAGTGTCCTTAAACCGGGGTATGCCTGTACTGTATGCAGGATACATTTCTAGTTGGTTACACAAAAGAGATTTCTCTCCCCCTCACTCTCTCTAAATCCCCCTCACTCTCTCTAACTCCCCCTCTCTCTCTAACTCCCCCTTTCTCTCTAACTACCCCTCACTCTCTTTAACTACCCCTCTCTCAAACTCCCCCTCACTCTCTCTAACTACCCCTCACTCTCTTTAACTACCCCTCTCTCCAACTCGCCCTCACTCTCTCTAACTACCCCTCTCTCCAACTCCCCCTCACTCTCTCTAACTACCCCTCACTCTCAATCACTACCCCTCTCTCCAACTCCCCCTCACTCACTCTAACTCCCCCTCACTCTCTCTAACTCCCCCTCTATCTAGATATCCACCTTCGTCAGGTGCATACATTTGCTTATAAGGGTCCCATGTAAAAATGGAGTTCAGGCAAAAGGTGACACTTGTTCCCATTTGCATGTAATTTCCCAGAATCCCTTACTGCAGTGGAAGCACTGTATGCTAGGTAAGGGGAGTGCAATCTTTTTTTCCCCTGTGCCCCCCTGCCGTCTATCCCCCTCTCCTCGCGCCCCCCCCCCCTTGCTTACCTTGCTTCAGACGTCCTAGCGTCATGACATCACGTAGCAATGGCAACGCGACGTCACATAACCCCTCAGCGTAATTTGATGCCGCGTTGCCATAGCGACATGTGACCATGAGCGTCTGAAATAAGGTAAGTAGAGGTTTACAGAAGCCCTGCAGCTCCCCCGGCATTAATTTTAATGTATTCGGGAGACGTGCAGGGGCCTCTGTAAACCCCCGAGCCCCCCACAGCGAGTCTCGCGCTGTGCTGGGTGATAATGGGGGAAAGGCTGGGGGTGTAGACCTGTCTAAGACATGTGAAGGTGCTCACAAGTGATTCTTTATTGGCTATATGCTAACGGTGGAGGTTTTTTGTCGCCTTTTTCACCCACCATAACATATATATATATATATATATATATATATATATATATATATATATATATATATATATATTAGAGATGTATATATATATATTAGAGATATTTAAATCACCAAAAATAACTTATGTGGCCTATTAATATTTTTTATTTGCTTAGCCTGTTTAATGTTTCAAATGAACAATGTAGAAATGATCAAGGTTACATATAATGCTAAAGACAGACTACATTCCTTGTAATGTTTAGTCATACCATGTTTTATATCGCATTGAGCTTATAATAAAATGATTGAGATATCTGTATATACTTCCATCATGATTTGTGATGTTTCAGAAACAAAGCCTGAAATGATTAGTAACAAACGTAATGCACACCAGCGCTGACATCATATATCAGATACGTACAAAAGAAAGACATCGTAATGCACACCAGCGCTGACATCATATATCAGATACGTACAAAAGAAAGACATCGTAATGCACACCAGCGCTGACATCATATATCAGATACGTACAAAAGAAGACATCGTAATGCACACCAGCGCTGAATCATATATCAGATACGTACAAAGAAAGACAGTAATGCACACCAGCGCGGACATATATATCAGATCGTACAAACGAAAGGACAAGTCTAATGCACACCAGCGCTGACATCATATATCAGATACGTACAAAGAAGACATCGTAATGCACACCAGCGCTGACATCATATATCAGACGTACAGAAGAAAGACATCGTAATGCACACCAGCGCTGACATCATATATCAGATTGATACAAAAGAAAGACATCGTAATGCACACCAGCGTGACATATTATATCAGATACTCAAAAGAAGACATCGAATGCACACCACGCTGACATCATAATCAGATACGTACAGAAGAAGAAGAAAGACCTCGTATGCACACCAGCGCTGACATTCATAATCAGATACGTACAAAGAAAGACATCGTGAATGCACACCAGCGATGACATCATATAGACATGATACGTACAAAAGAAAAGACATCGTTAATGCACACCAGCGCTGACAATCATATCAGACTTACAAAGAAAGACATCGTAATGCACACCAGCGTGACATCTATATCAGATACGTTACAGAGAAAGCACATCGTAATGCACACCAGCGCTGACATCAAATCAGATACGTACGAAGAAAGACATCGTAATGCACACCAGCGTGACATCATATATCAGATAAGTAACAGAGAAAGACATCGTAATGCACACCAGCGCTTGACATGACATCATATATCAGAAACGTACAGAGACAGAAGAAAGACATCGTAAGCACACCAGACGCTGACATCATATATCAGAATACGTACAGAAGAAAGACCATCGTAAGGAACACCACGCTGTGACATCATATATCAGATACGTACCAGAAGAAACGGACATGCGTTAATGCACACCAGCGCTGACATCATATATCAGATACGTACAAAAGAAAGACATCGTAATGCACACCAGCGCTGACATCATATATCAGATACGTACAAAAGAAAGACATCGTAATGCACACCAGCGCTGACATCATATATCAGATACGTACAAAAGAAAGACATCGTAATGCACACCAGCGCTGACATCATATTACAGATACGTACAAAAGAAAGAACATCGTAATGCACACAGCGCTGACATCATATATCAGATACCTACAAAAGAAGACATCGTAATGCACACCAGCGCTGAATCATATATCAGATACGTACAAAGAAAGACAGTAATGCACACCAGCGCGGACATATATATCAGATCGTACAAACGAAAGGACAAGCTAATGCACACCAGCGCTGACATCATATATCAGATACGTACAAAGAAGACATCGTAATGCACACCAGCGCTGACATCATATATCAGACGTACAGAAGAAAGACATCGTAATGCACACCAGCGCTGACATCATATATCAGATTGATACAAAAGAAAGACATCGTAATGCACACCAGCGTGACATATTATATCAGATACTCAAAAGAAGACATCGAATGCACACCACGCTGACATCATAATCAGATACGTACAGAAGAAGAAGAAAGACCTCGTATGCACACCAGCGCTGACATTCATAATCAGATACGTACAAAGAAAGACATCGTGAATGCACACCAGCGATGACATCATATACAGATACGTACAAAAGAAAGACATCGTAATGCACACCACGCGCTGACAATCATATCAGAACCTACAGAAGAAAGACATCGTAATGCACACCAGCGTGACATCTATATCAGATACGTTACAAGAAAGCACATCGTAATGCACACCAGCGCTGACATCAATATCAGATACGTACAAAGAAAGACATCGTAATGCACACCAGCGTGACATCATATATCAGATAAGTACAAGAAAGACATCGTAATGCACACCAGCGCTGACTGACATCATATATCAGAACGTACAGAAGCACAGAAAGAAAGGACATCGTAATGCACACCACGCTGACTCATTATATCAGATACGTACAGAAGAAAGACATCGTAAGGCACTACCAGACGCTTGACATCATATATCAGATACGTACCAGAAGAAAGACACTAGGCGAGATAATGCACCACCAGCGCTGACATCATATATCAGAAGTACAGAAGAAAGGACATCGTAATGCCAAACCAGCGCTGACATATATATCAGATACTTGTACGTACAACACAAGAAAGACCTCGTAATGCCCACCAGCGCTGACCTCATATATCAGATGTACACAAGAAAGACACGTAATGCACCCCAGCGCTGACATCAGATACATGATCGTAACAAAGAAAGACATCGTAATGCACACCAGCGCTGACATCATATATCAGAAACGTACAGAAGAAAGACATCGTAATGCACACCAGCGCTGACATCATATATCAGATACGTACAGAAGAAAGACATCGTAATGCACACCAGCGCTGACATCATATATCAGATACGTACAGAAGAAAGACATCGTAATGCACACCAGCGCTGACATCATATATCAGATACTGTACGTACACAAGAAAGACATCGTAATGCCCACCAGCGCTGACATCATATATCAGATACGTACACAAGAAAGACATCGTAATGCACACCAGCGCTGACATCATATATCAGATACTGTACGTACACAAGAAAGACATCGTAATGCACACCAGCGCTGACATCATATATCAGATACTGTACGTACAAAAGAAAGACATCGTAATGCACACCAGCGCTGACATCATATATCAGATACGTACACAAGAAAGACATCGGAATCCTTGTATTTTAGGTTTCATTTTCTTCAGCTTTACTAGTGCAGAAATACTGTACATTTTACAAATGGTGCGTCTTTATTTTTAAAAGCATGTATCTTGCCACACTGTACTTCGGTGCACTAACATCACGGCTTAAATGTGTAAATAAAATATGTTCATCTCAATCAATAAGGTATCAAAGTAAACTATCCAGCTGTTCCCTAGTCAGTTAACCCCCTCCAAGCTATAGAATAAGAATGTGGCTATGGTTGGTCCTGAACCAGTTAACATCTGAATGCTAAAGCAGCATTCCTGGTGGCACTTTTATTTGGGGAGGGAGGGGGGGTGTGGGGGAGGATTAGTATATGCAGCATTTGATAACCTTTAATGAAAAGTAATTATCTAAGCTGACAATCGATCTGTTCTCTTGTGATCGATCAGCGCATATCCTGCTCCCTCAGTTCACCTAATGGCCGCCTTTGAATAAATCTTGCAGTCAGTGGCATGCAGCAACTACAATGTAACCTTATATTACTAGGGGTAACATTGTTTATTGTTACAGCTTTCAACTCAGCCACAGTCCCCTGCTGGAAACATTGCAAGAGATATGTTTGCGATCATTTGTTGCCGAAGCTGTTTCATGGCTGGGCTCAAACAGAGGTGTGCCAGAGCTTGTTATAGCAACCAGAGAATGCTCACTACATCAAACCTCCTTAAACATGGCAGTACGAGCTTAATATATTATTTTTTAAATGCAGAACGTATTATCTAATACTACAGAACTGATTATATGTGTTATATTATTATGTCGCGTGTATTACTGCTGTGAAGCGCTATGTACATACAGTAAAGATACACATACATACAAATAAAATGATGTTTGTAATTTCCCTTAATGAAGACGACTTGCTATGAAGTTGCTGCCAGTGATGACAAAGGTAAAATAGGGGAGAAAGGGTTATTCCTGTGACTGAATGTTTGTGTGTTATTATCTGTGATACACACTCACTAAAACGACAGATTTTCCAAGCACTGTATTTTTGTATGTACAGTATGTATATATTTGTTTGCATAGCACCATTCATGTACATAGCGCTAATAATACTGATAACAGATCATGGGAAGACGTGCTTCAGACATAAAGTAACATTTCGGAAAAGGAGTCCCTGCCCCGAAGAGCTTACAATCTAATTGGTAAGTAGGAGGAACATACAGAGACAGTAGGAGGGCGTTCTGGTAAGTGCATCTGCAAAGGGCCATGGTGGATGTACAGAATTAGGTGTATAGTATCAGCCATGTAGCTACTCATATGCTTCGTTAAGGAGGTGGGTGGGAGGTTTTAAGATGGGTCTTAAAGGTGGATAGAGAGGGTACTAGTCGGATATTTTAAAGAATTGAGTTTGCAAAGGGGTATGAGACAAAAAATTACATGCAGTTTTAGAACACAAGCAAAGAAAACCCCCTTCACAACATCCAGCCAACTGAAGAACACTCTCAAGGAGGTAGGCATATCATTATCCAAGTCTACCATAAAGAGAAGACTTCACGAGAGCAAATACAGAGGGTTCACCACAAGGTGCAAACCATTCATAAGCCTCAAGAATAGAAAGGCCAGATTAGACTTTGCCAAACAATATCGAAAAAAGCCAGCCCAGTTCTGGAACAGCATTCTTTGGACAGATGAAACTAAGATCAACCTGTAACAGAATGATGGGAAGAAAAAGGTATGGAGTAGGCTTGGAACGGCTCATGATCCGAAGCATATCACATCATCTGTAAAACATGGTGGAGGCTGTGTGATGGCATGGGTATGCATGGCTTACAATGGCACTGGGTCACTAGTGTTTATTGATGATGTGACAGAAGACAGAAGCAGCCGGATGAATTCTGAAGTGTGTAGGGATATATTGTCTGCTCAGATTCAGCCAAATTCAGCTAAGTTGATTGGATGGCGCTTCACTTTACAGATGGACAATAACCCAAAAATAACTGCGAAAGCAAGGCAGGAGTTTTTTAAGGCAGAGAAGTGGAATATTCTGCAATGGCTGAGTCAATCACCTGATCTCAACCCGATCAAGCATGCATTTCACTTGCTGAAGACAAAACTTAAGGCAGAAAGACCCACGAACAAACAACAGCTGAAGACAGCTGCAGTAAAGGCCTGGCAAAGCATCTCAAAGGAGGAAACCCAGCGTTTGGTGATGTCCATGCATTCCAGACTTCAAGCAGTCTTTGCCTGCAAAGGATTCTCGCCAAAGTATTACAAATGAACATTTTATTTATGATTGTGTTAATTTGTCCAATTACATTTGAGCCCCTGAAATAAGGGGACTGTGTATGAAAATGGTTGCAATTCCTAAACGTTTCATACAATATTTTTGTTTAACCCCTTGAATTAAAGCTGAAAGTCTGCACTTCTATTGCATCTCGGTTGTTTCATTTCAAATCCATTGTGGTGGCGTACAGAGCCAAAATTATGAAAATTTCAGTGTCCAATTATTTCCGGACCTAACTATATTATAGTTGTGTGAAAAAGAAAGTACACCCTCTTTGAATTCCATGGTTTTACGTATCAGGACATAATCACAATCATCTGTTCCTTAGCAGGTCTTAAAATTAGGTAAATACAACCTCAGATGAACAACAACACATGACATATTACACCATGTCATGATTTATTTAACATATAGTGTGTGTATATTCTAATGTCACTAAACGCTGCCTTTTTATTTGTTACAACTATTTTACGTATGTAGCTTATACCGACATGCATCCATGCTTAAAAAAGAATAAATAAATGATGATAAAACTATTTTTGAGTCTGTTTTTCTTCAAACACTATGCAAATTTAAATCTGTTCAGGGACGAAGATCCACATACAGCAAAAATAAAATGACTGAATAATTCACTTTTATCAGCTAGCTATTTAAACAGGAAGTAAATAACAGTACACGTATATCTAATGGTATGTAGTATAGTATAGCCATTATATTTGGTTAAATTAATGTTTTCATTGAAAGGCAGCTTTGATTTAAAAATGCCTAGTATTAGCTGTTTAGTAGACAGATTTATAAACCTTTCACGTCACTATATGATTTTGTAACTCCTTCTCATACAAAGCAGTGGACATTGTAAAATCCGAATGCAAAAAGACCACATCAGAGAATAATCAGGGCCTTTTAATGTGAACATTGCACTGCTGGAGCCTGTTATACCAAGAAACAAGCCATTTGATCCTCTGATTATTTTCAAAACATGATGCAAAAATCATTGAAACCACAAACAACTGAAGAATATCAAAGCTAAGCCACTCTACCAGTGGTAAGGGGCCGTCCAAACCAGGACCAAAGGGAATTAATAGCAGTTGCATGCACATAGGTTAAATGTTGGTGATTGGTGTATTTTTACAAACAGATCAGCCAGCTCTATGTATGTTGTTTGATAATTAGATAGCTTTGGAGGTCAGTGCGATAAGTGTAGGGACAGAACAAGGCACGGGTACCGGACTCACTGAGACCTGGACAGCGACCAGGGCCGCCAAGAGAATGTACTGGGCCCACCACAAATATGCCAGGATTAAATCGTGGTCTACTTTGTCCGGTCTGTGTCTCTGTTTCCCCACCAGTGTGTTTCTGTAAGGCTGCGTCCCCGCGGGCGCTGACCGTGCTGAGCACGCGGTGCTTGCCACTTTTACATACATAAATGTATATGTGCAAGTCCCCGCTCACGCGGTGCGCTCGCTCGTGCGCGGGCATGCACGCTCACTCAAGCTTTGGCGCTTGAGTAAAGAATTTTTTTGAACTTTCAACCAGGACACCCGGCGCTCATGCTTGGAGAGCTGGTGACGTCACCGCTCTCAAGCATGAGCGCGGTCAGCGCCAGCGGGGCTGCAGCCTCACACTTGTCAGTTCATCTTTTCGTCTTGCCTCTCTGTTGTCCTCTCCACTCATGTGTTTCTCTTCTCTCCTCCACATGCCTTTCACGGTTTTCCTTCCCCCGTTGTCCTTTTCTTCTTCCCTTTTCCCCTCACCTGTTTCCTCTCATGGATTTTCTCCACCTTCATGTCATTCTCTTTAACCTTTGATAAAGTGCCTCTGCAGCGAGAAACGCGTCGGAGGACCACACTGTCGTGTTTTTGTCCATTATGCCTAATAAATAATGAGTATAGTTTTACCTGCCTCCAGCCCTTTGGTTTTTGCTGTGCTCAGCCTCTTTTCTACCATCTCTCTCATACAACCTCGGGATTGAAGCACGCCTATTGGAACCTGGCTCATCTCATCTCATATCGCGAGTAAACTCCACCAATATTTTAAATAGTGGGACTGTTAATATGTTAGCCACTGTGGTCACGTTTTTTCCACGCACCACTGCGGAGTTGCGGGAGGGGACTCATGCGCCCACGAAGGGATCTCCGTGCTGCGGAGCTCGTTCTAGGGTAGTGAGGTTTGCCCTCCCCCTCTGCCACCCCCCGCACGGGACAACAGGTGAGGTGGTAACTGTATTATTCCACACACGGGGTGGGCTGTATTCACAGACCACGGACCCACCAAATCTACAGCTTGAGTCTTTGTGGTTCCAATGCTTTCACTCGTGCCTTATTCATGACATTATATATGTTTATTGTTGATATTCTTTCCACACATTATACAGCCACAAAAATGTTGACGCACCATTCAGGGACTCATCTCCCATTTTCTTCTCTTTAACCTTTAACCTTCTTTTTACCCAGTATGCATCTCTTCTCTCCCACCCCTTCATGTCTTTCTCTCCTCTCTCAACAGCATATCTCTCTCCCACAGCATGTCTCTGTCTCTCTATCTCTCTCTATCTCTATCTTTCTCCTCTCCCCCCCCAGTATGTCTCTCTATCTCTCTCCTCTCCCCCCAGTATGTCTCTCTCTCTATCTTTCTCCTCTCCCCCCAGCATGTCTCTCTCTCTCGCTCTCTCTCTCCTCTCCCCCCAGCATGTCTCGCTCTCTCTATCTCACTCCTCTCCCCCCAGCATGTCTCTCTCTCTCGCTCTCTCGCTCTCTCTATCTCACTCCTCTCCCCCAGTATGTCTCCCTATCCTCTCCCCCAGCATATTACATACAGAAGTTACATAGTAGATGAGGTTGGAAAAAGACATACGTCCATCAAGTTCAACCTATATTAAATGTAGACGACAGATTCTTATCCTATATTTGTACTTGCAGTATATTAATCCAAAGAAGGCAAACAAAACCCCCCAGTGAAATATCATCCAATGATATCTCATAAGAGAATTACATTCTTTCCAGACTACAAATAATGGCACTCAGATTTCTCCCTGGATCAACATCCTTCTCTTTCTCTTCCCCCACCCCCACCCCCCCCCCCAGCATGTCTTTCTCTCTCCTCTCCCCCCACCCAGCATGTCTTTCTCCCCCCCCAGCATGTCTTTCTCTCTCCTCTCCCCCCACCCAGCATGTCTTTCTCTCTCTCCACCCCCTGCATGTCTTTCTCTCTCCTCTCCCCCCCCCCCCTCCCCCCCACCCATCGTCTTTCTCTCCTCCCCTTCTCTCCCCCCCCCCTCCTTGTCTTTCTCCTCTCCCCCCCCTGTCTTTCTTTCCTCCTCCCCCCCCCTCTTTCTTCTCTTCTCCCCCCCCAGCCTCCTTTCTCTCTTCCCCCCCCCCTGTTTCTCTCCCTGGTCTCTCTCCCCCCTCCCCAGTCTTATTTTCTCTCCCCCCAGGATGTCGTGTCTCTCCTCTCACCCACCATGTATTTCTCTCACTCCCGCCCCCCGCCCCCGCACATATCTCTCTCTCCGCTCCCCAGCATGTCCCTCTCTTCTCCCCCACCCAGGATGTCTTTCTCTCTCCTCTCCCCCACCATGTATTTCTCTCCTCCCCCCCCCCCGCCCCCCCAGCATATCTCTCTCTCCGCTCCCCAGCATGTCTTTCTCTCCCCTTCCCCCCCCCCCCAGGATGTCTTTCTCCTCTCCCCCACCATGTATTTCTCTCTCCTCACCACCCCCTCCCCCCAGCATGTCTTTCTCTCTTCTCCCCCCAGCATGTCTTTCTCTCCCTCCCCACAGTGGGAGGAATCCGCTCCTGGGTGTTGGCTGGAACTCATCCTTGCAGAGCTGTGGAGTTTCAGACAACCTCTCCCTGCTGTTGCAATCAAGAATCACCTGTTCTGGGCTCACACCGCAGTCTCCTTCATGCTGCTTGCTATGCAGCTCTGTCCCTATTGGCTGCCCATGCGATTTAGACTTAGTCCTTCCCCCCAGAAAGTGGCTAAGCACAATCCAAGTCTGTTTGGATGTAAGGCTGCGGTCCCAGTGATCACTGTGACACGTGCGCCCGGCGGGGGGGGGGGGGGCGGCGCGTGAACAGCGCTACCCGACGATTGCGGTGGCTTTAGGGAGAGAGGGAGATTGCGATGGGACGGGGCGTGGTCAGGGTTTGCGGGGCGTGGTCATGACCTCACGCGGCTGGTTCGCCCTCATTGGGTGAACCGCCGGTGGGGGCGTGGCCACGCTCCGTCGCAGTTCTGAAACTCAAGTCCATTGAGTTAAAAAAAAACTGTGAGTACAGCGCGCTGCACCTTCAGCGGGAAGGTGAGTACTGGCCCAGCCCCATTGAGGGGCGGTGCTTACATGCACAGCGCACGCCGAGGTGTGCGCTGTAGCAGTTACTGACCGCAGCCTAACTGTGCTTCTACAAGCACGCCTGTCTGGCCCCAGCCAGGATACATTAACGCTGCTCTCTCCAACCCTGATCTGGCTATGTCTGACCACGATCCGCACTCCAACCTGATTCCGTGGCCTAAGGTCGGTGCATATACATCCCCACCTCAGCCCCGCAGTCCGGTCCGGTTTGTGGCAGCACGATCGTTACACACAGCATGTCTTCTCTCCCCCACAGGATGTCTTCTCTCTTCCCCCACCATGTCTTTCTCTCGCCTTTCCCCCCACATGTCTTTCTCTCTCCTCTCCCCCACTATGTCTTTCTCTCTCCTCTCTGGAATAATAAGTTATCGACTTCCCCCAACATGTTTTTCTCTCCTCTCCTTCCAGCATGTCTGTTTCTCTTCTCTCCCCCCAGCATGTCTTTCTCCTCTCCCCCAATGTCTCTCCCACCCAGCATGTCTCTACCTCCTCTCCCCTCACCCTCACAATGTCTCCTCCTCTCCTCCCACCAGCATGTCTCTCTCTCCTCTCCCACAGCATGTCTCTATCTTTACTTCCCCCCAGCATGTCCCTCTCTTCTCCCTCATGTCTCTTCTTCTTACTCCCTCCCAGCATGTCTCTCTCTCTCCCCAGCATGTCCCTCTCTTACTCTCCCCCCAGATGTCTCTTCCTCTCCTCCAGCCCATGTCTTCCCTCCGCCCCACATGTCTCTCTCTCCCTCTGCCCCACTATGTACTCTTCACTTTTTTCCCCAGCATTTTCTCTATCTCTCTCTCCCCCGCAATGTCTCTCCCCCTCCCCCAGTATGTTCCTCCTTTCTTCCCCAGCAGTCTCTCTCCTCTCCCTCGCATTCCCTCTCTTCTCCTCCATGTCCTCTCCTTACTTCCCTTCCAGCATGTCCCCTCCTTTACTCCCCTCCCCCCCGCATGTCTCTCTCCTCTCCCCCAGCATTCCCTCTCTTTACTTCCCCCCCGCATGTCCTCCTCTCTCTCTCCCCCAGCATTTGTCCCTCTCTCTTCCTCTCCCCCAGCAAGCCCTCTCTCCCCTCTCTCTCTCCTCTCACCCCAGCATGTCCCTCCTCTCTCTCTCCCTCCCCCAGCATGTCCCTCTCTCTTCCTCTTCCCCCCCACCCCTTCTCTCTCTCTCCTCTCCCCCTCTTTCCCTCTCCTCTCCCCCTCATTTCCCTCTCTCTCCTTCTTCCTCTCCCCCAGCAAGCCCCTCTCTCTCTCCTTTCATCCAGAATGTCTCTCTCCTCTCACCACCAGCATGTCTCTCTCCTCTCCCACCAGCATGTTTCTCTCTTTACTTCCCCCCCAGCATGTCTCTCTCTCTCCTCTCCCCCAGCATGTCCCTCTCTCTCTCCTCTCCCCCCAGCATGTCCCTCTCTCCCTGCCCCACTTCTCTCCTCCTCTCCCCCCAGCATGTTTCTCTCCTCTACCACCAGCATGTCTCTCTCCTCTCATACCAGCATGTCTCTCTCTTTACTTCCCCCCCAGCATGTCCCTCTCTCTCCTCTCCCCCAGCATGTCCCTCTCTCTCCTTTCCCCCAGCATGTCTCTCTCCTCTCTCCCAGCATGTCCCTCTCTCTCCTTTCCCCCAGCATGTCTTTCTCTACTTCCCACCACATGTCTTGCTCTTATTTCCCTTCCTCTAAATACCTCCCCCTCTCTGCCCCTTGATGTCTGCCTCTCTTCCTCTCCACCCATACCATTCTCTTTATTCTCGTATCTCTATTTTCCTCTTATTTTCACTTTCATGTCATCTCTTTATTTTCACACACGTCTTTTTTTCCCTCTTCTTCGTTACTTTCTCTGTTGTTGTTCTTCTCTCTTCTTTTCTATAGCTCATCTTCCCCGTTCATGTATTTCCCCCCCTGAATAAGACCATGGCAGAAGTGACCTATTAAGTCATGTCATACTATCACTATCTTACATCCCATGGTGACCAATGTAAACAATTAATATAATAATCACATTTCACCTCTTCTGGCTGCAAACAATGTGTTCCACATACCGATCTGTGTGCATGCCCTTTGCTGCAAGTAGTGTGGGAACAGTCTGTGATAACATGCTGGACATGAAAGGAAGTTAGCACAGACGTAATTTAATAGGCACGATATGATTCTGAGTTCTGTTACTTGACGCGTGGAGAGCAGGAACAGTTTACACTGGTTACTGGTTAAGCTATTGTGGGCATATCGGACTTCTCACTTCCTGTCATAATAATGAGCATTCTTTATTCAGCTTGACTGTGGTTTGCTCCCCGTGGCGATAATGCTGATGCACTGTTAATAAGGGAGTCTCAGTAATCTAGTTGTCCCCTCATTGATCATCCCAGCAAATGATTTGCAGATGTGCATGCAACTAATGAAAATAGATTTGTTAAGACATTGAAGCGTCTCATAAATGAAGCGCTGAACCAGATAATACAATCCCTTGAAAATTTGGCCTATAGGAAGCACACTGCATGAAATGTGCATAATACAAAGGAAGATGTAATGACATTATAGGAATATGTGCATAACTGTCCCAACTGCATAAAAAAAATTCCCAATTGTTTTTGACTTCTGACTTTTTGCACAAGGCCTCGTTTATAGTGCATGCTGGCGTGTGGCTGCGTGACAACGCGCGCATGCGCAAACATGCACTGCAGGCTGGAGGCATCGGTAGGCTATTCGTCAGAGAAACATCATTCTTCGTCAGAGAGACATCATTTGTACTTTCGAAACGCTTTGGAAGGTTTGCTGGTACCGCTGAGCCACCGTAACCGAGGACCAATACGGGTGACGTCATCACGCCGTGAGGATCGTGTGTATTCCAGGAAGCAGCGCTCACAGGAACACTGAATCGGATCCCCGGCAGCAGAGACGACTACATCACCAGGCGAACGGCGAGATCAACGGCCAAGACCACCAAAACCAAGTGCTTATATACTACTTACCTGTGGTGAGTAGGTTTTCAATTTTAGACCAGGCGGAGCAAAGAACGGAATTGTTGGACTAAGTTCCAAATCACAAGAGTGCGGATAGTGCCTAGGCACTTGTCCATCATTCATTTTACCATATTCAATGTATGTTTATTAATTGTAATCCATGTTTTTTTATCCTTGTTATTTTAATAATAAATTGCTCCTTCTTTGTATCATCCTGTTATCCCTTGGGTAATACACCATTGCAGGTCCCCTGCATGTTTTGTCTTTTTCTTTTCTCCTTTTCCTGAGGTCAAAGCTCATCAGAAGAAATTACAAATCCACTCATCTCAACCTCACCTCAGCGCCAGAAAAGATCATTTCCAGTCACAGATGACAGCAATAGAAGGGTCTTCACCCTCAGGATGTCCCTGGATCCTACTCCCAGCCAAAGGGCACGAGAGTGGTCCTTGCTCTTCCCCTATCCCCTTGTGGGATAGGAGGTATGGTCTCCCACCTCTCCCCGGAGGGAGGGCCTCAAGCCTGCCAGAGCCCGGACAGCTTAGTACGGGTGAACCTGTCTCTCTCAAAGGTAGAGACCAACTGGCTAAATCAGGAAGCACAATGCATTAAGTACAGCTCCAGTAAGCACCACCCTCTAATTGGACACAAGGCCTGATGACACTCGCTTTACTGACTCACTGCACTGCATGTGATGTGTGATGTGATGTGATGATTGCTCCTGGCAAACCTACCCTGACTAGGCTTTACTGCCAGTAGGAGGACAGAATAATAGCCCCAAACCTACCCAGGGCTACAACTGTATTACTAGTGCTGTATTACTAGTACTGTATTTCCTTAGATTGCTTTTCTATTTACACAAGCATAGAAAAGCAAAGGACCATTTATTTTCTAATTGTTACCCTCCTTACCCAGCTCTACAGGAGGACACCAGATGAATTATTCCCATTGGCAGTGCTCAGGCTCTCAGGCCTTTGCAGTGTTCAGGGTAGGTACAGGCTGGGCGTTGATAAAGCGATATGAAAAAGATGCACACACCCCCCCAAAAAAAGGTGCTTTAAAGACATATGGTGCATCTGGACAGAACAATAATATTCTGGACTTTCTCCCCTAGTAGTTCTCGCTCCTATTCAAGGGAGTTGCATAACACGAGGGCCCATCATAACGGATATAGTGGGGGCTGCTTGCAGGGAGACTATAATGCGGTGAGAACTCGCTGGCCTGGCGGGTTCTATATGAATACGGGCTACAGTGTCGGCAACCTGGTGAGGACAGTAGCGGTCAAGCTGCGGTAGGGGCAAACCAATGAGACTAGGACAAGTGGGATCCCTCTCACACAACTTAAGGTCCCCGACCCAGAGGACCCCAGACACCCACGGGGCCCTGAACACCCGCGGGGACCTCCCGGATGCCCTCGGAGACCCCAGCTAGCCTCTGGTATCAATCCTGGGCAGAAAAGAAATAAATGCTTTTCTGTATCTTGCAATATTTTTAGCACCAACCTTTAGCTGGTGATAAAATATTGAGAGGTTTTATAGGTTGATAAGCTTATCACGGTTTAGTAATAGCTAATACTGGCAAAAAAAAGTGATTTGGGCTTTTTTTGACCTGTCAGACGACTTTTTTGCCTCTGGCTGGTCGTTAAAAAGCCTTTATTGGGCGATACTGCACTATCTGCACTATCTAAGTAGTTGTCACTACTTTGTGAATAGCAAAGGAGGCAGTATCGCGCTATAAGGGTATTTCTCGACCATTAAACCACTAATCGCGGCTTTGTGCATAGGCCCCAGTGAGTTACTGGAGGTACTCAACCCAACGCCGATCGAGTCCTCAGCTCCAAACGCCATGCATGCAGTTTCCCTGATCTTGCACTTCCGCATTGGAACTGTGGAGCTCTGGGACAGCTGCTGGTTTGGCTGTAGGTACAGTGGCCTCGGAGTATCAATTCCTACAAAAGAATGGCTGCAGAAGAAGGAATTCCATGTGTTAGAGTGGCCTAGTCACAGTCTGGACCGAAACCCCATCAAAATGTTGTGGCAGGACCTGAAGCGAACTGTCCATGCAAGGAAGCCCTCAAATGTCACTGAGTTGAAGCAATTCTGTAAGGAGGAATGGTCCAAAACGCCTCAAACCCGACGTGAGAGACTGACCAGCAGTTACAGGACACACGCAGTTGAAGTTATTGCTGCTCAAGGGGGCGCCGCCAGGTACTGAATCTAAAGGGTCACTTACTTTCTCATACACGGATATTGAATGTTCAATCTTTTGTGGATAAATAAATGCTAAAAAAAGTGTCATGTTTTTGTGTCCTTTATTTGTCATGGTTATCTTTATCTATTATTAAGACTTAGATTAAGATCTAATAACAGTTTAGATTTGAAAAATGTTTTTTTTTCGCCACTGTGTGAGTGTATATAAATATACTGTGTGTATATATGTATATATATATATATATATATATATATATATATATATATATATATACATATATATATATATATACCGGTATATGAAAAAAGTCGCAGTCGCGCAGACTCTTCCTCAGATGAGTGGGATAGAGATGCTCACGGTAATAGGATCACCTCCTTGCTGCTGATGTCTAGAGTGGGCGCTCAGCTCACTCACAACGAAACCCAACCAGATCTCAAACAGCTAAAACAGGGACACTGCGCACCAGAGGTGAGTGTCACAAAATTGTATTCAAACACACACAACGTGAATCAGAAACGTACAACTGAATTTGTAAAAATACGCTCCACATTGCGTTCTAAATCGCAAGGGCCGTACAGTAGATGTGATTCAGCAAGGACCTGGTGAACAGGTCCCCTGGACTGTGAGTCGCAAATCCAGGAGAAGCAGGAACATGAAAACGTCACAGCAAAAGATGCAATGATGCGATGACATCAGAAGTGAGATACGCTACGGTCGTGACCTCAACGCGTTTCGCATACAAACGTGCTTCATCAGGTGGGGAATGTCACACCGGTTGGCTCTCATATATGCACACAAATGGTACTTAATCAATTAATAATTCAATCAAGACCCATCATCAACCACCAAAGGTACATCATCTAACACACATAGTCAGAATAAAAATCATTAACATTTAAGTGAATTCATCAAGGAGAGCGCACAGTTCTCATTAAGTCAATGAGTGCAAATGTGCAATCTGATAAGAACTCGGAAATTCATGTCTGATAAATGAATTAATAACAAGAGAAGATGAATAAGGGAAAATAAATAGAGGAAGTGTATACATTTATATAAAATATGCTTGAATGAAGTGAGTAATGTGCCACGTATCCTTCACTGAGAAAAAGTGTCAACTGAACATAAATGTAACCAGTGAAAGTGAAGATACATAATAACCCTGTGTGTGAATAATAAATATTCCTGAGGAGAATGGTCTCCCTGAATGAATTACATGATGCACAACATAAGGCCACGATTATAGTCCGCGCTGGCGCACGTCCGCATTGCGCTCATCGCATCGCGGAGGCCTCTTGCCTGAGTGATGTGTGATCTTGGCTGCAGGAGATTGGGGAGGTGTGGCGGAGGCGTGGAGGACGCGTCACGAAGCTGGTTCGCCCTGATTAGCTGAACCGCAACGTCACGCGACCGTGCTTGAAAAGACACATTTTTGGTCTTTTGAAAATGCGGTCCCGCCATCTCGCTCCGGCGTGCCCGCGCACTAGGGGCAGCTACATACTGATTAGCCATTTGTGTTTGTCGTGCGTGTGCCAGCACCAACGCGCTGAGCATCATTTCAGCCTAAGAACAAAAACATAATATAGTAAAAAAGCATTACATGTTTATTATATGGAGTGTGTGTAAACTGACTCACACCAACCACATATAATAAAATACTCAGAAAATACATATGACTTTAATATAATAAAATGACATCATATAATTCCTTAAATGAACTGTAGCACATGAATACATTCATTTAAAAAAAGGAGTGATATCAACCACATCATTGAAACCCAAAGGACATTTGGTTTTGAGTTTAAATATCTAGTACTGTTCCCTTCTTAACAGGCATACGTCCTTGTTACTTGATCTAATGTCATCCTAAAGGGATTCCAAAGCAAAAAAATGTAAAGCTCGGGGTCACATGTAACAAATGGTCCAAAAGGTACGTAAGCTTTATCACCAAAACATTTTTTAAAGATTTTTTTATATTTCTTAGATATTCAAAGATTCAAATTTTCAGGCACCTTTATAGTTTTCTCTACATATTGGATACCACAATCACACTGCAATAAGTATATAACAAATGTAGTTTTAGGGTTGTTGAAAGAGGACACATAAAAAATTGTTATATACTTATTGCAGTGTGATTGTGGTATCCAATATGTAGAGAAAACTTTAAAGATGCCTGAAAATTGTAATCTTGCAGAGCCAACTCACGGTCCCTTCATCGGGGAGGTGCAGAGGCATGGTACATATGAGGCAATGTGGGAGCAGAGTTGGAGCAGTGCGTCAAGACAAGTTTTTCTGTGTGCTGATACGTGCAGTCATGATGGGAGGTTGCAAAAAGACAAAGACCTGGGAGACTGAAGGATACACAAAAAAGGGATAGGGCACTAGTGGGTCGGAAGTTTCCAGAGGGATAGAATGATATAGTGACAGTGACAGAGGGGACCGGGGGACAGAGTGATATAGTGACAATGATTTAGTGACAGAGTGATATAGTGACTGGTAAGTGTGTCTGCAAGGGACCAAGGTCGATGTATGAGGTGTATAGTATCAAACACGGAGTTACACTGTATGCTTCGTTAAGGTGGTGGGTTTAAGAAGGGCCTTAAAGGTGGATAGAGAGGGTGTTAGTCGGATATTGAGGGGAAGGGCATTCCAGAGGTGCGGGCTGTCAGTGAGAAATGCTAAAGGCGGGAGAGGGCTTTAGATACAAAAGGGGAAGAGAGAAGAGCATCCTTGAGCAGAACACGCAATGTGATGCATTATCTATAATATCTTGTAGGCATTGGAACACTATTGATGTCACTTGGCAGTGAATGGGTTATAGCAGGTTAATTTGTCTTAATGTGTGTGTTATAAATGTATCTTATACCATGTGGCTGTGTGGCTGTGTGGCTGTGTGGCTCTGCATAGTTATGGTTATAGTTTCAAAAGTATCCCAGCATAGAAGTATACTAATCACCAGGTTGAACTAAAATATCAGTCCAACTAGATAGATAGGAAATTGGCTAATTCCACTGATTCATTTTAATAAATAAAAACAGTCTACATTTGAAAATCAAAAACATTCGCTATTTATTCAAATCTGTAGAAGGACAAAAAGTCTCCCAGGCATACAGAATTTGATACAATCTATCTCTGTAGTATACGTGCGTTTACCATGAAACTCCTTCTGACATTACTTATGTCACATCTACCAGGGGTCATTTTAAAGAAGCGGTCCCCTTACATATCCCCACCAATATTTTGGACATGGATTGGGAGCTGTGTCTCCAGAGCTTAGCCACACCATTTTTAAGCTCCAAGGATACCTTGGTTCATGAGATACATGCCTGGAAAGGTAGTACCGGCACTGCCCACCAGGGGAAACATGTTTAAATCATGCGTCACGCAGGTCAACAGGAAGCCACTTCCTTGTGGCCTGCTTGATGCTGGGGGATTTAAATAACCTGGAAGTACTGCTGCCACCTTCTTTAGTCTGTGATGTTCACCCAACGCGTTTATTTCTAATCAGAACTTCCTCAGGGGTCAGGAACAAAAGAAGGACTGCCAAGCCTTGGTATACTCTTGTGAACTTTCTGCAAAGGATTGAGTTCTTCCTTCCCTGACAATTCCACTGTGGATGGCCGTCAGCAAAGGAGGGAGTGCTGGACTTTCATCATTGCCTGACCCAGGGTGGTCCCACTGCTTTATTCAAACGTATGTTTGGGAGTTTATTACTTTTTTTATTTATTTAGGTCATAAAGCTATCTGCAATATTTTCTGTGTCCTCTATTTTTCATGTTATGGGATCCTCCTCTCCAAGCTCCTGATGGACACCACCATTGAAACGCCGTATGAGGTGGTCACTCTTGATAACCGCAAAGCCCCTATCGCTCACGAAAAATGTGAGTGAATTACATACAATTTATTAAGAACCACTATCATCGAATCTCTTTTTTATATACCCCTGGATGTGAGTGCGCTCCTGACCCTCTGTCTCTACAGAAATGTAATTATGGAAGATTTCCACAGAAGGGCCGGTTTCTCTTTTAGATTCTGCCAGTGATAACATTGATTGAATAGAGGATATCCAACCTGTGCTGAAGCAGGGATATCCTGAAAACCTGACATGTGGGGGGGGGGGGGGGGGAGGCTTGCAGACTGGATTTGAGCACCCCTGGAATACAGGATAACATTTCCCTCTGTATAGCAACAACTACAGTATTTAGAAAAAGTACTACTCTGTGCAGCTGTCTCCCCAGCTGGCTGACGATTGGAGTTGCAAGTTCCAATTCTGACCTGAACTTAGAACTGTGATTGTTATCCAACAGATCGTAATGATCATATGACAGGAACATTCAATGAAAAATGAAGACTTACAATAAGACCAAAGTTTACAATTGACCCCAAATTTGTGTTTAGTTAAATGGTTTGTTCTTACAGTGGAAGTTCTCACAAGTCTCAGGAGGTTACAAACTTCTGCTCCATGATGAATGCCTACTGTTATAAATCCGACTCCCAAATCCTTTGCCACATAAATATAATGATAAAATAACTGGATCCAACAAAGTATTGACCGTAGATTTCTACATTTATGATTGTAAAGATTGTAGGAATGTTTATATTTTCCCAGATCTTGCTGCACTTACAGAATATGCCAGATAACGGTTAGGAAAGCCCTGCAATGTTTTTCCATTGTTCTTAGAGTTGGATATCTTGAGTTAAAACACTAGCCTGGGAATGCAAAGTAAGTAGTGGTTTTATTCTCAGATACCATCTGCCTTTGTGATATTGTGATGTGCATTTTTTTTTCACCAACAGGGATTTTATGATTTACGTGTTAAAGCTGCAGACCAAGTAATATCCTACATATGTTTTTTTATTATTATAAATAAATCAGTTCTGTACTATGAGAAAATACTTGTAGCCTTAAAAAAAAACAACAAAAAAAACTCTGAAAGACATTTTTAATATATTATAATGTAACAAACATGTTTTGTTGCTATAGCAACCATTTACAAAGTCACACCCCCTTCCTCTTCTGAAACAACCTCTGGCACACCCATTTTTGAGCCCTGCCCTCTCTCCAGCAGCGCACCAATTGTATTTAATGAGTGCCTGGTCACATGATCTTCCCCACAGAACTTTGCATCTTTGGTCATCTTCTGCTGCACTGACAGCCTGTTACGCCGGTGCTGCCCGCAGACCAGACCCGTCCCTTCTACTGAGGTGAGGAACGTATATGGGCACGCACCCGCAGCAAAAGGAGCGTGTCCGGAGTGTGGTGATTTAGGCGTTGCCAGGCCAGGTGGTGTTAGCTAGCAATACTTGCCGGTACCGGTAAAGAAGTGCCGTCGTCGTTGCCATTTAGCCAAGGTCAGGGATTGGAGAATTCCGGAAGGTCGTTTATCCAAGCAGGGGTCGAGAGCCAGAGATAGACGTCCGCCAAGCCAAGTCGTAACCTGAGAGAAATAAGGTAGAGAATGCCAGAGTACAAATCCAAGTGGAAACTATGTCGAGCAATGAATGACTGGGAGGACAGGCATTATAAAGTGCGGCTGACCAATCGGAAGTGGAGGCAGACCTGGAGGAGTGCGTGGAGCTATCTTGGATAGGTCCACTTGATTGGCAGGCAGGTGAGAACTCTTACTTTGGCAGGGAGTCCTGTTCGTCTGCTGGGGGCGTGGTCTCACTGCTAGAGCAGTGAATAAATTATCTTCACCCGGCGCGCGCTGTTCAGGCGCGCGGCCGGGACACACGGCAGCCGCATGGGAGAGGGAAGAGCTAGCAGGAGCGAGAGACCGCCGGGGACCCCCCAGAGCAGCAGGTGGTAAGTGGTGCCAGCGAGGAGCACGCACCTCAGCAGCGGGAGGTAAAGAAGATGAGGGGGGGGCCGGGCCGCGGGCGCCGCGATCCCTGAATCCTCACACAGCCATTTAGTGAACCCCTGAGACGAATCTTCGCCGATTGAAACGTGTTTATTTTTTTCTGTAGAATTTGGTTTTGTAACAAAGATACTATATCATTAGATACCACCCACAGGGAAATAAACTTCAGTGTTTCCTGACATTGTATAGAAATGTATATGATCATTAGAAAGCTGGCAAGACTTGGGTACCTGTTGGGATGAATTAAGGCAGAATGTCTGGCGAGTTAAAAATAAAACAGAGTCTTTATTGCTCCTATCTATAGCTTCATTTACTGTCCACACTAGTAAAGGTATGTACCATTTCATTTTACCATTCCTGAAAAGTAAACATGTTTTGTGGGTTAGAAACATACAGATAGAGCACGGTTAGACGTTTCCTGAAACATCATCACTGTATTCTCTGCACTCCGACCGAGTAAAATAGTAGGTTTATTCAAATGTAAGATCGTTCCATTTCCTCAGTGATGTGTGTGTGGGAAGCAGAGTAGATTAAAGTTAATAACTGAAGCCACACGAGGCATTTTGAATCATTGTTATGTCATATGTTATAATCAATGTATGTAGGTATTTCACCCTGCTTACTGTGTGTATGTATATCTTTATTTATATAGCGCTATCCAGGTAACACAGCGCGTCACAGCTGTAATACACGGGACATAATAATATAACACATCATGGGAATAAGCGCTTCAGACATGACAGTAACAATAAGAAAGGTAGTCCCTGTCGCTTGAGCAGAACGCAAGAGTCAGGCAGGTGTGTAGCAAGAAACTAAGGCTTAGGGTGAGTCCCCAGTCTTCACTGTGGCACGTGCGCCCGTCGGGGGGGGTGGGGCGGCGCGTGCACAGCGCTACACCGCGATCTGCGGTCTGAGGGGAGAGGGAAGGTTTGCGATGGGAGGGGGCGTGGCGGTGGGTTTGCGGCGGCGTGGCCATGACTTCCCACTTCTGGTTCGCCCTCATTGGCTGAACCGCCGGTGGGGGCGAGGCCACGCCTCCGTCGCAAACACTGAACTCAAATTCCCCTGCCTGCTCTGATGTCTTCACTACCTGTACACTGGTCCACAGCTGCTGTTAGGAATATGTGTGTTTAGCATTAGACAGGACTCCGGGCAAAAGACGTTGTCATCTGACACTTTGGCAGACACTCATTGCCGGCCAACTTGTCTGACTCACAGCACTGGACTTGGAATCACTAGTTAGTTTTAGGTTCTCGGCTGCTAGCAAACATGTGTGCATATTTGTCCTAGGGCATTGTTTGACTCTTGGAGTCACTACTGCATTGTGGGTGTTCATATAGCATTTCACCGAGTCTCTGTCTGTTGCAGCAATATACAGCATTTATACTTACCTCACACTTACCTTTGTAATCAGCATTGTGGTTCATCAGAGGTTAGCGAAGCCCTTAGGAGCACCAATTACACCTATAGGACTTACCCCTCCTATCCCCTTACCATATTTTAATTCGCCATTTGTTTAGGATCACCTCAGTTAGAGGGCTATCCATATAAATCTTATTTTATTTGAGGATTTCTCCTAATAAAATTGTTTTTTAAATTACTCATCATTATATGTTACGATTCTCCATCAGGTCCATTAGTTTCCAGTATCACCTATACTTGAGTGCTCTCATTATAGGGGTCCTTTTCCCCCAAGTTGTTGTGGCAAATTAGCCAGAGTCTGGGGTTAGAAGGGCGAGAGCAGAAGAGAAAAAGAGGGGCATGTAGATGAAGAGGATATGGCTGAGTTGTAGTTCCTTACTAGGTTGTCAGAGTCTGTAGAGGGGCTGAAAGGAAAAGGAGGAGTGCAAAGTGGAGTCAAGAGCCGGGAGGTTAATGGAACGCATGTTTCTGCAGAAATGAGGGATAGATGGAGGTGGAGAAGGGGAGAAGTGAGAGAGAGAACATGAGATGAGATGATGGTCAGAGAGAAAAATGGGCGAAATGTAGAAGTCAGAGAGCAAAAAGTTATTAGTGAAAACCAGGTCCAGGTAGTGGTCATCCCTGTGGGTGCAGGCTGCATTCCATTGGGGAAGGCCAATAGAAGAGGTTAGAGAGAGGAAGCAGGAAGCCCAAGGGAGAGAGGGGTCATTAATGTGGAAGTTGAACCCACCAAGGTGAAGAATAGGAGTCTGCAGAGAGAAATAAGGAGAGCCAGGATTCAAAGTTAGAGAGAAAGGCAGAAGGGGGAGGAATGGAGGAGGTGGGCGATAGATGACCGCCATGTGGATAGGGAGAGGAGAAAAAATCTGGACAGTGTGAGCCTGAAAGGAAGGAAAGAGAGGGAGGAATAGGAAGGGTTCTGTAACGGCAGATTGAGGCGAGGAGAAGATCAACGCATCCACCCATGCCATCAGGGTGGGGAGTGCGGGAGAAAGAAAGGCCACCATAAGGCCTCGTCCAGGCTCTTCGCTTGCGTGCTGAGGCGCAGGGAAAGCGGGTGCTTTCCCTGGATTTGCGGTTGCTTGCCCTGCGCTCCGTCTGGGGGTGGGCCGGGGGTGGGCTGGGGTTTTTGAGACGGGGGCGGGCCTGGGGTGGGCTGGGGGTGAGACGGGGGCGGGCCAGTGGCGTCACGGAGCTGGTTCGCCCTCATTGGGCGAACCACTCACGTGACTGGCCTGTCGCGCCGGCAAGCGGGGGAATTTTAAAATCTGCTAAGACCTACACTTCCGCGCACTTGCAGAAGCGTAGGCGAGCCCCTACTAAAGTCGCTCTAATTGCGGCTGTAGGGGCTCAGTGCTGAGCTGGAGCATGTGTCAGCACGCTTCAGCAAGCAAGCAGTTAACATGGCCGAAGCCTAAGAGATGAGATAGTGTGGTGAACTGTAAACCAGTCACCCAATCCGGTGCTCAAACAAAAGAAGATGCTGTGATGTGGCTGTGTGTATATGGGCACAGATTGTGGTATCTCCGGTAACCCTCTTGTAGAGGGGGAGAGGAGGGAGAGACAGAAGGAATAGACTGCCCGTGTGTGGATGTGAGCTGCTGGAGTGAGTAAACCGGCTTAGCAATAAGCACCATCAACGTTACATTAACACTCACGGTTTTTGATCGTAATGAGAATGGAGGTATTGTATTGTATTGTATGTCTTTATTTATAAAGCCAGAGACGAACATGAAACACAGAAAGAGCTCAATGCACATCCAGCGAAACTTTATACACGGTACAGTGCCTAAATATACATGTATTGATATCTATTTTATGAGCTTGTGGGTGTTCTATATGTGTTACAATTCTTGTTCAGCTAGTCTTAGCTGATTGGTGGGTGGCAACCTCCTACCTAATTTAAGCTCACCCCCTCCCACTTTTAAATGGTTAAAAGCTCACTCCATAGCATCTCCCACTCTCAGGGGAACTTGCTTGCTTGCAGTGTGATTGTGACAACTCTAATACAGAGTGCTTTTCCTGGTAATGTACAGGTTAATAAAAGCTTCAATCAGACTTAGAACTTTGCAACTAATTTTGACAGATTTATTATAAATCATTCTTCCTGGCAATGCACAGGTTATTAAGAATTTATATTAGTGTAGGGACCCTTGAGGTGTGGTCTGCCGTGCAGTGGCTCAGGGGCTTACAACAATTTGGCCAAAATGTTAAACTAAAAGACCATTTTATTTAATATTTAATAGATATCAATACATGTATATTTAGGCACTGTACCGTGTATAAAGTTTCGCTGGATGTGCATTGAGCTCTGTCTGTGTTTCATGTTTGTCTCTGGTTTTAAATGTATATTGCCATGCTCAGTAGCACTCCTCTGTGACACTTATACGCTTATATATATGTTGTGGTTATTTTGGGGGTTCAATATGAGCTTGTGGGTGTTCTATATGTGTTTATTTATATAGTGCCATTAATGAACATAGCGCTTCACAGTAGTAGCTTTGACCAAGCGCTTCGGCGTGAAACGCGTTAGAGGATATGCCAGGACCCCACTGTGATGTCCTTTTACCAATAAGGTTTTTTCTACGAATACATCATCCAGCTTTTGACTTCATTTCGGCTGTGCACCGGTCTCCCATACTTTGGATCCTTGCCACCATAAGAGATGGCAGCTTTTAGTGCAGACAGACTGAGTGAGCCAGGTCTCAGTTATAGCAAAGAGGAACAGTCAGTGAGAGAAAAAGAAGTCATGCACAGAGAGGAACTTGTTCGAAAGGGAGCGAGCATTCCAATGGCACAGGAGAAAGGGAGAGAGGAGGGAGGGTGGCAGGGGATGGGTATGAGATTAGAGGAGTTTACACCACAAGGAGAAGAAGTTGCATGTGAGAGGCGAGGACGAGAGCATGTAGATATAAGACAGGAACCAGGATTGGGAGAGATACAGTATCCCGAGAAGCATGGAAAGAAAGAGAATGTGTGAGGAGGATTTTTAGGGGTGTGTTACAGAGTAGGGGGTATAGCTGAGTGGAGCCAAATGGCACAGATAGGAAATCAGTTCATGTGAACTGGGAAGTGAAGAATGAAGGAAAGGTGGGGAAATATGAATGGAGTTAGTGACATAAGTCTTTCAGAAAGGAAAGTGTAGCTTGGAAAGAAGTGAGGTTAGAGCGAATATAAGCAGCAGAGGAGGGATGGCAGTGCTGCAAGTTCAGTGTTGAGTACACTGAAGGCTGGGCACAGAAAATGGAGTTAGGATAAGGGCAATGTACAAAATGTAAGAAATGCAATATATGAATGGTGGGTGCAGAGAGAAGGGCGCGGTGCCTTTAGTCTGATAGAAAATGTCCTCCTCTCCAGCGCTGTTCAAATCCATGATCCAGGGCCAGTAAATGTTGTAGACTTCTTGTTCCAATTCTGTTAAATTCCCTGTTAAACTCCACTTACAAAGTGGTCCCCTTTAAAGATGGGGCGCTTTCTGCCCCTGCAGTGCTGCTTCCCCAGTGTGTCTCTACATATATAGGACCAAGAAGTCACCTGATCCCACTTAAGTTCTGCCCAGACACAGCTCAATTAACCCATGAGAGGCACAGAAGACAATTGTTATATGTAATCAGACAGTTCTGATACCTATGCTAGCTGTTGGAATTACTAATCTGTTCAGCATAACTGTACTGTATATCATTTTGCAAACATAAAGACGAGTTAGATACATTTAGACTTACAGTATGCCATTTCAGAACTGCCATACGGTGGGGTGTAAAAAAACGTCTTACACGGATACACAAAATGTTATGAAAAAGAATGGAAACCAACCATTAAACTCTGGGATTAAACTCTGATTAATCTGATGCAATTTTATTTGCCCCTGTGTTGCACCTTTGTAGCAAGAAATCTTGTGGCATTCTTACAAATATCTACCCATTTTGTAACGACTCAATCACATTAGTACTGTGACATTAACATTACTGCAGCATTCTTTCGTTACTTACACGCATGTGTTAGTACTGTACATACAGTAACTCCTTACAATAAGCATTCTGTGTTTATACTGTGCTGTTGTACTGGTCCCAGTTATGCTTTCAGGTCTGAGTTTTAAAAGATATTGAATATATATTTAAAACATAACTATTTAAATGGCACGCAGATGTAAGGTGGACAAACCAATAGAAAGTGCACAGTGGTCAATAGTGCTTCCAGGACATCGATACATGATACAATATGTATCCGATACAATATAGGCAGGAATGACAAATACAGTACAGAGCATGTCCTACCGGGGCCCTCTAAGTAACAATGGGGAACCTGGGATCTTTAGTTAGTCTCACTTGACCCTCAAGACATTGGTATCTGTAATTGTATCCTGCTGGAGTGTTAATTGCAATTCAATATTCAAGCACATTTATTCTGCACCCCAAAGTAATTGTGTGCAAGAGATCAGAAAAGCAAAAACAGAAAAAAAGCTACTGTCCCTTGTATTTAAATCATTTTTTCATTTGCCTTATGCATGCCTTCATGGCCACTATGGTAACCAGGGGGTAAATACAAAGACCATAGAGCTTTACTATCCACCAAAAGTAGTCACGGGGGTAAGTAGGGAATTTTAATATCGTTTATTTTTTTACATTTCATACAGCTTACTATTGTGGTTACCATTTAGGGCCTAGGTGGCCACAGTGACAATCAATAGACTTAAATTATTATTTTTTCAATATGTGATTGTGTTTTATTTATGAATGTGATGCATTTCAATGGGTGAAAGCCCTATAAGCCCTATTAGGCTAATACGGCTATAGCCCATTAGTTTAGTGGGGTGGGAGGGGTAGGTTTTTGTGTGGTTGTGGGTAGGTGCCCAGAGGATGAAGATTAGGGCACTGGGATCTTACAGGAGGAGGGAGGGAGGGTGTTAACCCCATTGCATGCCATAGCAGTATATAATGGGTAGTAGGGTGGTTAGGGTCTTTGTATTAACCCCTTGGTTACCTTTGCATGTCTTCTTAGCTTCCAAGGGGTTAATTCAATGGTCATGGCTAAATTATTTGGCCTTATCCTGGGGATTCACTTTGTCTTCCTATACTGCTAAAGCAATATAGGAAGCCAACTTGGCCCACTTCAGAACCCTGGACAGGGCTAAATAATTTTCTGCTATCTGGCGTTAGGTGCTTCTAACACCTAATACAAGGTAAAGCCATGACTTTAAAAAAAAGGCAAATTCCCGCGTTAACTTTAACAGACTGCTGAGAATATGCGTCGAGGTGGTCATCATCGTTACTTTAACAGGCTACTGAGGATATGCGTCGAGGTGGTCATCATCATTACTTTAACAGTCTACTGAGGATATGTGTTGAGGTGGTCACCATCGTTACTTTAACAGGCTGCTGAGGATATGAGTCGAGGTGGTCACCATCGTTACTTTAACAGACTGCTGAAGATATGCGTTGAGGTGATCACCATGGTTACTTTAACAGGCTGCTGAAGTGGTCACCATCGTTACTTTAACAGACTGCTGAGGATATGCATTGAGTGGTCACATCGTTACTTAACAGGCTGCTGAAGTGGTCACCATCGTTACTTTACACGGAGGAGGACGGTCTGCGTCGAGTGGTCATCATCGTTACTTTAAACGCTGCTGAGGATATGCATTGAAGTGGTCACCATCGTTACTTTAACAGGCTGCTGAGGATATGCGTTGAGGTGGTCACCATCGTTACTTTAACAGGCTGCTGAGGATGCATTGAGGTGGTCACCATCGTTACTTTAACAGGCTGCTGAGGATATGCATTGAGGTGGTCACCATCGTTACTTTAACAGGCTGCTGAGGATATGCGTCAAGGTGGTCACCATCGTTACTTTAACAGGCTGCTGAGGATATGCATTGAAGTGGTCACCATCGTTACTTTAACAGACTGCTGAGGTATGCGTCGAGGTGGTCACCATCGTTACTTTAACAGACTGCTGAAGATATGCGTTGAGGTGGTCCCATCGTTACTTTAACAGGCTGTTGAAGTGGTCACCATCGTTACTTTAACAGGCTACTGAGGATATGGCTTCGAGGTGTCATCACTCGTTACTTTAACAGGCTACTGAGGGTATCATTGAAGTGGTCACCATCGTTACTTTAACAGGCTACTGAGGGTATGTGTTGGGTGGTGACCATCGTTCTTTACAGGCTGCTGAGATATGCATTGAAGTGGTCACCATCGTTACTTTAACAGACTGCTGAGGATGATCGTCGAGGTGGTCATCATCGTTACTGTAACAGTCTGCTGAAGTGGTCCACCATCGTTACTTTAACAGGCTGCTGAAGTGGTCACCATCGTTACTTTAACAGGCTGCTGAGGATATGCGTTGAAGTGGTCACCATCGTTACTTTAACAGGCTGCTGAA
Source organism: Ascaphus truei (assembly GCA_036426205.1). NCBI lineage: Eukaryota > Metazoa > Chordata > Amphibia > Anura > Ascaphidae > Ascaphus > Ascaphus truei. The sequence goes on along the minus strand of CM071571.1, from coordinate 3,905,891 downwards.
GTGGTCACCATTGTTACTTTTAACAGGCTACTGAGGATATGTGTTGAGGTGGTCACCACGTTACTTTAACAGCTGCCGAGGATATGCGTCGAGGTGGTCACCATCGTTACTTTAACAGGCTGCTGAGGATATGCGTTGAGGTGGTCACCATCGTTACATTAACAGGCTGCTGAAGATATGCGTTGAGGTGGTCACCATCGTTACTTTAACAGCTACTGAGTATTGCATTGAGGTGGTCACCATCGTTCTTTAACAGGCTGCTGAAGTGGTCACCATCGTTACTTTAACAGGCTACTGAGGATATGCGGGTGGTCATCATCGTTACTTTAACAGGCTGCTGAGGATATGCGTTGAGGTGGTCACCATCGTTACTTTAACAGGCTGCTGAGGATATGCTTGAGTGGTCACCATCGTTACTTTAAACAGACTGCTGAGGATATGCGTCGAGGTGGTCACCATCGTTACTTTAACAGACTGCTGAAGAATATGCGTTGAGGGTGGTCACCATCGTTACTTTAACAGGCTGCTGAAGTGGTCACCATCGTTACTTTAACAGACTGCTGAGGATATGCATTGAGGTGGTCACCATCGTTACTTTAACAGGCTGCTGAAGTGGTCACCATCGTTACTTTAACAGGCTACTGAGGATATGCGTCGAGGTGGTCATCATCGTTACTTTAACAGGCTGCTGAGGATATGCATTGAAGTGGTCACCATCGTTACTTTAACAGGCTGCTGAGGATATGCGTTGAGGTGGTCACCATCGTTACTTTAACAGACTGCTGAGGATATGCATTGAGGTGGTCACCATCGTTACTTTAACAGACTGCTGAGGATACCAGTATGCGTCAAGGTGGTCACCATCGTTACTTTAACAGGCTGCTGAGGATATGCGTCGAGGTGGTCACCATCGTTACTTTAACAGGCTGCTGAGGATATGCGTCGAGGTGGTCACCATGGTTACTTTAACAGGCTGCTGAGGATATGCGTCGAGGTGGTCACCATCGTTACTTTAACAGGCTGCTGAGGATATGCGTAAAAACAACAAATGCTGATAGACTAAAGAACCTTTGGAAAGTATTATTATAAATCAGGGGAAACCCCCCCCATAAGTGTGTTAATAATAAATTACTAGATCAGCTAGCGCTCATGCCCAATGGGGATATTAATACAAATGTAAATATACAATGTGTCCATTAGTATACTACACCCCCAAAAAAATTATATCACAATATATAAATCAAAGTCCAGCATAAAGTATATATATATATTATAATGTCCAATAACTATTATCTTTAACTGTGCATGCAATTCTGTTTATATAATGTATACCCTGCTCATTATGTAACTGTATGTGTAACCATTTATTATTTGTCTTAACTCTATGCCCAGACTACTTGAAAACGGAGGTAACTCTCAATGTATTACTTCCTGGTAAAATATTTTATAAATAAATAAATAAAATAACAATAAAACAAAATGATGATAGTATATGGGAAATTAGCTCTTTTCACCAGATCCACCCTCAGGTCCAAATTAAATTAACAGCCCAACAAAGACAGTTTATCCTAGATTGTGTGCATTTTATTTTAATAAGAATATTTTCAAATTTCAAGATGATTTTTATTTACAAAAAGGGAGGGATGGGGACAACTTTGCTGCCCAAGCTGTGCGATTTGATGATGGGCTATTGGGAGCATTTTATATCTGGTACAATAATCCACACAGTGTACAGTTAATATTTTTTCAAAGATTTATTGATGATATTCTAATATATGGAAGGGGGATGTGACAGAATTAAAAGGTTTTATTGAATATATCAATTTTAATCCTTTAAATCTTAAATTTACCTATGAATACATTCCGTTAAGAATTATGTTCCTAGTTTTAGTTATTTCTAGTAACAATGTAACCAAATTGTAACCAAGACACATTACAAGGATGTGGATTGCAATAAGTCCCTAGATGCAGGAAGCAATCACCATCCTAGATGTATATCTAACATTGCTTATAGTCAGATATTGCGTACTAACGTGACGCCACCTAATAGTATCTTCCCTGAGTGTACAAGATATCCATAGCTAATACGTGTAAAACCAACAGCTGTTAGTGATCTCATTAGCATACACTTAACGCCATGTGAAGTTAGTGCTGCCTTGTGCTTCAAATAACATGGTGTTAAGCTTGTCTTACCTACTTCCATGCAGACCCGGATATTGTTTCATTAAAGTAAAAGAGAAGAACCGGAGATTAAATAAACCTGTAAATTACAACATGATAGATAAATCATACAAAGTTGGGTGGCGGTGACCCATTGTCAAGTCTCTCATGTAGTTGGGATGTACGTAGGTTCATCTCGTTTTTGGAGTGGTTGATTCATACTGCTATGGTATGCGGGCAGGTATCAGGTTGGGGCAGGTACTCGGGTGGAGGCCGATTGGAGGGACTGACCATCTCTTTCTTCCTTCAAATGGGCCTTGATCGAACATACCCATCCATGATGCTTCCAGTTCCCAGCTGTCGCCCCTCTTGCCGGGACGTAGAGGTATTATATATATCATGAATGCTTAAGTTGCGGCTAATAGAATTCCTCCACCTTTCTTGGTTTGGTATTTCTTTGTAGAATTTGTACTTGCCAACGATTACTCCTAGATTTCAGATACAGTGTGCTCTTTTATCGGTCCGGCTTGAATGGCGCAATATTCATTTAGGCATAACTGCAAGCCAGTCTTGTGTGGCAGGGAGTAAGCGCCATGTCCTTCTTAATAAAGTGTGAAACTCCACAGTAGAGATGTAAATTACTGTACAGGCTCATGAGACAAAGAAGGTGCACATTTGTCTTCTCTTCAGACACTGTAACTTCAGAGTATTAGGCAAAGATATTCAGTGCGCCACCTGCCGGACACGCACTGAACTGCACACACAAAATAATAATTCTGTCTGACCACAAAACGAGGTTCGTGAGGCTCGCGCGGGGATCTCAGTACACAGTGAGGCCGCGGATGGGGTGCACACTTTTGGGGGCAATTTCACATACATCATGCTTTATTTGTAACTGGTGGTCTTAACCAGACCCTGTACAGACCTGTATCAGGTCTGGATGGGAGTAATGCACCTTTATCCTGACCTTACTAAGTAATGTTAAATCCCTGCGGTAACTCTTTCTTTCTTGCAGGATATTGTGACAGGGCCTTAACCCTGGTCTAAATGGAGCTCCAAATAGGAAGCCTGTACCTGGCTGAGGAGTCCAGCAGGGAGCTGGTTATTTGCAGATAGAGACAATTAATCAGGTAAAAGGCCTCCTGCTTAAACTGCAGGAGGGATCTCTGGGGCATAGAGGGACTGTGCTGCCAGGAGAGACACACAGGAGCAGTTGCCGTGAGCACAGAAGGACTGTGCTACCACAAGAGACACACAGGAGCAGTTGCCTTGAGCACAGAAGGGCTGTGCTGCCAGAAAGATACACAGAGACCAGACCCTCTACATCCAGGGTGCAGCGGATTCTGGATCACACCAGAGGGTGACCCCTCCAACGGACACATCCAGAGACTAACATAAGAGCCCCCTGCTTACGGGTACCTCTTTCGACTTTGGGGTCATAGGTTGGTAAGAGGCCTATCCTCCCAGACCTGCAGATAGGGACGGGGAGGAGTGAGGTAGCTGTCACACAAGGATGGGCTGTTTATTTTATTGGTGCGCTTTCTTACATATGTATTGTTGCAGATACAGGCTGAATAAAAGCCATGGTTGATTTCCCCCAATATGTCTCCCTGGCTGTACCTCTGCACGTGTCTCCTACAGGTACAGCATGCAATAGAAATTGTTAGAAAACCTTCTGGTACTAAATCATTTAACAGCAAAAAGCGCAAGATCCGCGCACATCCAAACTCACCGAAACCCAACCTTTCCTCCTCATTAACCATTTCTTATCTCTAGCTATTATAATATTTTGTATTCACTTACATATTTTGGTTCAAGTATAATAAGCATGCTTACCCCGCCACGGTGACCCAAGTGTGTGCTCTGACCGGAATAACTCCTGTTTCTGTCTTTAAACAAATACAAATACAAATAGAAGCCAGGCCCTGCTTGTTCTGGGGTAACCATGGCATGGGGGTCAAGCTTAATTTTTGCCAAAATATATGCAATTAAACCCCCAATTTAAATGAAATATTAGAAAGCGTTCCAGATCACAGGCATTAGTGCATAATGAGGAAATGTTGGGTTTCAGTGAGTTTGGATTGTGCGGTGACTCCTGCAAATTAGGAAATACAAAGTGAAGTGCTGTTTGTACGGGGGGGGGGTGGGCTTCAGTTACCATAACACATCGAACAAAATCATTTTACCCCCTTCATGCTTGAGGCTACCAATTAATTGCAAAGAAATTCCTTACAGCACCAAAAGGTTAACATACAACATACGTTTTTAGCAGGCCGTCCAACGGCCATTTTCCCCCCTTTATATGGAGCATCAATACAACCCACACAATGATATGTAATTAGCTGAGTTGCCAATCGATACATTCTCCTGTGATCCATCTGTGAAGATTCGGCTAAGGGGTTCACTAAAGCAGGGGGCGCAAACTTTTTTCCCTGCGCCCCCCTGACGGCTGTGCCCTCCGCTCCCCCGCCCCCCCCAACCCCAACTCCGGCGTAATGACGTCACGTTCCATAGCAACGTGACGTCACATGACCTCGCAGCGTCATTTTGACGCCGCGTTGATGGCGCCGCAGGGAGGAAGACGCCGGAGCCACGGTAAGTTAGGTTTACAGAGGCCCTGCAGCTCCCCCGGCACTTATTTAAGTGCCTTCGGGAAGCGCGCGGGGCCTCTGTAAACCCCGCGCCCCCGTCGTCAGTGTCGCCCCCCCCTGGGGGTCGCGCCCCACGTTTGCGCACCGCTGCACTAAAGGACTGCAGAGGAGTGTTGACTCAGTATCTGTGACTTTGAAATGATTGCTATATAATAAAAAAAAGCTTATTACATTATAATACATTAAAAATGTAATTCGAGTTTTTTTTTAAAAAAAATCTCATAGTAACAAACTGATTTATTAAAAAAATAAACCCAGACATGTAGGATATTGCTTGGTCTGCAGCTTTGAGTAATAATTGAAATGGAGGCTTCATTTTGTATTTGTTTTAAACACTATAACTTGATTTTTCATATTTCATTTGCACTGTGCCTTTTGGAATTTAGACCCATGCATGTGCATAAATCATTCTGGTGAATACGTGTAGCTTTCAAATGCCTTTTATAAAAAATATGCACAAACTCCAGGAGGTACCACTATTCTGCAACACAATAACGCACACACTTACTGTATGTCAAAATTTGATTTCCGTTCTGCGTCAGAAGCATTCCGTGTCCCAGAAACCTGTCTCTGTTTTGTCTTTCCTTGTTCTGGATCCATTACATCCCTGCCTGGGACTGCTGCGAAGAAGTAACTTCCTATGTGAAGGTAGAAACATGGAAACATTCTAATTATTACACGTTAGTACGAATATTTGGATAGGGAAATTACAAGTAATTGTAAAGATGGGTGCTGTAGTCATTCACTTTGCACCGTAGAGTTAGACTTTTTCTGGGGTGATGGAGCCCATAGACCCATAGATCCCTTCCTGCTAAAACTAAAGCAGGAAAAACCAAATGAAGGAAAAGGGGGGGCCTATTATAAAAGTTTCCTCCAACTGCAAACCTTGGGCAACCCAATTTTTGGTTGGTACAATATATGTGACTATAGGATTCTGGGTATGGACAGAGTGAGAGTGTCACTTATTAGCTACCCATTCATTTTTGTGTGGCCCTGTACCCCCCTTAACCCAAGCTTTGTTATAGTAGAGAATCTCTGGAGAAGCATCCATGGAGGTGTGACGGAGCGGCCTGTAGGCGAGGGCAGCAAGACGCTAAGGCCCCGCTGCCGCGCCCACTGAGCATACTTGTATCCTAGCCGTACCCCCTTTTTTTTAAAGTAACGATGGTGACCACCTCAATGCATCTCTCAGCAGTCTGTTAAAGTAACGATGGTGACCACCTCAACGCATATCCTCAGCAGCCTGTTAAAGTAACGATGGTGACCACTTCAATGCATATCCTCAGCAGCCTGTTAAAGTAACGATGATGACCACTCGACGCATATCCTCAGTAGCCTGTTAAAGTAACATGGTGCCCACTTCAGCAGCCTGTTAAAGTAACGATGGTGACCACCTATGCATATCCTCAGCAGTCCTGTTAAAGTACGATGGTGACCACTTCAGCAGCCTGTTAAAGTAACGATGGTGACCACCTCAACGCATATCTTCAGCAGTCTGTTAAAGTAACGATGGTGACCACTCGACGCATATCCTCAGCAGTCTGTAAAGTAACGATGGTGACCACTTCAATGCATATCCTCAGCAGCCTGTTAAAGTAACGATGGTGACCACCTCAACGCATATCCTAAGCAGCTGTTTAAAGTAACGATGATGACCACCTCGACGCATATCCTCAGTAGCCTGTTAAGTAACGATGGTGACCACTCTCCAGCAGCCTGTTAAAGTAACGATGGTGAACCCCTCAATGCATATCTCAGTAGCCTGTTAAAGTAACGATGGTGACCACCTCAACGCATATCTTCAGCACCTGTTAATGTAACATGGTGACACCTCACGCATATCCTCAGCAGCCTGTTAAAGTAACGATGGTGACCACCTCGACGCATATCCTCGGCAGCCTGTTAAAGTAACGATGGTGACCACCTCAACACATATCCTCAGTAGCCTGTTAAGTAACAATGGTGACCACTTCAGCAGCCTGTTAAAGTAACGATGGTGACCACTTCAACGCATATCCTCAGCAGCCTGTTAAAGTAAACGATGGTGACCACTTCAGCAGCCTGTTAAAGTAACGATGGTGACCACTTCAGCAGACTGTTACAGTAACGATGATGACCACCTCGACGCATATCCTCAGCAGCTGTTAAAGTAACGATGGTGACCACTTCAAGCATTCCTCAGCAGCCTGTTAAAGTAACGATGGTCACCACCTCAACACATACCCTCATAGCCTGTTAAAGTACATGGTGACCACTTCAATGCATACCCTCAGTAGCCTGTAATAACGATGATGACCACCTCGACGCATATCCTCAGTAGCCTGTTAAAGTAACGATGGTGACCACCATTCAACAGCCTGTTAAAGTAACATGGTGACCACCTCAACGCATATCTTCAGCAGTCTGTTAAAGTAACGATGGTGACCACCTCGACGCATATCCTCACAGTCTGTTAAAGTAACGATGGTGACCACTTCAATGCATATCCTCAGCAGCCTGTTAAAGTAACGATGGTGACCACCTTGACGCATATCCTCAGCAGCCTGTTAAAGTAACGATGGTGACCACCTCAATGCATATCCTCAGCAGCCTGTTAAAGACGATGGTGACCACCTCAATGCATATCCTCAGCAGCTGTTAAAGTAACGATGGTGACACCTCAACGCATCCTCAGCAGCCTGTTAAAGTAACGATGGTGACCACTTCAATGCATATCCTCAGCAGCCTGTTAAAGTAACGATGATGACCACCTCGACGCATATCCTCAGCAGCCTGTTAAAGTAACGATGGTGACCACTTCAGCAGCCTGTTAAAGTAACGATGGTGACCACCTCATGCATATCCTCAGCAGTCTGTTAAAGTAACGATGGTGACCACTTCAGCAGCCTGTTAAAGTAACCATGGTGATCACCTCAACGCATATCTTCAGCAGTCTGTTAAGTAACGATGGTGACCACCTCGACTCATATCCTCAGCAGCCTGTTAAAGTAACGATGGTGACCACCTCAACACATATCCTCAGTAGACTGTTAAGTAATGATGATGACCACCTCGACGCATATCCTCAGTAGCCTTTTAAAGTAACGATGATGACCACCTCGACGCATATTCTCAGCAGTCTGTTAAAGTTAACGCGGGAATTTGCCTTTTTTTTAAAGTCATGGCTTTACCTTGTATTAGGTGTTGAAGCACCTAACGCCAGATAGCAGAAAATTATTTAGCCCTGTCCAGGGTTCTGAAGTGGCCAAGTTGGCTTCCTTATTGCTTTAGCAGTATAGGAAGACAAAGTGAATCCCCAGGATAAGGCCAAATAATTTAGCCATGACCATTGAATTAACCCCTTGGAAGCAAGAAGACATGCAAAGGTAACCAAGGGGTTAATACAAGACCCTAACCACCCTACACCCATTATATACTGCTATGGCATGCAATGGGGTTAACACCCTCCCTCCCTCCTCCTGTAAGATCCCAGTGCCCTAATCTTCATCCTCTGGGCACCTACCCACAACCACACAAAAACCTACCCTCCCACCCCACTAAACTAATGGGCTATAGCCGTATTAGCCTAATAGGGCTTATAGGCTTTCACCATTGAAAGCATCACATTCATAAATAAAACACATCACCATATTGAAAAAATAATAATTTAAGTCTATTGATTGTCCTGTGGCCACCTAGGCCCTAAATGGTAACCACAATAGTAAGCTGTATGAAATGTAAAAAAATAAACGATATTAAAATTCCCTACTTACCCCCGTGACTACTTTTGTTGGATAGTAAAGCCTATGGTCTTTGTATTTACCCCTGGTTACCATAGTGGCCATGAAGCATGCAAAGGCAAATGAAAAAATGATTTAAATACAAGGGACAGTAGCTTTTTTTTCTGTTTTTGCTTTTCTGATCTCTTGCACACAATTACTTTGGGGTGCAGAATAAATGTGCTTGAATATTGAATTGCAATTAACACTCCAGCAGGATACAATTACAGATACCAATGTCTTGAGGGTCAAGTGAGACTACTAAAGATCCCAGGTTCCCCATTGTTACTTAGAGGGCCCCGGTAGGACATGCTCTGTACTGTATTTGTCATTCCTGCCTATTTGTATCGGATACATATTGTATCATGTATCGGGTCCTGGAAGCACTATTGACCACTGTGCACTTTCTATTGGTTTGTCCACCTTACATCTGCGTGCCATTTAAATAGTTATGTTTTAAATATATATTCAATATCTTTTAAAACTCAGACCTGAAAGCATAACTGGGACCAGTACAACAGCACAGTATAAACACAGAATGCTTATTGTAAGGAGTTACTGTATGTACAGTACTAACACATGCGTGTAAGTAACGAAAGAATGCTGCAGTAATTTTAATGTCACAGTACTAATGTGATTGAGTCGTTACAAAAGGGTAGATATTTGTAAGAATGCCACAAGATTTCTTGCTACAAAGGTGCAACACAGGGGCAAATAAAATTGCATCAGATTAATCAGAGTTTAATCCCAGAGTTTAATGGTTGGTTTCCATTCTTTTTCATAACATTTTGGTGTATCCGTGTAAGACGTTTTTTACACCCCACCGTATGGCAGTTCTGAAATGGCATACTGTATAGTCTAAATGTATCTAACTCGTCTTTATGTTTGCAAAATGATATACAGTACAGTTATGCTGAACAGATTAGTAATTCCAAAGCTGCATAGGTATCAGAACTGTCTGATTCCAAAAAAGGTGGTCACCATCGTTACTTTAACAGGCTGCTGAGGATATGCGTCGAGGTGGTCACCATCGTTACTTTAACAGGCTGCTGAGGATATGCGTCGAGGTGGTCACCATGGTTACTTTAACAGGCTGCTGAGGATATGCGTCGAGGTGGTCACCATCGTTACTTTAACAGGCTGCTGAGGATATGCGTAAAAACACGAAATGCTGATAGAACTAAAAGAACCTTTGGAAAGTATATATTATAAAATCAGGGGTAAACCCCCCCCATAAGTGTGTTAAATAATAAATTACTAGATCAGCTAGCGCTCATGCCCAATGGGGATATTAATACAAATGTAAAATATACAATGTGTCCATTAGTATACTACCCCCAAAAAAATTATATCACAATATATAAATCAAAGTCCAGCATAAAAGTATATATATATATATATAATGTCCAATAACTATTATCTTTAACTGTGCATGCAATGTCTTGTATATAATGTATACCCTGCTCATTATGTAACTGTATGTGTAACCATGTATTATTTGTCTTAACTCTATGCCCAGGACATACTTGAAAACGAGAGGTAACTCTCAATGTATTACTTCCTGGTAAAATATTTTATAAATAAATAAATAAAATAACAATAAAACAAAATAGATGATAGTATATGGGAAATTAGCTCTTTTCACCAGATCCAACCCTCAGGTCCAAATTAAATTAACAGCCCAACAAAGACAGTTTATCCTAGATTGTGTGCATTTTATTTTAATAAGAAATTATTTCAAATTTCAAGATGATTTTTATTTACAAAAGAGAGGGACAGGGATGGGGACAACTTTGCCCCAAGCTGTGCGAATTTGATGATGGGCTATTGGGAGCATTTTAATATCTGGTACAATAATCCACACAGTGTACAGTTAATATTTTTTCAAAGATTTATTGATGATATTCTAATTATATGGAAGGGGGATGTGACAGAATTAAAAGGTTTTATTGAATATATCAATTTTAATCCTTTAAATCTTAAATTTACCTATGAATACATTCCGTTAAGAATTATGTTCCTAGATTTAGTTATTTCTAGTAACAAATGTAACCAAATTGTAACCAAGACACATTACAAGGATGTGGATTGCAATAAGTACCTAGATGCAGGAAGCAATCACCATCCTAGATGTATATCTAACATTGCTTATAGTCAGATATGTGCTACTAACGTGACGCCACCTAAATAGTATCTTCCCTGAGTGTAACAGATATCCATAAAGCTAAATACGTGTAAAACCAACAGCTGTTAGTGATCTCATTAGCATACACTTAACGCCATGTGAAGTTAGTGCTGCCTTGTGCTTCAAATAACATGGTGTTAAGCTTGTCTTACCTACTTCCATGCAGACCCGGAATAGGTGTTTCATTAAAGTAAAAAAGAGAAGACCGGAGATTAAATAAACCTGTAAATTACAACATGATAGATAAATCATACAAAGTTGGGTGGCGGTGACCCATTGTCAAGTCTCTCATGTAGTTGGGATGTACTGTAGGTTCATCTCGTTTTTGGAGTTGGTTGATTCATACTGCTATTGGTATGCGGGCAGGTAATCAGGTTGGGGCAGGTACTCGGGTGGAGGCCGATTGGAGGGACTGACCAATCTCTTTCTCCTTCCAAAGTGGCCTTGATCGAACATACCCATCCATGATGCTTCCAGTTCCCAGCTGTCGCCCCTCTTGCCGGGACGTAGAGGTATTATAATAATCATGAATGCTTAAGTTGCGGCTAATAGAATTCCTCCACCTTTCTTGGTTTGGTATTTCTTTGTAGAATTTGTACTTGCCAACGATATACTCCTAGATTTCAGATACAGTTGCTCTTTTATCGGTCCCGGCTTGAATGGCGCAATATATCATTTAGGCATAACTGCAAGCCAGTCTTGTGTGGCAGGGAGTAAGCGCCATGTCCTTCTTAATAAAGTGTGAAACTGCCACAGTAGAGATGTAAATTACTGTACAGGCTCATGAGACAAAGAAGGTGCACATTTTGTCTTCTCTTCAGACACTGTAACATTCAGAGTATCATAGGCAAAGATATTCAGTGCGCCACCTGCCGGACACGCACTGAACTGCAACAACACAAATAATAATTCTGTCTGACCAACAAACGAGGTTCGTGAGGCTCAGCGCGGGGATCTCAGTACACAGTGAGGCCGCGGATGGGGTGCACACTTTTGGGGGGCAATTTCACATACATCATGCTTTATTTGTAACTGTGGTCTTAACCAGACCCTGTAACAGACCTGTATCAGGGTCTGGATGGGAGTAATGCAACCTTTATCTCTGACCTTACTAACGTAATGTTAAATCCCTGCGGTAACTCTTTCTTGCAGGATATTGTGACAGGGCCTTAACCCTGGTCTAAATGGAGCTCCAAATAGGAAGCCTGTACCTGGCTGAGGAGTCCAGCAGGGAGCTGGTTATTTGCAGATAGAGACAATTAATCAGGTAGAAAGGCCTCCTGCTTAAACTGCAGGAGGGATCTCTGGGGCATAGAGGGACTGTGCTGCCAGGAGAGACACACAGGAGCAGTTGCCGTGAGCACAGAAGGACTGTGCTACCACAAGAGACACACAGGAGCAGTTGCCTTGAGCACAGAAGGGCTGTGCTGCCAGAAAGATACACAGAGACCAGACCCTCTACATCCAGGGTGCAGCGGATTCTGGATCACACCAGAGGGTGACCCCTCCAACGGACACAATCCAGAGACTAACATAAAGAGCCCCCTGCTTACGGGTACCTCTTTCGACTTTGGGGTCATAGGTTGGTAAGAGGCCTATCCTCCCAGACCTGCAGATAGGGACGGGGAGAGTGAGGTAGCTGTCACACAAGGATGGGCTGTTTATTTATTGGTGCGCTTTCTTACATATGTATTGTTTGCAGATACAGGCTGAATAAAAGCCATGGTTGATTTCCCCCAGATATGTCTCCCTGGCTGTACCTCTGCACGTGTCTCCTACAGGTACAGCATGCAATAGAAATTGTTAGAAAACCTTCTGGTACTAAATCATTTAACAGCAAAAAGCGCAAGATCCGCGCACATCCAAACTCACCGAAACCCAACCTTTCCTCCTCATTAACCATTTCTTATCTCTAGCTATTTATAATATTTATTTTGTATTCACTTACATATTTTGGTTCAAGTATAATAAGCATGCTTACCCCGCCACGGTGACCCAAGGTGTGCTCTGACCGGAATAACTCCTGTTTCTGTCTTTAAAAACAAATGACATATTACAAATAGAAGCCAGGCCCTGCTTGATCTGGGGTAACCATGGCATGGGGGTCAAGCTTATACTTTTGCCAAAATATGCAATTAAACCCCCAATTTAAATGAAATATTAGAAAGCGTTCCAGATCCACAGGCATTAGTGCATAATGAGGAAATGTTGGGTTTCAGTGAGTTTGGATGTGCGGTGACTCCTGCAAATTAGGAAATACAAATGGAAGTGCTGTTTGTACGGGGGGGGGGTGGGCTTCAGTTACCATAACACATCGAACAAAATCATTTTACCCCCTTCATGCTTGAGGCTACCAATTAATTGCAAAGAAATTCCTTACAGCACCAAAAAGGTTAACATACAACATACGTTTTAAAGCAGCCGTCCAAGCTGCCATTTTCCCCCCTTTAATATGAGCATCAATACAACCCACACAATGATATGTAATTAGCTGAGTTGCCAATCGATACATTCTCCTGTGATCCATCTGTGAAGATTCGGCTAAGGGGTTCACTAAAGCAGGGGGGCGCAAACTTTTTTCCCTGCGCCCCCCTGACGGCTGTCCCTTCGCTCCCGCGCCCCCCCCAACCCCAACTCCGGCGTAATGACGTCACGTTGCCATAGCAACGTGACGTCACATGACCTCGCAGCGTCATTTTGACGCCGCGTTGATGGCGCCGCAGGGAGGAAGACGCCGGAGCCACGGTAAGTTAGGTTTACAGAGGCCCTGCAGCTCCCCCGGCACTTAATTTAAGTGCCTTCGGGAAGCGCGCGGGGCCTCTGTAAACCCCGCGCCCCCCGTCGGCAGTGTCGCGCCCCCCCTGGGGGTCGCGCCCCACAGTTTGCGCACCGCTGCACTAAAGGACTGCAGAGGAGTGTTGACTCAGTATCTGTGACTTTGTAAATGATTGCTATATAAATAAAAAAAAGCTTATTACATTATAATACATTAAAAATGTAATTCAGAGTTTTTTTTTAAAAAAAATCTCATAGTACAAAACTGATTTATATAAAAAAATAAAACCCAGACATGTAGGATATTGCTTGGTCTGCAGCTTTGAGTAATAATTGAAATGGAGGCTTCATTTTGTATTTGTTTTAAACACTATAACTTGATTTTTCATATTTCATTTGCACGATGCCTTTTGGAATTTAGACCCATGCATGTGCATAAATCATTCTGGTGAATACGTGTAGCTTTCAAATGCCATTTATAAAAAATATGCACAAACTCCAGGAGGTACCACTATTCTGCAACACAATAACGCACACACTTACTGTATGTCAAATATTTGATTTCCGTTCTGCGTCAGAAGCATTCCGTGTCCCAGAAACCTGTCTCTGTTTTGTCTTTCCTTGTTCTGGATCCATTACTAATCCCTGCCTGGGACTGCTGCGAAGAAGTAACTTCCTATGTGAAGGTAGAACATGGAAACATTCTAATTATTACACGTTAGTACGAATATTTGGATAGGGAAATTACAAGTAATTGTAAAGATGGGTGCTGTAGTCATTCACTTTGCACCGTAGAGTTAGACTTTTTCTGGGGTGATGGAGCCCATAGACCCATAGATCCCTTCCTGCTAAAACTAAAGCAGGAAAAACCAAATGAAGGAAAAGGGGGGGCCTATTTATAAAAGTTTCCCAACTGCAAACCTTGGGCAAAACCAATTTTTGGTTGGTACAAGTTATATGTGACTATAGGATTCTGGGTATTGACAGAGTGAGAGTGTCACTTATTAGCTACCCATTCATTTTTGTGTGGCCCTGTACCCCCTTAACCCAAGCTTTGTTATAGTAGAGAAATCTCTGGAGAAGCATCCATGGAGGTGTGACGGAGCGGCCTGTAGGCGAGGGCAGCAAGACGCTAAGGCCCCGCTGCGCGCGCCGGCATACCCGCCTTGCGTCCTGGCAGCGCGTGCACGGTGCTTCACCGCGATCTGCAGGCAGCTTTTTTAGGCGCGGGGGGGGGGGGGCGTGGCCAAAACGGTTCGGGTGGGCGTGGCTATGTCACACATTTTCCGTGTGTGTGTCTGTGTCTGTCCCCCCACACCGTGGCCAACTTATCACCTCTCTCTTCCCACTCCAGATACCTGCTGTACCCGCAAGCCTACTATAATTACATAGGTTATAGGTCCACTTCGTAATTACCTTCATTTTAATTAATAACGGCTGCGATTTGCGTGCTCAAAAATAGATATTCTAAGGGCTTAGACTAGGACTGCAGCCGGTCTGTGTCGGTCATTTGTCTAGCAGGTCAGGAATACATGTTTCTGCAGGTTTAAAAAACCACCACACTCCCCTGTTCATGCCAGGCTGCCGATCTCCCTTCTTGATTGGCTCACCAGCGCACCATGTGACGCGTCGCCGCACGGGAACACAAGGGAGGGCTCGTGGTATCAGCCAGCCACATCCCCGAGTCGAAGTCAGGAAGGGGGCGGGCGGAGGGCTCGTTGTGCCAGTAGCCGCCGTTCTGAGTCACAGAGGGGAGGGGGAGGGCGTAGGGCTCGTGGTCCCGGCTGCCGCAGCTGCAGCTGTCAGTCGCAGACAGGAAGTGACAGATATCCATTTGTCACTCAAATGTAAGACCAAGACGGTCAAACAGTCAGGTCCTCGGCTAAGCCCCGCCCCTCAAACGCGTAATGCAACCAACCCAGGGATGTGCGCGGACCCCCATCTGTGCGTGCATGCTGCAGCAACAGGCAGCTCATGCAGACTCGCGCCGTGACGTCATCAAGGCGATCAAACCAGGTGGCAACGCGGTCGCCCCGTGCCACGCTCCTCCCACGCGGCAGCTAATGTCAGGACTGTCCTCAGCTGTGGCACACCTTACTCTAAATTAGCTACCTCCTATCGGCTCTCAGCTTACGTCTGAGACCACTCCCCCTGCTGCCTTTCAATTGGCTCCGGCCCCTTCTTATACCCAAACCGCCCTCTACTTGTTGCTGAGCATAAACTGTTCTTTATGTGGCGTGCTCACTGCATCCAGAGTTCTTAGCTGGACTTAGCTGTTCTCTATCCCTGGACCTCGGCTTGCTTCTGGACACCTGCTCTCTCCTTGACCTCGGGTATGGATTACGACCTCTCTTTTCTCTCCAACCCCGAACCACAGCAAGTACTATGACCATCCTAAACTCTCCTACCCTGACCCGGCTACACGACCCTGACTCTGCAATCCGGACCTGGTCCCGTGGTTGTGGGGCGGGGGTTATATACATCCCCACCTCAGCCCCACGGTCTAAGTCCTGTTTGTAGTGAGCATCCGTTACATAAACTTAGTGTCTCTAAGTATTAGAGAAAGGAAGTTATGAGTGCATTTATATATTGAGGCAAGAATCTAAACGCATTTTTAGGAGTTTCTTCCACCGGCCTAGCAGCTGATTTACAACAGGGCTGGGGTTATGTTGTTTTAATTTGGAAAACAATGGTATATAGGTCTTGCCCTAGAGTTATGAAATCAGAATTCAATAGAGGTGTGTTTTGGACCAAACAGGTGAATTTTCATATTTCTACGCCAGTGACCTCTCTGGTGGGAAAACCTATGACATGGTAACGTATTGTATAGGAATTTCTGTTTTATCCTGTTATTTTAAGAAACTGTTCTGCATTTATTGTAACTATGTTCTTGTAATCTTTTTTTCTGTAATCAGAAGCATTGTATTAGCATATATATTAAACAATTCTTTAATAAGTAATGCTTTGAAGCTCTGAATGAACTGTTGCACGCTCTGGAGAGAGTATTACAATTTTCAGCCACATTTTTATACAACAGATTTCTGTGCGTTAAGTGTGTAGTTTTTTCCATAATACACAGGGACCCGAGACCCTGGCAGATATATATCAATTACATATTTTGCATAATCTCTTTGGTGGTGGAAGCAGATAGATATGATTGCAATGGAGTAAGGGGTTAATATTTACTAATTGAAAATATCTTGCGGAGGAGAAAGGTGAGTTGGCTAGAGTAGCCGTGTGTATTAACCCTGGTTGCATTTCTAATGTTCCGTGCTCACTTGTGTTCTGTGCGTGACAGATGGTATATGGGGACGGATTGAGGGGAGATATTGTTCATTTGAGGGACCTTTGCGAAGGTGAAACGTGGGCCAGTTAGAGAGCTGTGTATTAACCCTTGTCCCGTATGCAGGTCACATGCTCAAAGGTGTGCCGTACGTGACAGTCAGGTAAGTCAGCGTTATTTTTAATGTCCACGTATGCAAATCGGCATGCAAATGTATGCAAATGAAGAATTGACGGCTAATTACTTATTCACATCCTATTCACTAAACTCCAATACCTGCCGATATCAAGCTAACGACATAATATAACGTACAGTTTTATCGTTAGGAGTTAAAAGTGAGGTTATCTAAAAAAGATTGATAAATATCTACAAAGTGAAGCTATCTCAAAATAATTGTCAGGATGGGCGTAATGCCAGCACATAATAACAACGCCATATTTGAAGGTTATTGATCGTTATCCTGAAATAACATGACATGAACCCTATGCAAATGAGCTCAATAGCGGTCGGTATTCTTGCATATGATGACCTTAGTGAATAAGGGGTTAACTCTGGGCAAATAACGGCCATTTCTCTTCTAGGTAACGTCACATTATTTGTCCTCATTTAACAGAGCTTAGGGAATCTTGTCCTCAGTGGCCTGTTTTACACGTCACTACCAATTATCCTTCTCAGCCATTTAACCAATGTATGGCCGCAAGTATAGTACGCGCGATGGCGTGTGCGGCACGAACAACATACAGCACCTCTATCAGTCCAGCCATAGTGCGCCTGACCGCGCAACAGAATTTTGAAGAGACAAATGATTTAGTTTTTTTCGCATGATGGCCGCATAACGTGAGCAGTTCAGCCAATGAGGGCGAGTGACGTCACGGCCACGCCTCCGCTACGCTTCCCCATCGCCTCCCGATCAGAGTGCATGGATCGCTCGGGCGCCAGGCGCCCGTGACTCCATGCGCTCCGGCACTATAAACACAGCCTATAACAATGTGACATTGGGGTTAACGTGGCAGATTTACAAATGCGCTAATTTTCTTATTTTTGCACTCAAGATTTCTTATCTTTTCTATGAAAAATTTGAGAATGACGGAGTGGGACAATAGGTGCCCAGAAAATAGCGGAGTTTCTGACTGAATTGAAACTAAAATAATAAACTTAGGGCCTCATGCAGAGAGCAGCGAATTTAAAAATTGGCGAGTTTAATAAAAAGTAGCTTTTTTGGAGAGTTTTATTCTCCATATGCAGAAATGTGCGAATTCTGCAATGTTTGGCATTAATGCGTGTGGCGAGTTAGAATTGGAGAGATGCGCGCTGCAGAAATGTGTTAAAAAAAATCGCGCATTTTTTTTTCCCTTTCCTATAGGCGGCGAGCTCCATCTACTTGCCAACTTTTCTTGGCGAGGCAAATAGTAGCAAATCGCGCCATTTTCTTGGCGCGAACAGCCGCTAGATGCCGTTCGCGGCTCTCTGAATTAGGATATTTTTAAAACTGGCGAGATGTAGGTTCTCGCCAGCCGCGCGGCGAGATTTTGAAAAAGAAAAAAAAAATGGCGCGTTTTCCGTAACTCGCCATTTTCGGCAGTTTTCTGCACGAATTTCCCCAAAAAATGGCGAGATTTGAAATAGCGCTGCTCTCTGCATGAGGCCCATAATGTGAGAACTAAATATAGAATATTACAGGTCCGTTGTTGGGTGACACAATATACAGTAGCACAGAACATGTTCTGCCACATGCTGCATTTCAGAGATGCTTAATGCACTAATGCAGTGGTCTGCAACTCACAAATTGCTTCGATTTGTGTGAGGTTGCAATCAGTTACTTTAATATCCTCAAGCAGCAAAAATCATTGAGATGCTGTCACATCAAATGGAACATACTTTGAAAACATAATTTTAAAAGGATTGTGCCAATTGAAACAACATTCTATGGTACAGGATAAGACGCATAGTTAAATACAATACTTTTAGAATTACATTTGCCCACTAACTTCCTGAGTGAATGTTCAGTGTCATTGCCAACTTCTTGTCATTTAAATAAATCGGAGGTATTTCCAGAAACCAATATTTTGCTTTGCTGATTCTGAGTCGCATGACTTACTTATACCTCAATCCTTGGGGCGAGAGGATGGTTGTGCATCTTAAACCCCCTAAACCAACCCTTCATTAAATAATACATATACCAGTAGTTGGAAGAAATAGGTCACAGGTTTTATTAAATATACACAAACTATAACCAAAACTAGGATACCCCGCTACGTTGCTCCATAACCAATCCATAAGCCTGAAGTTTACCCCCAGTTAATACCTCTATTTGCCAATAGCTGCCAAGCCACTTGGTCCAAACAAATACCACCACTGGAAAGTCACTGCCAAACTGGCCACCCAAGCCAAGTATGACCGTAGCTTTCCCCAAGCAACTACTGGAGGTACCTTAGACCTCCCTCCATGGAGTCAACTTCAACCAGGGTACCTTCACCATTTAATGCCTTCCTGCCACCAGGAAGCAGCATTTATCTGACTTTACCTGCCACCTTCTCCAGGCCAACTGCAAACTCAAATTGAATATGCCACACCCTATATATACAGTATATTCTGTATATTTTGAAAGTTATTACTGTTCACTATGCATTTGGACACCTCTTAAGATATCGTAACCACATTTTTCATGACGGTTTCTGAGATCAAGGAGCAAGTTTTTGTCTATTTTTGGATACAATTCACAAATTACATCACAAATGACAACTCAAGCGCTTTGTACCTTAATGGCGCTATATAATAATAATAATAATAATAATAATAATAATAATAACATGTTCTTGTATAGCGCTGCTAGTTTTACGTAGCGCTTCACAGAGACATTTTGCAGACACAGTCCCTGCCCTGTGGAGCTTACAATCTATGTTTTTGGTGCCTGAGGCACAGGGAGATAAGGTGACTTGCCCAAGGTCACAAGGAGCCGACACGGGGAATTGAACCAGTCCCCTGCTTCACACTCAGTGCCAGCCAGTGTCTTTACTCACTGAGCCACTCCCTCTCATACAATACAATACAATACAATACAATACAATACAATACAATACAATACAATACAATACAATACAATACAATACAATACAATACAATACAATACAATATAATACAATACAAGTGACATGATATCATCACATAACCCTCTAACTACCACTTCCTCTTGGTCAATCTGAAAATCTCAGTTGCAACATTAGGAAAAAATACAGGAGCAGCCAAAGTTCATTAAAGAGTGTAAGATCACTGTTTGGGACGAGAGTTCAACGTCCCACAAACGCAGCATTGGAGACTCTCATTCGAACAGTGCAGGACCTCAGAGGCAACTAAACGGGTGGAGTCGTTTAGCAGGGGAATGCACATTAAGAAACTAAAAAAAAGGAATTATCCATTTATAAATATTTTTTGGGTTTCTTTGAATTCCAGAATATACCCCTGTGTATGATTTTACACTGAAGTATGTCTCTCATTGAATAATACATGAAAACATCAAATTAAGATTAATATTTTAAATTGAAATTTGGGAGATCAAAAAAATGCCTTGGGAAGACAAAACTGTAGAACTATTTAGCAAAACAGGATTAAATGAGCTCAGACCTATCCGTGTAATGGAATATATCAGTGATACTATATAATTCAATACCTTTATGGAGTATACAGAAGGAAAATTATTGGCCTCATATAAGTGTGACGGTGTCATGTACTGGTTACCTGCTGGCTCACAGAAGCGCTGAGGTTCCACCGTTGTTCGTGGGGAAGACAGGACAGGCTTTTGGGGTGATGGTTGGTTCTTTCTCACTGGTGCTGCGCCTCCATCTCTTGCAGGCTCCAGGAGTGCTGGAGACAATCCCTGCAGGAGAACCCTCTGATACGCCCCCTGATTGATTGCAGTCTCAGGCAGGAGTATATTATAAACAGGAACGGTATTTATTCTTCACAGCACACAGAATACAGCCTTTAACTGATTCAATGGTCTTCCCTCCTCTACATGGTCCCTGGAATAAACCCAGGAGGCTTGAGGCCTCAAGGGTCTACCCTGATCTCGTCCCTCACCCCCTGATGGGATGAGAGGTAGCTGTCCCACTCCCCTAGGGGAGGGGATGGAAGGTGGTCAGAGCCCTACACACACGCTTCCCCGAACTCTCTCTCTCAGGGGAGAGAACTAACTAAATTTGGATGTGCAGCCCTTAAGTACCCCGGGGGAGGGTCCAAGGTCTGAGCCCCTGATTGGGCAGTACACAGGCCTGTCACTCAAGGAAGCTGCTTACTGCAGGGGGAAACCCGGATTGATCCTACTCAATCTGCGCTGGTACCAGGGTTTGTGTTAGGCAGGGCAGATTAGTAGACAAAAAGAAGACATGGCTACATATATGCTAACAAACGCAAAAGCCCTGCCGTCCTCCCAAATTGGCTTGGAATATATTAGTGAAATTCTACATTTTGATCCTAAATCTAATGACAAAATCGTTATTTAGTTGCGACGAAATGTATAATACTAGCCAGGGGAGCAACCCATAGGCTTCATTAAAGAGATGTGTTTTAAGATGGGCCTTAAAGGTAGATAGAGAGGGTGCTAGTCAAATAGTGAGGGGAAGGACATTCCAGAGGTGTGGGGCAATGAGTGGAAAAGGTTTTAAGGAAGGAGAGGGCTTTAGATATAAAAGGAGTTGACAGAAGATATCCTTGAGCAGAACATAAGAGTTGGGCAGGTGTAAATTAGGGCCGAGATGTAAGGAGGGGCAGATCAGTGTATAGCCTTAAATGAGAGAAGAAGAATTTTGTAATTGATACAGGATTTAATAGGAAGCCAAGAAATGGATTTCCGCAGGAGAGACGCTGAGACAGATTTAGGCGAGAGTAAGGTGATCCTAGCAGCATTGTTTAAGATAGACTGTTTGGGAGACAGGTGAGAGGCAGGCAGGCCGGAAAGTAGAAGGTTACAATAGTCGAGACGGGAGAGAATAAGGGCCTTGTGTCAGGGTGAAGTCATTCGCTGACAATTATGCCTGGGAAACATACCTCGGACGGCTGAAACCAGCAGTCAGAGGGTTAACCCAGTCAAAGATACCAGGGCATTCAGGGCTGAGTTAAGGCAGCTGTCAGGCAGCTCTATACAGTGCCAGACCTGAGCACTGGTGCCACCGTAGAGAGCCTTTTCAAAACCAGGAAGTACGCCGGAGGCTCTGATCCCCCAGACAGAGGATTGCCATGAACGGCGACAAACCTGCTGGACACAGCCCTGTCTATAAGGAACCAGCCTTCTAACCCTGCAGAGGATTTAAAGCTGCCATTGCAGTATCCAGAAGGGATTACTTGGACTCTCTTGGGGCATAGCTCCCAAAACACAGATAAGAACTTTTATATGTTCATGCCAGATGTTGTTATAATATTGTTTGACCTGGAAGTAGGTTAGCTACCCAGAGGGATAACTAGGGACCTACTTTATAGTTAATCTCCCAAGGGGAGTAGAGTTATTTTTGGTTTGTTTTCCTTAAAGGGATGGGGGCCTATTAATTGTCTGACTGTGGAAAAATAAACCACTTAAGTTAAAACCTTATCAACTGTTTGGGACTCTTCCAGCCTTACTGCGAGGCCGTCCTACCACAGGCCTGCGTTAAAATGTTAGCACTACAGCGACAGAGGAAAGGGCGTATCTTTGCAATTTTATGGAGGAAATAACAACAGGTTTTAGCAACATGAATATGAGAGGAGAATGTGAGGGAGGAGTCACATGTGACACGTAGGGCATGTGCTTTTGATACATTCTGATTGGCTGACTTCACTTCCTTTACATGATGTCACTTCCACAAAAAAAACACATGCTTCTCACAGCCAATCAGACCCGTGAGAACCATTTTCCAATCAAATGTGACATCACAGGCATCACTGACAGCAATTTGCAAAAATAATAAATAGATATTTCTAATCGTTGCAATTACATGAATCAAATCATACCAAACACTTCATGATTAGGATGGACAGATGTCTGTTTCTCTGGCAAAAATAGACGTTAGGCTGTCAAATTTATATGTAGGCGTGTATGTTAAGTACACACACGCAACCATAAAGATGATGTCTGTCTATGTATTATGGAAATACAGTTTTGAAGCCTCTTGTATATTGAGGCAAAACTTTGAAGTCGACAGGAAGAGGGTTTTGTCTTTTAAGTCGTAACAGTGTCAACTAAGTGGCTGATTGATGACGGGTGGATTTATGTTGTTTTAAATGGGAGAAGAAGGGTATATAGGTCTTGCCATGCAGTTATGAAATCAGAATTCAACAGAGGTGTGTTTAAGATCAGACACGTGCCTTCTCATCGTTTCTATGCCAGTGACCTCCCTGGGAAGAACCTATGACATGTGGTAATGTATAGGGAATTCTGCTTACGTTTATCCTCTTATTTTATTTTATGTTTGCAGTTGTACTCTAATTGGTCGACCTAGTGCAGCAATGTGTCACTGGATACACTCCACACAAACACCACACACACAAACACACACACACTAGACCAGGGGATGGCAACTCCAGTTCTCAAGGGTCACCAGCAGGTAAGATTTTCAGGATAGCCCTGCTTCAGCCAGTGGCATAAGTACCACCCAGGATGCCTGGGCATGTCCCAGGGCCTCCAGCTCGGGTGGGGGCCCGAAGGGAGTCGGGATCCTCCCTTCGGACTCCTGATGACCCCACAAGCAGTTACAGTGGCCCCCGCGCTCTTCCCCCAGCAAAGAAATGGATTGCCGGGGAGAGAGCGGGGCCTCTGTAACGCAGCATCCTTCCACCATGATGTTGCGGCGTCATGTGAAGCTGCGTTGTCATGGTGACACAACACCACA
This sequence comes from Ascaphus truei, assembly GCA_036426205.1. Classification (NCBI taxonomy): domain Eukaryota; kingdom Metazoa; phylum Chordata; class Amphibia; order Anura; family Ascaphidae; genus Ascaphus; species Ascaphus truei. The sequence continues at coordinate 3,882,222 of CM071571.1, read as the reverse complement.
TGGTGATGTGGTGCCATAGCAATGTGTCGACATGTGATGCAGCGACATCATGATGCCGTGACGTCATGGCGTCGCCCGGGGGTTCTCTTAAAGCAAATTTACACCACTGGCTTTAGCACAGGTGAGTCAATCAGTGGCTCAGTCTTAGACTAAAGCAGGGATATCCTGAAAATCTGACCTGTTGGTGGCCCTTGAGGACTGGAGTTGCCCTCCCCTGGGCTATATACATCCTTAGTTGTGACTACCTGAGGAAAATGGTTGCTTTCTGCCCAGAAAGAGTCGTTTCAAAGCATCATTAAATAAAGTCCGTCTTCTTTTGAAATAAAGCAGCACTAGTGTCACAAATGTAAATGTGTTTTTTTTGCAGATCTGTAAAATGACATGATCTAAAATATGTGTTTGAAACCTGTCTAGTACTCAGGTTCTAAGTGTTTATTTGGCTGCACCTCAAGCCTTTGTCTGTTTTGTCTTTGACCTAATGAAATTTTCACACAAGTTCATGTACAATTTATTCAGTATTCTCGATTAACATATAATGTTGTAGATCCTTCTTTTCCCCGGAGGCGGGCGGTGCTAGGGACGCTTCCCTGTTAGTGAAATGCTTGATTCCTTAAAATATCATATCCATATCAACACAAGCACCCACTCAAAGAAAAACGGCCACAAACAGCTATCTCAGAGCAGACAGTCATCATCCTGCATCCCTCATCAAAGGGATACCACCAGGACAATCCCTACGTATTAGGAGAAACTGCTCTGGGATAGCCGATTTCAAAATACACGCAGAGACTACGCTCCAAAAATTCTTACAACGTGGTTATAGCCATAAGACAATAAAGAAGGCATATCACAGAGCGCTGGTGACTCCAAGAGAATCACTACTGCAGTGTCAAAATAAAATTGAGGACAAAAAACTTGTACGATTCATAGGCACATATAGTGCCCAATGGAAAAACATCAAAGAGGTTTACCAAAAACACTGGCATATACTACTCCAAGATCCAGATCTAAAAGAGGTACTGAACAGTGAGCCAGCTATGGTGAGTAGACGGTCCAGGAATCTTAAGGACGTCCTGGTACATAGTCACTTTACCAAACCTAAGACCAATTTCCTGAGCACATGGCTTCCATCTAAACCACAAGGAACCTACAAATGTGGGTCCTGTAAGGCCTGTCAATAGATCAAGATCAGCAAAACCTATTTCAGCAATGGGAAAGAGTATACTATACAGGCGGTCCTCGTTTTACGACGTTTCGTTTTACGACGAACGGCTTATCCGACGCTTGTCAATCCATCCCTATGGCCCGTTTTACGACACCCGAACGGCTTATCCGACGCTCTTACGACGCTTTAAAAAATTGCTACAAATGAACAACCAGACGACTGCAGGCTAGGGAGATCATTCTGGACAGTCTGTGTGAAGGTTTGGTGGTGTATTTTAGACCCTAAACCATGGCTGATCAAAGCAAAAAGCAAAGTGCTGTTACTCCAAAAAGGAATAGAAAAGCTATAACTTTGGAGACCAAGCAAAACATAATAAAGCGCTCTGAGAAAGGAGAGACGAACACAGAAATTGGACGTGCCTTGGATATACCTCGCACAACTATTGAGACAATAATCAAAGACAAGGCAAGAATCTTGGAACAGATTAAGGGCTCAGCACCTATGCAAGGTACGACAATAAGGCAACGTGTTGGGCATATTGCTGAGGTAGAAAAACTCCTCATCATATGGCTGGAAGATCAATCCCAGCGTCATGTGCCCATTAGTTTAGCCTTAATTCAGACCAAGGCTTTGAGTCTGTATGAGGACATTAAGCACCAGCATGGAGAAGGGGCCACTGAGGAAACTTTCACTGCAAGTAAGGGCTGGTTTATGCGGTTTAAAGAGAGGGCAAACTTGCATAACATTAAAGTGACCGGGGAAGCTGCTAGTGCGGATGAGGAGGCAGCTAAAACCTTCCCTGTTACAATGGCCAAAATTAAAGAGGACGGTGGCTATTGCGCACGTCAAGTGTTCAATGTTGATGAGACTGGGCTCTACTGGAAGAAAATGCCCAGTAGAAGCTACATTGCAAAAGAGGAAAAATCTATGCCCGGGTTTAAAGTTGCAAAGGACAGGCTGACTCTTCTGCTTGGATCAAATGCTGCAGGTGATTTCAAGCTAAAACCTTTGCTTGTTTATCATGCAGAAAACCCTAGGGCATTCAAGGGTTATGCAAAGAGCACACTTCCAGTGATTTGGAAGTCCAACCGTAAGGCATGGGTAACAGGGTGCCTTTTTGAGGACTGGTTCCAGCATCAATTTATTCCGGCTGTGCAATTATATTGCATGAACCAGAACCTCGATTTCAAAGCATTGCTGCTCCTGGACAATGCTCCTGGCCATCCCGTGTACCTGGATGACCATCATCCAAACGTCATGGTGGTGTTCATGCCCCCCAACACCACCTCACTGATACAGCCGATGGACCAGGGGGTTATCGCTTCCTTCAAGGCCTACTATCTTAGGCGAACATTTGCCCAGGCCATCAGAGCAACCGATGTGGAAGGTGGTCCAACCTTAAAAGAATTTTGGAAGGGTTACAACATTCTTCATGCAGTGAGAAACATCGGAGAGGCATGGAATGAGGTGAAACAATCCAATTTAAATGGAGTTTGGTGTAATTTGTGCCCGGATTTTGTGTCTGATGTCCAAGGCCTTACAGAGACTGTTGCAGAACTTACAGAAACTGTTGTGCAAATGGCCAGAGATCTCAACTTGGAGGTGGAAACCGAGGATATTGAGGAGTTGCTCGCCTCACATTCTAACGAGTTGAGCAATGAAGACCTCATGCAATTAGAAGAGCAAAAAATTGCTGAAGAGGAGGCCCACCAATCTGCTGATGTGGCACAGCCACCACCACGTAAATCATTGTCAAGCAAAATGTTGGCTGCGGCATTCAAGCACATTGATAGCGCACTGGCCATATTTGAGGACAATGACCCTAACATTGAACGGAGTTCAACAGTCAGTCGTGGGGTGTCTAACCAAATCAGCTGCTATAGAGAGATCTACACGCAGAAAAGGAAAGGATCTGTCCAGACTTCAATGAAGAGGTTCTTCAAGAGGCCGAAACCTTCAACTCCACCTACATCACCTCCAAAAAGTCCGTTGTCTGTTGAAGACCCCCCCACCCCCCAATCATCTTCCTCCAATAACTGATGTGTTTTTTTTTTGCTCATGTACATTTCTGTACAGAATACAGCATAGTTTTATTTTTATAGTTTTATTTTACAGTTCTGGAATCAATAAATATAATGTTTCCATCATAATCTATGTGTGTGCTGCATATCTTATTGCTTGAGTAACATTTTCTGTGTATTTTTGCATTAAAAATGCCTTCAGGAACGGAACGTTTAATTTAAACAGTGTTCCTATGGGAAAACGGGTTTCGCTTTACGACGCTTCGCTATCCGACGCCATTTTGAGTAACGCATTGCGTCGGATAACCGAGGACCGCCTGTACGTGGTTTTTTCAATGGCAAATCAACCAAAATTGTCTACCTGATTAGCTGCTGTTGTGGATTACAGTATGTACAGTAGGCAGGACCGGTAGAGAATTCCGCCACCTCATACTAGAACATATAGGCTCTATTAAGAACTGTGGTGACACCCCAGTCTCCAGACATGTGAGGGAATATCATCAGGGCAATAACGAGTCTCTGTCATTTCAAGGGATTGACAGGGTTGTACCCTCCATCAGAGGGGGGGACTGGGGCAAGAAACTCCTGCAAAAGGAGTCGAGGTGGATATTTACACTATCCACCCTGACCCCCGATGGGTTAAATGAAGGGTTTGTATATACTCCTTTTCTTTGACTCTATATCTCCATTACTTAATGGGGGTATAAAGCACGAATCACAACAGCAACTGGCTATCCATTATGGCTTTACTACCCCCCTATGCTCTCCTGCCCCTGACACCTTATTATCTCAATTGGAATATAGTGACTTGTCCACTAACATCTCCAACTGGATGTTTTCCTCCATCATAGAGACTTGTCTGCATATGCATGTATATATACACACCATGCTATCTTTATACTCCTGTATCATGCCATTACCATCACTAGGGGTTAATATGCATGTCTCAACCAGCCGAACTATATAGACTGTGCTGATTATCTCTACTAACATCATATTATCCCATGTACTCAGCGCAGCACATCAGCGCTAAGGGATACTTTCAGTAATCAACAGAGGAGGTTTTCCACTTCCCTCCCCCCAGTGACGACATTAACGCTGCGATTGGCTGATACATACTATTATTGAGACAACATTACTATGGTAGCACTTATAGAACAGGGGTTAATGTGTAACCAGTAACATAATGTATTAGGGTAGACATACTGCATTACCACAATTAGTTTACTGACACAGCGCCGAGGAACGCCACTATTCAACAACATAGGATGCCCCCTTACTGTCCTCCTTCCACGAGGGAGCGTCCAGCTCGAGCACTGTGATTGGCTGTCAGCTACAACCACTCAGAGAGCCCTAGCGTTTTGTAACCATGGTAACGCTAGCGCTTAAATACTTACCAGGGAACACTTGGAACACGCCCCCGATGAAGCTGGATACGGTGAAACGTACGTAGGGTACGTCTGACGTCACCACCACGTGACGTCGGCTCATCGGAGAGGTGTGGGCTTGTATTCCGTCTGGGTGCTTCGTAGACTGCATTCATGGGCAGCAACAGCACCCAGACTCCTGGGTCTGCCTGATCACTCTGTATATAGAGATAGTCCTGCCAAATGTGTATCTATGGTAAGGGAGCCAGTGGCATATCTATGTATTTATGTAGAAGGGGAGTTTATTTAGCCTACCGCCCTGAAGCTATTACATTAGCAGCCTAAGGTGAGGGCCCTCTCCTAGTGTCCCCAGACACCCCACACACTGTGCACATCCTCCTGCATTAGTTAACATCTTGTGTACTTTCTCCCTCTCTAGCTGGGTCAGGCTCTTTGGTGTAATTAGCACCCCTCTGTCTGCCACAGTAGCAACTTATACAGAGGCAGCTCTCTGTGTGCGACACCATATCCAACACCCATTGGCTGGAAGGGCTTGGACACAAGGTACTAATCAGACTCTACCACACCCACCCAGGACATCAGTCTATAGGCAGTATATACATTATCCTAGTGTTACATCAAGTCTAGTAACAGATATATATAATACTGCAATACTAGCACTCCAGCCCCACCTCTTCGGTCCTTTTAATTGATTTTAACTTAATTTTTGTCTTGTTTTTGTGGTCTCCCAAATAGCTTTAATTTTAAGTTACTTTTCTAATACTCCTTTCTTTCCAACTCCAATGCAAGTGTTACTACAGGGGACAATGCCATTATGTGGTCAGTTCTAGATTGAAGGGGTCAGACTTGCAGAAGCAGGAACTTTGTCTTGTTCTGCTGCAACCTCGTTATGAACCCACCATCAGATTTCCTTATTCCTCTCTTTTAACCAGTTACATAGTTACATAGTTAATGAGGTTGAAAAAAAGACATGCGTCCTTCATGTTCAACCTATGCTAAATTTAGACGACAGATACGTTTTCTACCCTCAATATATTTGTATATAGTTATCATATCTACTCTTAGATGCCTATGTTCTAATATAAACACAGAATTTCGCTAGCCTCTCCTTATAAGTCAGATTTTCAATCCCCTTTGTTAATTTGGTGGCTCTTCTCTACAGTGTTTCAAGTTGCATAATGTATTTTTATGGAGTGGCGCCCAATACTGTACTCCATATTCAAGGTGTGGTCTTCCTAATGCTTTAAATAGGGGCATTATTACGCTTACTTCCCTTCCATCCATTCCATTTAATACAAGATAAGATCTTGTTTGCCTTTGCAGCTACTGCATGACATTGGGCACTATTGTTAAGCTTGCTGTCTACAAACACTCCTTATGCTTTGCATTCCCACTAGGCATTTTCAGTGCATTTTCTGATCATTTTCATTGTATTCACCCAACAACTATAATAAAGGCATTAGCAGGAGTCCTTACACCAAAATGCTGTACTGTACTGTAGAAACACTAACTTATTTCCTGTTTGCATAGCAGAGTTCTCATCTACTGACCCACAAACAACACAATGTAGTCTCAGCACTCCTGTTCTGTAGATTATTCTTAAAACATCACACACCCTGAGGAGAACTGAGATTACATTGTGTTGTTTACACTATTTGGATCCGTGGACATGGTGAGTGGACACACAGCATACTAAGCATGTTCCCTCTCATGCAGTTGTATCTACTGACCTATGGCCCAAATTTATTTGGCAAATGTGGAAATTATTAGCATGGTGAATTTGTTTAATCAATTATAGTAGTAAAGCAAGGGTGGCCAACTCCTGTCCTCAAGGGCCACCAACAGGTCAGGTTTTAAGGATATCCCTGCTTCAGCACAGGTGGCTCAATCAGTGGCACAGTCAATGAATGTGCCACCCCTGTTGTAAAATATTGTAGAAATAAAAAGAATTCACCTTGTGCTATAATTCATTGGGCTATTTTAAATGTACACGTCGGACCCACAATAACAAGTCCCTCCAGTCAGTGACTAACATTCCACAGCTGTAATTTTTGTAGTTCTAGATAAGCTATCAGTACAAAAAAATTGTCTGGCGTCCAGAAGAAAAGGTCAAACCAGATAGCAAACCACGGCTATTTGCCAGTTTCACAATAGATGCATGAAACTATACCTACAGTACCATTTGATACAAAGCAAAAGAAGACCTGTGTGTAAGAGGGGAAAAAAACCTATATTTGTTATGTGAATGTCAATACTGATTATTTTAATCTAACATAAATGGTAAGTCTGTTTAAAACTAAGAGTTAAAATAAATACATCCCCTTGCAATACCCATGTATGCTCTCCTATTTTTATGTTAATAATGAAATCAACAAAACCTACAGTACTGGCAATCCGGTTTAGGTCATACTTAGCAAACTTAAGCCACATGGCATGATCGTCCAGTAATCTGGCAAAGCCGGACAGTTCACAAAGCAGCAACATCATGATCAGCATGCCTATATCATGCATGAACTTACCCAACTTCCTGCTAAGCAGCAACATCATGATCAGCATGCCTATATCATGCAGGAACTTACCCAACTTCCTGCTAAGCAGCAACATTCATGATCACATGCCTATATCATGCAGGAACTTACCCAACTTCCTGCTAAGCAGCAACATCATGATCAGCATGCCTATATCATGCAGGAACTTACCCAACTTCCTGCTAAGCAGCAACATCATGATCAGCAGGCCTATATCATGCAGGAACTTACCCAACTTCCTGCTAAGCAGCAACATCATGATCAGCAGGCTTATATCATGCAGGATCTTACCCAACTTTCTGCTATGTAAGAAGTCTTATTGGCTACACCTTTGTAATAATTTTCGGCAGAATTATTCGTTTTTGATTTACAGTTAGAAAACGTGTGTCAGATTTGGTGTCATTTACACAGTGATCCAAAGGCACGAGCAAAAAAGAAGCAAAGGAGCACAGCATGCAAGCAGGAGAACTGGGGGCCAAATACTAAAAATTTAAATTTAATGTAGCATCATGCCAGAATAAAGACAAAAATAGGAGAACTCTGACGCATTTCCCGCCGTAGCTGGCGCTTTATCAAAGCGCTCTTTGATAATGGATGCACACCGAGAGGAGCAGACTCGTTACCTGCAGTAGCAGTGGTTCGTCGTGAGTACATGCATTGCTCCTTGCGGCCTGTCTAAAGTTTACCATGTTTAGCTATCCAGCTTTCTATTAAATGTTATTTATGCCTAAACCTAGAGCTGCTAGGATCCCTTGCCCTTAGCTGTTGGGCTGCTTTGCTGCAGGGCTTCAGTTATTGGTCTGTTTCCTGCAGAGTCATATATTGGTTCAGGGCTTTCTATGGTTATGACTGCACAGGAGCATACTCAGAGCCTGATCTATCTGCTAAAAAACATGCATTTGCCTCTCTTCCGCCCTGGACATCCTTCCCAGTAGATTTGTGTAACACCACTTTAGACATTTACCTCTCTTTATATACAGTGATCCAAAGGCAAATTTTATTTATTTATTTATAAAATGTTTTACCAGGAAGTAATACATTGAGAGTTACCTGTCGTTTTCAAGTATGTCCTGGGCATAGTTAATATGACAAATAATACATGGTTACAAATACAGTTACATAAGTGAACAGGGTATACATTATATACAATACATTGCATGCACAGTTAGAGAAGATGTATATTATAGGCATATGTAACAGTTACAGACCAGATTAAAATGTGAGACAGCCATAGTTTTGAAAGAACTTAAACTGGTGGTGGATGTGAGAGTCTCCGGTACGTTGTTCCAGTTTTGGGGTGCACGGTAAGAGAAGGAGGAGCGGCCGGATACTTTGTTGAGCCTTGGGACCATGAACAGCCTTTTGGAGTCTGATCTCAGATGATAAGTGCTGCATGTGGTAGGGGTGAGGAGCTTGTTCAGATAGATGGGTAGCTTGCCCAGAAAGTATTTGAAGGCAAGACAGGAAAGGTGAATTTTGCGCCTAGACTCGAGTGATGACCAATCTAGTTCTTTGAGCATTTTGCAGTGATGTGTGTTGTAGTTGCATTGGAGAACGAAACGACAAATTGAATTGTAGAGGGTGACAAGTTTGCTAAAGTGGATTTGGGGTGCCGAGCCATAGTCGATAATTGGCATTAGCATCTGCTGTGCGATACGCTTTCTGACCAGGAGACTTAGGGAGGATTTGTTCCTGTAGAGTACACCTAGTTTGGCATAGGTCTTGGATGTCAGGGTATAAATATGCATTCCGAATGTTAAGTGGGAGTCAAACCATATGCCCAGGTATTTAAAACTAGTAACAGGAGTTAGGGTGGTGTTAGGTCACAAAAAAGGTACAACACACCAAGAAATGTTCAAAAATATACAGTATATTCAATACAAAATCATATTGTAATGTGATCACAGCAAGAATATCATATGACTACAAGAAAATAGCATACGTACAATGTGTAAATACAGAGTATTATCACAAAAAGAAGTGATTGCAGTTATATAACATACAAATAGAACAAAATATATGAGTGCTTCGTTACCAGATTATGGAAAAAATATTGCAAACTGACACCTTAGAAAAAGACTCAACACTTTGGGCTAACCAATCGCCCCTTGTCAAGAGTCTCAGTAGGAATGGAATTTCCCTGTCTTATATCCTTACTCTCCCGACGTGTAAAGCTGATCCCAGGTGGCCGCCATATCTGCATTATTCAGATGGTAACCATTAGGAGATGTGATGTAGTGTAGTTAACCGCTTCCCTGCCAGAAGGGGATAAAATGAACATATGTTTATTTATAATGTAATGAGTATAGATAGATAACATCGAATATACTGCTTTGAACCTATTTTGGATGGCCTAAGAAGCTGTAATATTTGTTTTGGGTTTAATGTCAATGACCAAAAGGAATCTGAAATACCTCTGCTGTGAACAAAGTAGGTCCCAGGAGATTCCCTGAGAGAGGCAGGCCCTGGTACGGTATAGGAGAGGTCCGGGGTACATTGGTCTAGATGAAGTCCTGTCCCCAAAGTTGGTGTTCAAGTTAGGATGCCTGCAAGAAATAAGACAAAGTATAGGGCCTAGTCCAGAGACCTGGGCGGAAAACAAAGAAGGGCCACAAAGTCCCGTAGTTAGGGACTGACCCAGTTGAGTGTTGTGCAAGTCACCGAGGTGGGCTTTCAAGAAAGGGTTCTCTTACATTGGCTAGTTCCCTTCCTTGCCTGCAGTACCCTGTGCCTCCTTATCACCTTGTTCAGGGAGTGGACACAGTTTACAGCTAAGGGATGCAGAGATGGCACTTTCAATAGGGCACCCTTCTTCAGAGCTCCCTCAGTACGGTGGTTACACAAGGCAATGCAGAAGTACTGATAGGTTGATTATAACAGGGGCAAACCTACTTACAATAGCTAGAGCTGTTGGGTGTTGGCCAGGCAGTGGTTAAACCCTGCCTGGAAAGGGCAGGAATACTCTCTAGCAAGTGGTTTAAACAGCAGGAAAGGGAGGTCTTCCTCCGTCTCTCCCTGGTCCGCATACAGACCACACGTGGGTGTCCTTGACCACTAGGGACACCAGGGCATGCAGGCCACATCCCCGTATCCTTGTTGCCAAGGGACAGCAGATCTATATAGACATATATAGACTTCCATACACTGGGGAAACTGAACTTTGGCCTAGGAAAGTCCTATCCTGTATATTGCTGACCTGTTTTTGTTTATTGCACATTGGCAAAAAAAAAAAGCCTACATTTATTTTCCCAAAGCAAGCCTCCTGTTTGCACCTCTGTACACATCTCCTACATTGATGTTCACAAGTTAAAAACGGTTACAGTTACAGCGTCCGAAATTACTCTGTGTGTGTTCTGAGAGCTTTGTGTATATTATAACGTGTCAGCAACTATCACACAGTAAGTTGATTTCTTTATTCTATAAAGTCTATGCCCTTATTGTGGACGTGGTAAATATGTCCCACTGCCAGGACACGCTAGCAGGACTACCACCATGAAACAGGACTTGTGGTACACTATGCAATACTCCCTTCTATTGCATTCTTTTTGAACTGACTAGCTTACGGTTAGTACAGATTGTGCAGTGTGTTTTGCAGAGGGAGATGATCAATTAGCTGATTTAAAGAAAGGCAGGAACAAGCACAAATCAATAGTTCACATACACTAGCTACACCATTGTAGCTATAAACAAAAAAAAAATACCTACAGTATTTTAAATTGTCTTGAAAATAAGGAAAACAAGTGACAGCTCATTTTTGTAGATAATCAACAGAACCAACAATTTCATAGTGTCCTCTGTATAGGAAATAAAACAATGTTATCTAAAACACAGAAATTGCTTTGCCTATTATAGCTAATGTCAAATATATTGTGTAAATAATCTTAAAACAACTTTGTTGAAAGTAATGGTTTTGACAAGTGCTGAAATATAGGGCCTGGGTTTGCCATTCTAACTCACAGCAACGTGTGATAAATGTGCATTTTTATTTCCTGTTATTGTGTTTGCTACTTTATAAATCAGGGCTTTTCAACTACTTTTCCAAAGAGGCGTAGTGAGAAAACAGTTAGTACAAGTGAAGGAGCTTATTGTAATATATTTTCAGAAAAATGTAAAGAATGGAAAATGATTATATTTGAACCATTTTGCCGGCATTCTTTTACATCTGTACCATGTACATGGCCTGTACTTACACGTGTTTAAATGGGAAACATTGCACTTAGCTGCCTAAGGCTGCAGTTATAGTGCCTTGAGATGGCGACGCCGGTCAGAATCAAATACATTGACTCCGTCGCAAGCGCTTATAGTAAGCGCAACGGCAATAGAGCAACGGAGCGACCAGACATTTTTAGGCCGGGAAAATTAGATTTTTTTAGAGACGCATGTGACTGTCTCTAAACCAATCAAATTGTGCGGTCCACCCCTTTTAGTGACGTCACTGGCCTTGTCGCCAGCGACATTGCTAAAAATCAAAATTAGACCTTTTGCCAGTGGCGACGGCAACGTCATCGGTTGCGGCGCCGTCACCAGCACTATAAGCGCGGTCTAAGGAGCTAGTATAAAATAAGCAGGAGCAGAGTACAAAGGCCACATATCAAGGCTCTTCATGGGCGGCCATTTCAAGAGCCCTGTCATAAATGACATGTCTGTGACTTCTATTTATTGCGCTTTTACCTACAAAGATGTTTTATTCATCACATTAACCCCTTTGGTGCCCGAATGACGAACGGTATATATCATGCCTGGGAGTGCCAAATCCAATCACGGAACAGAAACGGCATCATGTGATCTCTCCGAAGACGTGGCACAGCCCTCTGGCACTAAAAGGGGTTACCGATACTTACTGTATGTTAACCAGAGACAATGTAACAAGTGCTCGTCACAAACAAGACGGGACTGCGAGGCCGAGGTGGGGGTTGGTAAACACTGACCCGGAGCCGAGCGGCCACGACCGGTGTGCAGGTTCATAGTCGTGTAGCCGGGTCAGGGTAGGAGAAGTCGAGCAGTAGATATACTCGCCGTGGTCAGGGGTTGGAGATAGGAGCATAGTAGAGGTCACGTAGCCGAGGTCGAGGACAGGAGATGGTAGAATAGTAGATGAATCCGTGGTCCAGGTTCAGTTGAGACTGCAAGGCAGAGCAGACAGGGCAAAGCAAGGCAGGACAGGAAATAGCAGCGCGCCTGCGACCAGCACAACGTCACAAGAAACAAAGTATTGTGCTCAGCCACATTGCAGAGGCAAAGACTGAGCATATAAAAGGTGAATCAACCAATCGGTGAGCTGCTGCTCAGCAGTGGCTGAAAGTGAAACCAGAGTGCTGATTAGTAGCTGTGCAGAGTGCACACCGCAGGAGCTGATGAGGAAGCCTGCAGCAAGTCTGAATCAAACTCTGGAGCGGAGCTGATGCCCGATCCTCACTGACACATAGGTGGAGACCTGTGTCTTCCGCTGCCATAGGATACCTACCATCGTATTTACCGGGTTCTGAAAGGCATCGTGTGACTGGAGTCAGTCCAGTTTTAGAAAGCTTTGTCCTGGAAAAGTGCTCCAGCATCTTGTATGAAGATGATCTCATGTAAGGCAGTATTTAGTAAGTGGTGGCATCCCCAGAATGCCACCTACCTTACCTCTTTGGGTTTGGCCCTCCAGGGGACCCATGACATAGTGCCTACGTCATACCCGCAGATTCCTTTTCCTCAGCTTAGATGGAGTCCTGCATTCCCATGGTGGACAGGGCACGATGTGAAGTGAAGGGAAACGGTAGAGCTGGGCTGTCCCATGTCTGCGCTGAGCCGCAGGTCCATGGCACTCCGGGGCACACACACATTTCTAATTTTAGAATCTTGACTCTTAATTACTCATTGTTTGTCTAATTCATACATCATTTTGTTTCAAAATACATGGAATTGGTTAATATAAACCCTTATTGGATATTTAAGAAAAGACTGGTTTTCATTCCAGAAGGTTATCATGGAAAAACGTTGGAATTTCCGTAATTATCATTGGGATTCACAAACTTTTTCTCGCCACTGTGGGTCGTTCGTTAGAAAACCCAAATGGGAAAGCCTTGACTAGTTGGGGAAAAAAATCACAATATTATTATCCCTTTCACTTGCTTTTAGAATAATCCTCAATGGAAATTGAAGAAATCTTTGAAACGTTTCTTCTTTTTTATCCACCCGACGCCCTTCTTCAGATATCCTTTCTCCGCTGCTGACTGAAGTGTTACCCAACTGGGCAGCACTTACATAGAACCAGTCCCCATAGCATAACCTGGTGAATGGCCATGTCATAAATCAGCCAATCAGATTGGCTCATTTACCAAGTGTTAACCACTCGTACCATGACGTCATATGCGAAAACCGTCCCACCAAAGTCTTGCGTCCTTTTGGTAAGAGCAGTTAGCATGTGGTAAATCAAACAATTTGATTGGTTGATTAACCAATGGCCATCTACAACATGTTTTGCGACAGTGTAAGTGCCACCTTCACACGTAATTATTTCGTCTACGACTGAAAACGCGCGAGGAAAGGTATCCGTTATGAAGACTGGAGAAGAAAAAAATTATTTTAAAGATTTCATCGATTTTCACTGAGGATTATTCTACGAGCAAAATGAATGTGATTTAAAGTGCAATTATTTTATTGTTTTTTACGTCTATCTAAGTTCCGAAGAGTGACCAATAACTATAATTTAAATATTGGTCTTAAATCGGTTAGAAGGGCGATAAGAAAGTGCAGTGATTAATTGCTAAACTAATAAAGAAAAGAGGTGTACAGTAGGTGGTGTCATTTATGAACCAGTTTATAATTGTTTGATTATACATTGAGAACAAGCGAGTTTTCTAAATACAGTACCTGTTATGAAACTCCATAAATGTCAATCCTCGCCATGACTTTAAAACAAAGTTTAGCCAGTTTTACACCCTGCAGGGCAGTTGATAAGGCACTTTGACCATTCTCACATGTAAGACTTTGTGAGAAAACAGTTACAGTCATGAAGTTGTTGATAATATCAGTTAATCTTTAGCAAACATGCACATTTTATTGGCTTGCTTTCTTCAAATGTTCCCTACAGTAACTAGCGTCGCCCTTAAAAGGCTTTCGTAGGCTGGGAGAATGAAAACTGCAGCATTTTCAACTCATTTAACATGTCTGGCACTAGCACCATAAGAATATATTCTTCATTGAAAACCCCCAGTTGACATAAGGAATAATTTATGCATTTTCATGTATCTGTGCAATATTTAAAAAACAAACAAAAAACACTTATATTAATAAAATTGTCATTTGTAGCCTGCCTGCTGAATAAGTACAGTAATTGCTTTAGTGCATATTTTGTACCTGAGTGCTGAATTACTTTATAACTGCTTTACGTTTCAATGCTGAGTAATGTGGTCTTTCTCTAGCAGAAGCTTAAACAAACCTATGTGCAATTTAATATTGTTGCATGTTCAATACAAGCGACCACTCTACATTTATCTTTCATAGACAATATCAGTCATTTTTGTGCCCTTATAAAAATAAGTAAATAAATGTCTCTAATGTACTCTCAATTGGTAATTATACAGTAATCATACAATAATTTACAGCAGCTTGTTGTCTTTTAATAGCCCACAAATTACAACTCCTTACGTATTTGGTAGAACAAGCAGACATTTCCATGTTGTGCTGCCAATCAGCCATCACTGTGTCAAAAAAGTTTAAAACATAAATAGCACATCATTTCCCCTTTGTGTTTTGGCTTCTACAAACTTTTGTGTTGCTTTTTGGGGCGGGGTGGGGGGGGGGGGGGGGGGGGGGGGGGGTTTTGTTCTGGTTTTGCCAAAACTCAATGTCTTTGGTTTTGAATTTTTACTAAATAATAGAAAAAATGAAAATGTGCACAATGAAGCATGGAAAAAGTTTAAAATAAGCCTATAATCGTAAATTAGTAAACTAAATTAATATACAGTAACTGAAAAACTTATAATAATTGAAAAAAGATATGGACAGAAACTGAAAGAGTTCTGCTTTGGGATTTGGTTCTCAATAATGTTTGGATTTTGGTTCTAAAAATCTTAATGTTTTTAGTTTGGGTTTAGGTGTTAGAACGTAAGGTTCTGGTGGGTTCTGATTTCACATGTTCAGTTCTGCTCTTCGCTTTTTTTGCATGCAATTCTATTAGTATTTGTGGGTACAAAGTGGGGTTATATACTGTAGAGAGTTAGAGGAGGAGTTACTTGACACATTTAGTGAATATTATTTATCATATTTTCCTTATTTTCTTTATTTCTTTTATGCCTATTATAGCATTTTTCAACAATTTCTCTCATGTTATAGCATTATTTAATCACCAAGTCTGAATTGGTATTAATGTGGTGGATTAAGAAATTTGCATTAAATGCATCTACCTTAAAATGCAACATTTAATTTTTCAATTTTAATGCAGGAACCAAATAAAGAAAATTAAGTTATTGTTAGGGATCATATTGCAGCTGCATGATAGAAAACACATCTACTGGATATACAGTATACTGTAGCAGAAAGCATAGCAAGACAGTAATTGGGGCAGAATTATCCTGCAATCTACTTCCTTATAATAAAAACTGTAAATCCCTACGGTCAATGAAACGGGTGTTTGCACTTACTCCTAGCAAAGCACAAGAGGGTGTGAATGTGGATAGAACCTTTACATGCGATTAAAGACACCTGCAGAAAAGGGTCCCTCCTAGTTTGCTGATTGGTACAGGTCAGACTGAATGCTTTCTCTTGATGAATCTAGCACAGTCTTGCAAGACCGCTGGCTATATCCCAATTGTGCTAAATGTCATGGTGGCAATGATTGATGCACATTTCATTACTTTGGAGGGAGGAACGTTAGAAAAGTGCCAGAACCCTTTCAGCTTATATGGTAACAATTGCTGTGGTTAGTTAGGTTAACTACATAAACAAATGAAGAAATATGCACCCAAAAAACGTAATCAGTGTTTCACAAATCTCATGTAACATCTTCTGTCAAACTGCTCCAGTAATGCGCAGTAATATATAAATATGTGATAAGGAATCACTGGCACTCCAATAAAAAATTCAATAATGAATAGGTGCATGTCCCATGTAAATAATACAAGTATACATTACCGCATAGCAGCAAAAAGGAGACAGCACTCAGGTGAATGAAAATAAATGTATTAAATACAGCACATGACTCCAACGTTTCGATCCCACAGGGACGAAACGCGTCAGGGAGCGGAACTGCGTCATCACGCAAGCGCATGACGGGCCGCATCGAGCGCTGATTCATATTGCGGCCAGCTGGCATTGGAGTTAGTAGCTTACTCAGAGACTGCACTATCGATTTTAAAGGAGTCTTTGTACTTATGCACCGGGGAACATCTACCAGCAGTTTCAAGTGAGAGTTGGACTGCAGGGTCCGGAGGCTGAGTGACCAGAGTTGAACTGCAGGGTCCGGAGGCTGAGTGACCAGAGTTGGACTGCAGGGTCTGGAGGCTGAGTGACCAGAGTTGGACTGCAGGGTCTGGAGGCTGAGTGACCAGAGTTGGACTGCAGGGTCCGGAGGCTGAGTGACCAGAGTTGGACTGCAGGGTCCGGAGGCTGAGTGACCAGAGTTGGCGGTGACTTGTATCACACACTGCTTGATTTTAACCTACCCTTGTGAGTGGATTTTCTTTCCCCCCCCCTCCCCTTGTACCTTTCCCAAATAAATGTACTGTATTACGCTATGGGGTGTGCGCTCTCTCTTCTTTTTTTCCCAATAGGTGTCTTCTGGATGGGGTTCATCCTATTTGAGTGCAGCCGGAGACCCCCTCATACCAGCACTATTCCCCCAATTTAAGGACTTCCATTTAAGGACTGGTTTCTATACATGTTTTCTTTCTGCTTGTATTTTGTATGTTTTTGAAGTGTTGTCTTAAATTGTAGTTCACTAAATAGGAGCACTTAATATATGATATATATATACATTTTTCTTTTTATCCTTTGTGCACACACTAATGATTTTTAGGAATTTTATATAAGAATATTTTATTTAATTCATTTATTTTTTATTTTTTCACACATATTCAACACGTCAATTTGGCGCTGCTTCTTACCCCCCCCCCCCTTTTTTTTGTTTTATATATATATATATATATATATATACACAGTGGTCGACAAATCACCAAAAAATCTACTCGCCGAACAAAAAAAATCTACTCGCCACCTAGTACCACACGTGTGCTGCTTGGTCCAATAGGAGCTCGCCACGATGTTAAATCCACTCGCCTGGGGCGTGCAAATATATAGGTTTGTCGAAGACTGTATATATATATATATATATATATATATATACAAACACACACTACCATTTTTCCATCAAAAGTTTTAGTATGTATAGCCCCATATTGTACTTAATCCCCTTTTTTAGAGAAGCGTTTCAAATCCCTCTGGCACTGAATGGGGTTAACTGATTTATTTTTTTTAAACACCATTGCTATCATCACACTCTTGTCAGATAACAACTTTCCCAGGACATTGCAGCAATAAAACAATGTCTGAATGATGTAAGCATTATCATAAATACTGTCAGAGCATAACATGTGACTTTCTAGTTTGTCACACAAATGGATGAGAAATGGACTGCTAGAGAAAAGTATAACACTAACTTCCAAGAGTCTTCAAAACGGTATTGTATGCAAAATGTGCAGCCATGGTCAGGGGAGATTGGTACAGGGTTTTGTTTATCATGTGGCAGAGCCAACATTACATACCTTCAGCATCTCATTTATACAGGGACCACGGAAAAGTCACAAACAACTGACTCTCCAGCAGCTTCACATTTTTCCATCTTTCCATGATTTGCTTTTGAGAATCTCTATAGTATAAAACATTATACTGTAGGGTCAATAAAGCCGGGGGGGGGGGGCTTTTCAAGCACCGCCCCAGGACTGGAATTACCCCCCTGCTGCTTTAAGAAATCAGGAAGCTTAACTTCCATTCAGAAGGGAATTAAAAATGTTCCTTTTTCAACAACGCAAACAGAGCCTAATACCCTGGCAGCCATCTTTCCTGCTCCCGTTCGTGTTTCCCACCCATAGTTGGTCTTCCTCGTCATTTCCCTATATATTTTCGGTAGGTCCCGGTTGTAGGTATGGGATGGGCGTCCTACACGCGGTCTAGTATGGAGTTTCTTGGTGAGCGGCGCGGTAGAAAGGAATTGACATACATAAAGGCCACTTTCTTCAGGTTCTGCCGGTGTAAGATGTCTGTGGAATGTCTCTGGATGCTTCAATGCTAGTTTTACGACCGTGATTATTTACCGCTATCATTCATTTTGTAGCATTGGACATGAACTGAACTTCTTTCCTACCAGATTATTTTAAAAGTGGATTTGCTTTCTCCGCTTACCCGGATCACACAACACACAAGCTTTACAAAACCTGGCATGTGCCCAAGGTCACAAAATACTGGAAATGCTTAGAATAAGCGTATGATGTAAAATGCATTTCACATTATTATTATTATTTTGATCCGTTAATTGACATAGTGCAACATGTTTCCAAACCCACCTTCCTTTTCTTTGCCTTTCAAAGTATAACTTAAAACAGCATTCCCATCGAATGAACCCATTGGGTTTTACAGCGTTGGAACCGGTGGTTTCCCCGGGCTGGACCATGTTAGTTTTAGTTTCAGTGACTCCTGGTTCTTAAGGTACTTACCGGTGTAGTTACTCCTAATCACCCCTTGATGTGTCTATTTGATCAAATTCAACGGGCAACTCCTTGGTAAAAACCCAAATTTGATTCTTCTGTCTCATAATCACCACTTTATGTGTCTCTTAATTAAATTCAACTTGTAAACAGGTTGGCAGGACAACAGCCTGTTTAGAAGTACTATTTGTTTAAATGTGTCTCACATGTGCTAATTGATCTGGTTGGGCTGAACTTAATTTAGTCAGGTGCCTTGTAAGACCTATATGGCTAGAGACACACTGGGGGAGCAGCAGTGCAGGGGGGGGGGGGAGCAGCATACATTTACAGTAGCATTTGTTAAGTATAATGCAGTGTAAAGTTCAACAGGAGTGAAACAAGTAGACAACACAACACCTACTGGCCCTGAATCCTGGATTTTGAACTACACTGGAAAAGAGGACATTATCTCATTATCTATCCCAGACCGCACATCTCAGCACTAAACTATTGCTGCCATGCCACCACTACTGTTTTTATTTGCTTTGACCTCACTTCTTTTCAAAATACGTACTTCTTTCTACCAGCCTCATTATGTCTGTAACTCTATTCATATATCTCCATCTCTCCTTCCTTCGCGACTTCTCAGTTCACATGAACTCCTTTCTTACCTGCGCCCTCTGACACTACACAGCTATATCCCCTGTACTAAAACACACCCCTACAAATCCTCCTCACACATACTCTTTCTTTCCATGCTTCTCCTCCTTGCTTCTAGGGAAATCTCTCCCAATCCTGTTCCCTGCCTTATTTCTGTATGCTTTTGTCCTCGCCTTCTACATACAACTTCTATGCCTGCTGGTGTAAACCCCTCTAACCTCATACCCATCCCCTGTAACCTTGCCTTCTCTCCCCCCCTTTCTCCTGTGCTCTTTGGAATGCTCGCTCCCTCTCTAACAAGTTCCTCTCTGTGCATGACTTCTTTCTCTCTCATTCTCTGCTCCTCTTTGCTATAACTGAGACCTGGCTCACTCAGTCTGACTCTGCTCTGGAAGCTGCCATCTCTTATGGTGGCCTTTCTTTCTCCCACACTCCGCGCCCTGGTGGCAGGGTGGAGGCGTGGGGCTCCTCCTCTCCCTGCTATTACCGAACCCTTCCTAAACCTCCCTCTCTTACTTTTCCCTCCTTTGAGGCTCATACTGTCCAGCTTTCTCTCCTCTCCCTGTTCACATGGAGGTCATCTATCGCCCACCTACCTCTACTCACCCCCCTTCTGCCTTTCTCTCTCACTTTGAATCCTGGCTCTCTTTCTTTCTCTCCTCAGACTCTCCTTTTCTTCTCCTTGGGGACTTCAACTGTCATATTGATGACCCCTCTCTCCCTTGGGCTTCCCGCTTCCTCTCTCTAACCTCTTCTTTTGGCCTTCAACAGTGGACTGAAGCCAGCACCCACAAGGATGGCCACTACCTGGACCTGTTTTTCACTAAAAACGTTTCTCTCTCCGATTTCTCCATTTCCCCTACTCCTCTCTCTGACCATCACCTCATCTCATTTTCTCCCTCTCACTTCTCCCCCTCCACCTCCATCTACCCCATGTCTCTGCAGAGGCCTGTGCTCTATTAACCTACAGTAGAGACTACGATTATTCTAACAAAAACCAGTGGCATTCACCAAAAAGACAGAGGACTTGCCAGAATACATGCCTTAAACGTGCCTTAAACTTGTCCCAGAATTTCTGCATTGATTAATGGCCTATCAGATTAACAGTGGGGGTCCTGGCAGTCCCATTCAAACTGAATGGGACTGCCAGGGACCCCTGCTGTTTTAATCCTATGGGTCATTAATCAATGCAGAAATGCCTTAAACGTGCCTCAAACTAGCCCAGAACATACCCAGCACATATCCAGAATGTAACCGGGCTAGTTTAAAGCAAGCGTTAGGATAAATGTGGCCTCTACTGTACCAGCTTTTTAGTCCGCTTTACGCTCCTCCCTCTCCTCTCTCAGCTCTTCTCAAGACCCTGACAACCTGGTCAGGAACTACAACTCTGCCCTATCCTCTCTTGATCTACATGCCTTGCTTTCTCTCTGCCACTCTCGCCCTTTGAACCCCTAACCTGGCTAAATTCCCACACGCGCATGCTGCGTTCCTGCACTCGTTCCTCTGAACGCTTCTGGAGGAAATCTCCCACTCTCGCAGACTTCCTTCACTACAAATTTATGTTATCCTGTTTCAACTCTGCCCTCTCTCAAGCTAAACATATTTTTCTTCACTAATCAACATGCACAAATCTAATCCACACAGCTCTTCTCTGTCTTTGACTCCCTACTCAGACCACCCTCTGCTGCTTGTTCTTTGTCCTCCATCTCACCTCAGGACTTTGCCGACTATTTCAAGGAAAAGGTTGAATCCATACATCAGGCTATCCCCTCTGTATCCCCCTCCCATCTTACACCTCTTCCTAACTCTCCTCCTGCATTCCTTGACTCTTTATCCGCTGTCACAGAGTCATGTGTCGTTGCTAATCTCCTGTTCTCCCTCTACCACTTGCCCTCTTGACCCCATTCCCTCCCATCTCCTAAAACCTCTTGCTGCTACTATAATCCCTATACTCACACACTTTTTAACTCCTCCCTATACTCTGGTACCTTTCCATCCTCCTTCAAACATGCAACAGTTATACCATTACTCAAAAATAGCAAGCTTGACCCTACATGTCTTTCTAACTATCAACCTGTCTCCCTCCTGCCTTTTGCCTCTAAACTCCTTGAACGTCTTGTATTCTCTCACTTGCTCCATTTTCTCAACACCTATTCTCTTCTAGACCCTCTACAATCTGGCTTCTGCACTGCTCACTCCACTGAAACAGCCCTCACTAAAATAACTAGTACCTCCATGCTGCCAAAGACAGAGGTCAGTACACTCTGCTCATATTACTCAACCTCTCTGCAGCATTTGACACCATGGACCACCCTCTTCTCCTTCACATTCTCCATACTCTTGGCATTCGTAACAAAGCTCTATCCTGGATCTCATCCTACCTCTCCCATCGTACTTTCAGTGTCTCTTTTGCCAACACCTCCTCCTCTATCGATCTCTCTGTGGGGGTACCCCAGGGCTCTGTCCTTCTCTTTTCTCTTTACACACTCTCTCTAGGTGACCTAATCACATCTCTTGGGTTCAAATATCACATTTATGCTGATAACACACAAATTTACTTTTCTACCCCTGACCTTACACCTGCTGTACAGACTAAAGTTTCTGAATGTCTCTCGGCTATATCATCCTGGATGGCCCTCCGCCAACTTAAACTTAACATGGCAAAAACAGAGCTCCTCATACTTCCTCCCAACCCTGGCCCTACTACCTCCTTCCACATCACTGTTGGAAGTACTGTCATTCACCCAGTAGCCCACGCATGCTACCTAGGGGTCACACTCCACTCCTCTCTCACATTCTCTTCTCACATTTAAAAGATAGCAAAAAAACCTGTATTTTTTTCCTCCGCAATATTACCAAGATACGCGCTTTCCTCTGTTGCTCGACTGCAAAATCTCTGACACAGACCCTCATTCTCTCCCGTCTCGACTACTTTAACCTCCTGCTGTCTGGCCTTCCTGCCTCTCACCTGTCTTCCCTACAATCTACCTAAATGCTGCTGCCAGAATCACTCTACTATTTCTGAAATCTGTCTCCACGTCTCCCGTGCTGAAATCCCTCTCCTGGCTTCCTATCAAATCCCGCATCTCGCACTCAACTCTCCTCCTCACTTTTAAAGCGTTACACTCTCCTGCCCCTCCTTACATCTCAGCCCTAATTTCTCGCTATGCACTATCCTGACTCTTGCGTTCTTCTCAAGGATGTCTTCTCTCTACACCTTTTATATCTAATGCCCTCTCCCTCCTTAAACCTTTCTCACTGACTGCCCCACACCACTGAATTGCCCTTCCCCTCAATATCCGACTAGCACCCTCTCTATCCACCTTTAAGACCCACTTTAAAACACACCTAATTAACGAAGCATACGAATAGCACCATGTCTGATAATTAACACCTCATACATTGACCTTGGCCCCTTGAAGATGCACTTACCAGAACGCCCTCCTACTGTCTCTGTACGTTCTTCCAACCAACAAATTAGATTGTAAGCTCTTCGGAGCAGGGACTCCTTTTCCTAAATGTTACTTTTATGTCTGAAGCACTTCTCCCCTTTATGTGTTATTTGTATTATTTGTTATTTATATGATTGTCACATATATTACTGCTGTAAAGCGCTATGTACATTAATGGCGCTATATAAATAAAGACAAGACATTACAATACTGGGTATTTAAATGCTCAACCAATAGGAGGCTTAATCCAATGAAGTTGTAGCTTCCTATTGGCCCGTGAGACCCACAATGGAGCTTTAACACTGTAACTAGCCAACCTTAGAGAAAGAATTTATACCATTCAGAACTAAATATAGCAGCCAGTCCAAAGATATGACAACAATTTTAAATAAACATTGGTATGTCCTACAGAAGGACGACTGGTTAAAAAATGTTATTAGTGACAAACCAAATGTGGGATTCTCCAGGGCCCCAAATTTAAAATAGAAATTAGTACTCGGTTACCTACAAACAAAGAAGACAGATTGCTGGCTGAGGATTCATTGTGAAGGTTTTTTAGATGCCTTAATTGTAGGGCCTGCAATAACAATAGGCAACAGGAGTCCAAATTAAGAGAATTTATTGCAGTCAATACTGGAATAGAATATAAAATTCAATCCAATATATCCTGCCAAACAAAGGGATGCTGAGTGCATCACCCGTGACATCACGGGGCATGGTCCGTACGGTGTCTCCTAGCCTGGTAGTGTGGTGCCCGTCGCGTCAAGGGGCGGGGCTTAAGCGTGGTGCGTGCGGTGTCCCCCAGTCTGGATGCATTGGCGCGCGTCATCCGTCTCTTTGCTGGTTGCATCACGGAGGCGGGGCCGAAGGACGATCCTCACAACAGCAACGCTTCTGTGACTGCGAAAGACCCTGTCCCTGTTACAAAGGCATCCAGGAGGTTACAGGCTCTTTATTTTGGAAAGCTTTATTCAAAAGGCGCAAAAATACCGTTCGTTTGTGAGTGTTCATTTGTTTTTATACCAGTCCATGTTTATTAAATGTTATTGTGCCATGTCATCTCTCTTTCATTTATAAGGATAGCCGGTGGAATATTGAAGAATATCCTCAAATTCCAATTTGGTAACAAACCTATACAGCCTTATTTCCATCTGCTGCCATTTGGATATGCACCTGAGGAAGTTCCCTATACGTTCTCACACCAGGTGTGTGCTATCCGTAATCTAGGCCTCAATTTGAGACTGCACTGACATTATTAGTCTCTATTTGAGCAACATCTATAGCAGGCCTGCACAACTCCAGTCCTCAAGGGCTGCAAACAGGCCAGGTTTTCAGGATATCCCTACTTCAGCACAGCTGGCTCAATTAGAGGGTCAAACTGAGGCACTAATGAGCCAGCTGTGCTGAAGTAGGGATATCCTGAAAACCTGGCCTGTTTGCGGCTCTCGGGACTGGAGTTTGTGCAGACCTGATTTATAGTGACAGAGACGTATTACAGGCAGTTTCTATGATAGCACCAGTCTGACTATTTAGTCAATTACATTCATTTGTTTATTAAAACACTGTTTTCTCTTAGATTTTCCTTGTATTTCTCCTGTGCTTGGAAATCTTGCTTGAGTTTGTGCGCGTGAGGACATTTTCCTTAACACTGTTTCTACACTGATGTGTATCTCAGTTACTGGGATGGGCAAGAGAAGGGCGAATTCGCTTTCCGGATTTTCTCTCAATTTCCCCCCAAAACCCATTTTGCGGTGTAAAATCCGCGAATGGATTTGGTTGGTTTGAATCCGTGCGGATTAATCAAAAAACGCCATTTGGATACAACCCATTGGCGGATTCTTAACATGGCTGAATCCACAGATTGGACTCTACAAATCCGTCCATGGGTTTGCAGAATCCGTGGAGTGTATGGGTAATAATAATAAAAAATCCGCAAAATATGTGAATCGCCCTTTTTGAGATTGATCCTGTGAAATCCACGGACCAAAGGAACCGACTGATCCACTGCAGATCCAAATCCGCCCCCAAAAATTGCCCATCTCTACTGCGGACCCCACACAGCGAAAATGTAGGACCCCCCACAGCTAACCTGCAGGACCCTCCACAGCTAACCTGCAGGACCCCCCACAGCTAACCTACAGGACCCCCCACAGCTAAACTGCAGGACCCCCCACAGCTAAACTGCAGGACCCCCCACAGCTAAGTGAGTAAGAGGAAAGAAAGAATCCCTTTAGTGTGGCACTAGAAGAAATACACCCTAATTAAAACTTAACTTTATTATAACTGATTAAAATAAATTGTTTGGAGAAACCACATACATAAAACAAACATACAAAAAATATTTAAAAGACGGAGAGGTGTGATAGGGTGTTTAGTGGAGGTGTAATTATATATAAATACCTCTCTATTAATACTTAATAAACCCTAGGATGTGGGTGATCTCTATACTAAATAGGTATAGGTACATATATCTGGACCCCTAAAACCAAAGCAATGGAAAGAGGTAAAAGCAGATGAATGTGCTTAACTGTGAGATGGAGTGGTGAGGCTGAGTATAATGGTGGCTGAGTTGAAACAGCCACTACATACCTCACTTAGTATATCAAAATACACTGTTGTAAGCTCTATTGCGACCAGTCTGTTGTGAGACCAGCCAGATTCACTGCTGATATATACTAGATCAACCCTGAAGTCTGAGTGCTCTTGCTGCCCACGGACGCAGTCTACGAAGCACTCAGACAGTGTATGGCCCACACCTCACCGATGAGCCGAAGTCACGTGACGGTGACGTCAGACGTACCCTACGTACGTTTCACCGTAACTGGCTTCATCGGGGGCCCCCGATGTTTTCCCCCCACAGCTAAACTGCAGGACCCCACAAAGCTAACCTGCAGGACCCCCCACAGCTAACCTGCAGGACCCTCCACAGCTAAACTGCAGGACCCCACACAGCTAAATTGCAGGACCCCACACAGCTAAACTGCAGGACACCCCACTTCCAATGCTGTAACAAAAACAAATGGGTAAAAAATTATTTGCTGGATTGACTCTGCACGGTTTGCTCGAAGGTCAATGTGTGATGTGCGTGCGACACACCCTAATGCGAACATGTTTGGGACTGGGAACAAATTGCTGGTCTTATGGTTTTGGTTCTAAAAAAAAAATGTGTTTTGGGTTTGCTGCAACTCAATTGATTCTGGTTTCAGTTTTGTAAAAAAAATTATTGAAAAAAAATTACAAATAAACATATAGAAAAGTTTACAAGTTTTTTTTCATTTGCAAACTACAAAGTTCACCCTCGGAGTTTATGAAAATCATTCTGAGGAAGGCCGTTTCTCTTTAATTTTGATCAAATATGAAAGTTTGTTTCCGAAGTTTGACTCACAAACTGGACCATTCTTGTTGGGAACTTTAAATGTTTTTTCTGAGTTGTTTGTGATCTTCCAAAGAATATAATAGCAGCAAAAGTAAAGTGACAAATATTGAAAAATAGCTTATTGCCTGGGAAGGGTTAAAGCAGCAATGCTACATTCTGCCCTTTTTCTTTCTTATTTGTATATGTAAAGCACGTGACAAGTTATAATTCTACATTCGTACCTAAGGAAAAACACTCCAACGCACAGCCCTGAACAGAGTGGGTCCTACACCAAAAGACTGGTAAAAATATGTGAAGTACTTTATTCATTCATAGGTTAAAAAAACGGAGGTAGATACCCTCCTACGCGTTTCGGGCAATCCGCCCTTGATAAATCTCTCTGCATTCTCCTGGCTGCACGCCCATCAAGATTCACAGGACTGGGGCAAAACGAATTGTGAGTAGTTATTCTTTTTCTACCTTTGGACTCCCCCAAGGAGGCTGTAGGTCTGATTTTCTTTATATTTCAGCCTTCAACCTTCAGGGTTAGAGTTCCTTATATGTGGTATATGCAATGTCAATGAATACATACCTCACTAGCCCCAGTACCTATTTTCTGTACTTCTTTTAAGGATTGATACCAAGATTGGATCTATATGTTGGAGCACATATCACTAATTGACTTTACATTCGTACCTAAGTTGGTAATTGTTTGGTGCTCCTGTTATAAATCTGTAAAAATCCTCATGGTGTGACTAACATAATGGCTGCTTCAGTCAGTGTAACTCAGTAGCTACAATGTATCCTTATATTACTAAGGTAACATTATCTATTGTTACCATTTACAGCTCAAACTGTTGAGAACATTGGCAACAAATTATCCCAAACAGGAAAGTGTTACAAAGATCTTGCACTGCTGGGGATGTGTGCTAAATCCTGCTTAAAAGGAGGCTTTAAAACTCATTAAAAAATGGCATTAAGAATGGAATAATTAGAAAAGAAATGCAGTAAGTAATTTCTAACACTACAGAACTGATTTATTAAAAAAAAACATAAAATGTCATGTTTTGCTGCTTTAAACATCAATTCAACATAACAATTGTACATTTCCTAAACTTCATTATGCTACAAAAGGTATTCCTGTGGTGTCCTAAATGTACTTCCAGTGGTTCATGCAGATTAAGTAACAGAGCAATATCCTGTGCCACTTTCTCCATTCTTCAATGTTCTGTTTGTGTGATTTGCAGCCACTCTAGTCTTATCGTTTGAATGTCTTGGAAACCTATGTTGCCAACAGTGAAAATGGGCAGTCTATCAAAATAATGAAAAGCAGCCTGGATAAAAGACCATCGTACATCAGGGGCGCTCAACTCCGGTCCTGAAGACCCCACCAACAGGTCAGGTTTTAAGGATATCCCTGCTTCAGCACAGGTGATGCAGTTGAAGACTGAGCCACCTGTGCTGAAGCAGTGACTGAGCCACCTGTGCTAAAGCAGGGATATCCTGAAAACCTGACCTGTTGGGGTGGGGGGGGGGGTCTTGAGGACTGGAGTTGGAGTATTTAGGAGTACACCTCATCTAAAAGATTGCATTTTCTCTCTATTTATATTCTAATAGAGATTAAATCAAATTTATTTTCTGACGCACACAATTGAAAACAAGGTGTAGAACAGCTGTGACAGGGGTGCTAGCCATCCGCTGGTTTAGCTCACACTGCTAGAGCTGTGGCCTAGAAAAGCCGTGGTTGTGGGTTCTAGTCCTGTTGTGCCTGACACCATTCCAATCATTAGGTTGATGCCTTAGACTGTGCTTACACCCAAAACGGCCAAGTTCGCGCCACCAAAACAAATACATGGTTTCCAGTGAGCGCGCACTCAGTACACGTGAACGAGGCGGCCAAGCGTGCAAATTTAGAACAGATCTGGGAAATTGATTTTCCCTAGTGACGGGAGCGGTTCAGCCAATGAGGACGAACCGCTCACGTGAGATCATTGTAGAAGTCTTGTAGGTGGGAGTGGGGATGCAATAAGGGGGAGGAGGTCATGGCATGTAGAGGAATATTTGAAGAAGAGTCCAGAGATGTAAGGAAGTGGGGGGAGGTAGCACCATTGAGATTGGTTTAACACTGTTATATTACACTTGTGTTGGGTGTGTACTAGGGTGGCATTCAGAAAACACTATCTGAATTCTCTCCACTAGTATACAGTTGAACAGTGTGGCTTGGGTTAACACCATTATGTCATCTGTGTTGGGTATCTACTATCTTGGCATAGATAACACCATCTGACCTCTCTCCAGTCTCTACTAGTATACTGGCCAATCAGTGCCAGTTAGTTTCACGCCAATACATTACACCTGTGTTAGGTATGTGCTAGGTAGGCATACAGGTAACATCCCTACAATTTACCTCTCTCTAATTTCTGCAAGCAAATCAGCCAGTCAGTGCCAGTTGGGTTAACACTTCTATGTTACACCTAATAATTAAAAAACAATACATGTAATGAAAAAAAAATTGTTATATAGTCAACTTAATAGTTGTTGTCAACCCAAATCAGTCACACTGCACCCCAACTATGCTGTCATGGATTATTTAAGGGTTTACACCTCAGGAGTACTCTTCTCTCCCACCCACACGCTCTTCCCTGTGACAGCTTTATGGTTGGATTCTCTGAATTATTTAATTCCAAATTAATCTGAGAGTTTAAAATACCCCATAACTCTCTCCCTGTACCCACCAGATTAATGATAGCCGCGCCTTTTTTTGCAGGTGAATTGGACGCATGCATAGACGCTCCCTTTGTGATAGTCCCATGTGTACCCTGGAGAGGGAAACAAATGATCAGATATTTGCAACACAGATATCTTCTCAGATTTAATATGGTTACACACGAGTACTTTTGCCGGTGACAGATTTATTACACCTGCCATTATTATGGGTTTACCAGACATGAATGATCTTACCTAATGGTAGTCTGTAATGATATAGAATAGATTGGGGAATGCCGTTGGGATTTCTGGCGCCCTTCGAAGCTTGCCCCGGCAGATAGAATAGCACCTGGCAGGCTACCTGCAAACGGTTACTTTGCCAGTATAATGTACACAAGGCTTTCCTTAACGCTCTTTATTGTCCCCTAAATCCTGGTCCCGCGGCATTCCCTGTTAAACCCACAGGACACAGAAAAATTGTTCTTTTAAAATGATGGTTAACCCCTTGGTTGCTGGACTAGGCACACACTTTATTATTGTATGGCGTCATTGAGGCAGTGGTATACTACAGGCAAGAAAGTATAGGACAGAAGGGGGGAATCATTTTCACAGAACATGTAGAAACTAAAGCCACTATTTTAAAATCCTCAGGGGACAAAGGAGCCAGAATTTTCCAGGTCTGCAAATGTAACATGTCTTTCTCTCATCATCAAATTACTATTTAGGCATCAAGAATTAATCAAAGCACATTTTGTTTAATCTTAAATCTTTTGTAGATGAGAATAACCACGTTGGCTCAATAGATTGTAAACTTACATTTTAAAATAGTCGCTTACTTAGGGCATCCGATACTATTCCAAACAACTGTCACAAGTCAGCAGCGTCTGACGGTTACATTTCACTTGGGAAAGATTTGAGACTGCAAAGTTTACAACTGGGTATTGCACAATGTGAAAGCATTTTGTTTTTTATTTCTGGCTTTATTCAGGCTCTGACAGCTCCATGATATTCTTTTTTAGATTATTTTAAAAAGTTGAAATCAAGGTATGTCCAACCAATGCCAGACAATGACGCCTGTTCTCTCTGCTCCAGGTTTACTGGGAAATCTTAGTGTATATTTCCCTTTGTATTTTGTCTCTTAACTAGAAGTGTATATTTTATTTAAAGAAAACAAATGCAATGTAAATTTGACCCTCTGTCGGATGCACTTGTTCATTTTCACTTTAGATACTGTACTGCAGGGGTGCGCAAAATAGTGGGCGGGAGACTTGTCTGGGGGGAGGGCGCAGGCGGTTGCAGAGGCCCCGCGCTCTTCCCCCAGTCATTTAAATGAAATGCCGGGGGATCGCGTGAGGCCTCTGCAACAATAAAACTTACCGGGGTTCAGACGCGGTGACGCGTCTCCATGGCAAAGCGGCTTCAAATAACGCCGCGGGGTCACGTGACATCATTTGACATAGCTGCCAGGTAGGAGAGGGACGCGAGGTACGGAGCAGGCAGACGGGGGGGCGCAGCAGGAAACGCGTGCGCCCCCCTGCTGTACTGTATATTTAAGTAAATCCTTTCAGGATTTCAGATCTAGTTAACTTAGAAAACTATTTAAATATAATATTTTCTCTACTTATTGTGAGTGTTTTCATTGTAGTCTTGACACATTCCATACATAGAAGCACTAATGAAAAACCATAGATGTTCTTTTTTTTTTTGCGCGCACGAGCACACACATGCACACACATGCACACACATGCACACACATGCCGTAGCCCGCACCACCGCCTACACTGGGGACTCAGCCTAAGACAACTCTTCCAACTTCATTTTTCACTGTTCCTGGGGCTGAGGGTTAAAGTCCTGGGAGTTGGGTGAAGCAGGTGACCTTTCAATCTCAGGTGATCCAGTTCTTTGAGCTTGGGCACAGCAGAGGAAGGAGCCTGGCCGGCCAGTCTAAAGTTCGACGTGAGACAGTTCTGCTGGCTCTCTTCCACTGTCGGTGGCCCTGACTGTGAAGCAACTTCCCTGTGCCGGAGAAGGTTTTATTCTCATTCATTTGAACGGAGCTGAACTGGCTGCCGGCACTGGGAAGACATCTTCACAGCATACTGAATGGGGCCTGTCCTCCTCCTCCGCTGCGTTGTGGGATCCTGCCCCTGTGCAGTCCCCCCCTCCCTCCTGTCCCCCCCCCCCCCAAAGAAGTGGAGTTGCAGAGACTCTATACGGCCATTTAACAAGGTTTGTCAAAAGTGCCCAAAACCAATCAGGTGGGAAAAAACAAACAAATCCAAAGCACACTTTATATTTGGATTGAGTTTTGCATACAGATAATAAGCACCAATGTCCGAATTCATATCAATTTAGCCTTGTAAGGAAAGTTACACTGCTTTCCATCTATTAGCGAACATGACAAGTATTCCTGCGTTACATATTTATTTAAGACACACTTTTCCTCTTTTGCACAAGATGAGAGAGTACATAGAGTACTTCCAAACGGGCGCATTCCTTTGCATTAGACACATTTGAGCTATGTACAAAAAAAATCATAATATTATTATATACTTGTGAGAAAACTTGGTGTGGGCTGAGTACTTCTATCTGAAGGATCTAGGGAGGGATTTGTCTATTAAACACAGATTAGTATTTTTTGGCTCAGGATCACAACCATTGAAAGGGCCAGGGAGTGCTTCCTTTAGGTGACCATGAATTAATTCTTTATTTTCCATGTGTTGGCCCTTAAATGTATTTAATACTATCTCTGTTAGTCAAAGGCAACCCCGTTTTCTAGCCGCACACGTCAGAGACTCCCACCGCAGGGAAAATACAATTGATTCAAATGAATTTACTTCCACGCCTGCTATCCCTATTTCTGACGCTGCCAATTCCAATACGAACTAAGGAAATTCAAGGCCTACAATCGCTCATAATTACATTTAGCTGGAACCATAAGAAACCCAGAAATAGCATATGTATACTCACAATAGCAACGGGTTCAGGAGATGTGGCGCTACCAAGCTGGATCTCCTACTATAGGGCTGCCCGGGCCGGACAATTGGTGGCACTCCGGTATAAACCTCAGATGCTGGGTAGACCTGGAGGTGGCTCAGAGTATGGCTACGCCCCCCGTGAGCTTGCCACGAAGCGCCTCCCGGCTCTCTCCCCCTCCAGTCGAGCGATCTGATGGACATCAGATCCCTCGTGATCGGGGGGCGTGGCAGGGGGGGGCGGTCATGACGTCACACAGCTGGTACGCCCTCATTGGTTGAACTGCCGCCGTGATGTGGCCATTGCTCGGCCGCCACACCGAAAGACAAAATTCTTGTCTTTTGGCAAAAGCGGTCGCGCAACGCGCATTGCGCAGGCGTGCGCCGGCAGCTACTGGGGCTGGTCCCCATAGAGGCCATACCTTGTGTGCCACTGGGGGTGAAGCCTAAGCCAGTCCACTTAGACAACTTAATGTGATTACCCGTAGGATTTAACCAAGCCCGAAAGTAACTCTACCTATAATAGCCCACTCACATATGGGAAAACAATCCGTTCCAAATCTCACCTCACATCTGTGGGGAAATCCAGAGTTTGATCCGGGCCTGACGACACCCTACTTTAAAGTTGCAGACCAACCAATATCCCACATGTGTTTTTTTGTTTAATACTGTAAATCAGTTCTGTAATATGAGAAAATACTTGTAGCATTCTTTTTGTAAAACAACTTTGAATAACATTTTTAATGTATTATAATGTAACAAGCCTTTTTTTGTTTCTATAGCAACCATTTACAAAGTTACATCCCCTTCCTCTTCTGAAACAGGCTCTGGCACACCCCTTTTTGAGCCCTGCCCTCTCTCTAGCAGTGCACAAATTGTATCTAGTTACTGCCTGGTCACATGATCTTCCCCACAGAACTTTGTCATATTAATATGCAAATGCATTCTACTGACTGCAGAATACTCCTCTGCAGCCATTTAGTGAACCCCCGAGTCGAATTTTCGCTGATCAATCACAGGAGAACGGATTGATCGGCAACTTAGCTAATTACTTATCATTGAGTGGGTTGTATTGATGCACAAATTAAAGGGGAAAAAAATAAAACGTACAAAAAAAAACCTGCCGTTTGGACTGCTGCTTTAAAAAATGGATTGAAATGGGAGTCACGAAGCTGTGCGACCTACAGTCGGATCTCAAACTCAGACAGTCTGAAGTTTTTCATAAGGAAAAACGTTTCCGTAATGCAGAATCTTTTAGATTCCTCCAGATGGGGGCGTTCTACATCAAAAAAGCCCCGAAGACAGCTCTAACTAACTTTGAGGATCTTTGTCTTGATAGAGCAAGCCACTAAAAATTGGTTTCACAATTATATGGTGACTTCGCACACCTAGAAGAAACCCCTCAAACCAAGCTACCATTTATGAGGCACTGGGAAGCAGATCTGGAGGAGAAGTTAGAGGAGTTAGAGCAGGAGGACTGGGAGGACATATTCATATCTACCCAGGAAAGCTCAATATGCCCTACAATTAGGGAAGATGCCCACAAAGTATTGCGAAGATGGTACCATACACCTGTGAAACTCTCCAATTTTGTGCCACGATACCCCCCTCTCTGCCCTAAAGGACGTGGAGCACGGGTAACGTACCTTCACATGTAGTGGTCCTGCCCCCAAAGTAATGCTTATGGAGAGAAATAAGGGAATGGACACAGTAAATCCTGGTCACAGACATACTGCTCGACCAATCGCTATTCCTTCTAAGCAGGCCCGGACAGGATCTGGGCAATAGTACAAGGTAACTGGGGCGCTCCCTAGGATGTAGGTGTGTAGATAAATAAAACACCAATAAAAGATATAAGAAATAAACCAGAAAATAATATATGATATACTGGCCCTTAGAAATGATTGCAGCTTGACCGATCATCCCTTGATCTTCATGGAGAGGCATAGGTATGGGATAATGGTGAGCGCAAATTGTAGATCTCCCAATGCAAAAATACAAAAGACAATACAATACAGAATGATACAATAGCTAATAACAGGGAATATTCCCAGAACGCACGTATCAGTGGGGGGTGACACGATATAAAAATAGAATTAGAACTCACACGGCCGTGTGTGAGCTCCTTCATTCGGAGAAGTCTTTGGGGTCTGACGTGTAGGCCCTCCTCTCAGCAGGTTCCTCCAATGGATCAGGTGTGGATGTAGTGAGCGAGTGGCACCTCTCCCACAGTCCCAGATGAAGAGAATGGGCAGAGCCCCAGTTAACATGTAAAACAATTTATTAGATAATAAAAATGTAGACACTCACACTATAAAAAACACAAGGCAGCTCCGGATCATTAAGACAGGTCCTCCGCTTCCCGGTGAATCCCCGCGAGTGCGTCCAACTGCGGGACCGGTACCAGGGATCCTTGTCGAAAGTACGGTGACTGCCTGTGTCGAAACTACGATCACCGGCAAGGAACAACGCGTTTCGCAAATGAAATTGCTTCGTCAGGTTCCTGTCTATATTTGTATAACCCAGATTTCCTAGTTTGGTCCCTGTCATCACGTTTAGTGCTATATACATATGAACACCACCAGATCATATCTATCACATATCAATATATACCAGTATGACCTCAGTTCTCCTCTTTGCATCTTCCGATTCACAACGTATTTCTTCCTCCTTCCCATGCATTCATCAAAATAGCTCATTCTTAAAGAGCCAATCCAAGCTGCACTTTAAAAAAAAAAAATCTTCTTTTTTTGTCTTAATATATGCAGCCCTTGATTACCTTTATTGAAAACGAATTACCTAAGCTGCCGATCGATTCCTTCTCCCGTAATCGATCAGCAAAGATCCTGCTTCCCAGGGTTCACTAAATGGCTACCTTTAAGTTTCAATCAATGCTTCAGTCAGTGTAGCTCAGCAGCTACAATGCATTCTTATATAAGGTAACATTATCTATTGTTACAGTTTGCAGCTCAAACTGCTGGGAATATTGGCAACAAATTATCACAAACAGGGAAGTGTTGCAAAAGTTTTGCACTGCTGGGGAGGTCGGCTAAAACCTGCTATAGACATCAAAGGATGCTCATTATATTAAAACTCATTAAAATCAAGAATTTAATTTTTTAAAAGAATGTAGTAAGCATTATCAAATACTATGGAATTGATTTATATTAAATACAAAAAAAAACACATGTAGGATATTGTATGGATTGCTCCATTAAAACACATGTAGGATATTGTATGGATTGCTCCATTAAACACATGTAGGATATTGTATGGATTGCTCCATTAAAACACATGTAGGATATTGTATGGATTGCTCCATTAAAACACATGTAGGATATTGTATGGATTGCTCCATTAAAACACATGTAGGATATTGTATGGATTGCTCCATTAAAACACATGTAGGATATTGTATGGATTGCCGCCTTAAACAAAAAAAACCATGTAGGATATTGTATGGATTGCTCACTAAAACCAGTAGTGGATATGTAATGGATTGCTCCATTAAAACACATTTAGGATATGTATGGATGCTCCATTAAAACACATGTAGGATATTGTATGGATTGCTCCATTAAAACACATGTAGGATATTGTATGGATTGCTCCATTAAAACACATGTAGGATATTGTATGGATTGCTCCATTAAAACACAATTCCTGAACAACCTGCCCCATCCCCTTTCAATGATTTCAGCTACTTTGTTGCATTACCCATTAAAACCCTCGCAGTCGGGAGCGAAAAGCTGCAGTAATTCACCCCAGATGACTTTATGAATGAGCACTCTCTGCTTCCACCTGGCCAAGTGAATGAACAAGAGTTACACAGTAGCTATGAATAAACAGTTCGACTTATTCATGTAGTCCAACTACTCCAAAAAAGGATTTACTGTATAATGGCCCGTTCACCTCGGTGACTGCATGACAGGAAACTGTCCAAATTACATTAGACATTAATTGAGGCTGCCAGCGTGCTAAGCCTCATCTATCGATCCTTCCACCATGTGCATGTACAGTATGACAACATGCGCATGCGTGTCTGTGATCAGTATGGATTGTTTAACAGCTTAGTTGCTGGAGTGTTTTTTACATACAGTATACTGGTTAAATAATAATGTAGGGGGCTTGTGTACGTTTAGGGGACATGGATGCTGTAAATGACTGAGTAGTGCTACAGCTTAATTAAGGGGTGGGCCACGTTAGTCCTCAAGGGCCACCAACAGGTCAGGCTTTCAGGAAATCCCTGCTTCAGCACAGGTGGCTTAATCAGCGGTTCAGTTTTCGACTGGCAACTCCAGTCCTCAAGGGCCACCAACAAACAGGCCAGGCTTTCAAGATATCCCTACCTCAGCACAGGTGGCTCAATGATTGACTTATTGAGCCACTTGTGCTGAAGCAGGGATATCCTGAAAACCCGACCTGTTGGTGGCCCTTGAGGACTAATGTTGCCCACCCCTGGTTTAGACCTTGAGGGTGGGATCCTGTTGCAGGTGCATTATAGGAAAATGATTAGTTTGTAAAATGTAGTGAAACAGAAGGGGATAATGAAACTTTTGAACAGGTTCGGGAAACTGGCCAATTTTGGACTCCCGATGCTAACAAACATATTCACGAATATTCGTTTGAGACTTTGCAAGTCACTTTGCATTACAAAATACACCAGAAAAATCATTGCTGCTTTCTGATTGTCATTGGAATTTCATGCAGAGAATGGCACTGGATCACAGCCCCTTTATACCTAAGATTTGCAAAAATCACTGACTTTTTATAGACTTGCACAGAAACCAGCAAAATATGTATACAGCATCTTTCTGCGAGCATGGAAGCAGAGAAATCTTTCACTAAACAGTTACATCGTTGCATAGTAGATGAGGCTGAAAAAAGCCATGCGTCCATTTAGTTCAACCAAAAATGCTAAATGTTGTGAAGCAAACTGATGGTGAACTAAAGGGATTTCCACACCCCTATTTGGGAGCAGGCCAAGGAAAATGCCTAATTCTTTATTGTTAGGGACGGTAACGGTGTAAAGGTTTTGTGTAGCACTTAGCAGCCCTGGCTGCTCCCAGAGGAGGTGCGAGAGTTCTGTCCGTCTCTGAAAGTTTCCAAGGGAGTGGTACGATGTTAGCGTTAGGATCAGGGGTTAAGGGGCCTTATTCAGAGAACATTCATAAAAAAATTCGCCAGGGATTTTCAAATGAATGTTTTTTGGGCGTTGCTATCACGGTATTCAGAAAGGCTCGAATACCTGTGATAGCAGAATGGCCACAACTGGCGAGTTGCTGCCAGCGAGAGCCTCGAGCCTCTGCAAAGGCAAAAACCAGCGATTCATTTCTGCTGCAGAGAGAGCAGCTCTGAGAGAGCCGCCTCTCTCAGCGGAAATGTCGCCCGAAATTTATTTATTTAAATATACATTCCTTTAATAGTGCAAGGGGTCTCCGGAGCTGAACCATGTTAGTTTTGTGTCCAGGGACCCCCTGCTTCCCGAGATACAGGCCTCTTTATGGGGTGCCCGGGTATCTCCTATGCAAGGAAATGTCCCGGTCACGTGACGCGGGACATTTCAATGCAGAGGGATACCGGCACCCCATAAAGAGGCCTGTATCTCGGGAAGCAGGGGTCCCTGGACACAAAAATAACATGGTTCAGCTCCGGAGACCCCCTGCACTTCTACACTATTAAAGGAATGTATATTTAAATAAATATGTAAAAACACATCAATACACGCCCCCCACCCCCCTCCCCCCTGTCCAAATCCATACAGTACAGTAATGGGCAAATTAACTATTATCCAGATATGGATAATATATTATTTGCCCATTATTAAACACTGCAGTCGCATACATAAATAAAATAAATAAATACAGTTATACTTACCACAACAGCAGGTCCCTCTGTCCTCCGTTGCCAGAAAGCATATATTGAAAAAAAATACATTCTAATGGTCCCTAACCCCTTAATCACCTACCCATCCTGACCCGTGAGGCCTAAGCACCCACCCCAGACTGACTATACCCACCCTATACCCCAATTCCACACTCTGATTGGCTGAAATACCTTGTGACACAGCGGCCATCTTGGATTTACTGACGTCATGTTAAAGGTAAATGAAGCACAGCCATTCTGATTGGCTGGCATCATTCCCTTTAAGTGACGTCACAGAAAAAAAAAATTTAGTCTGCACATGGTTTTAACAGCCAATCAGGTGGCTGTTAACCATTGTGAGGGTAAATGTGACGTCACAAGCCATATTTAAGGCCGTGACGCCTCATTTGAGCCCAAGAAGCCGACGAGACAGCATCGGCTGGGATTTAACATGGGGTTTTATGGATTGACAGATGAAGAAAGAAGATAAAGAAGAACAAGATATGGTTACAGATGAAGATAGAAGACGGTGATTAAAGAAAGAAAAAAGAAGATTGGGGTACCTGAGCCAGATCTTCATGGCGGATGGCATCGGATGCTGTTGGAGGCCTTCAAGGTACGTGAGCTTCCTGTTACCCCGGGAGTTGGAGGGCCACCGCTTCTAATGGTAAGTAAGATATTCTATGTTTGTAAATGTTTCTTTTTACAGGTCTATTTTTTGGGTGTGTTTTTTGATTTTTTGGGGGAGGCACATTGACTGATAATATATTAATCTGTACCTCTTTCGGGTACAGATTAATACATTATTATGCCAATATTTGGGGGGCATTTCTCGCTTGTTATTGATGTGGATGTGATTGTTTGTTTATGGTTAATGTATTAAAAGGTTTGCGATTGGTGTTCGCTTGTACTTAAAGTTATATTATGTTAGCTAATGTGTTTTATGGATACTTCAGAGATAGTTTTAATGTATTTATTTGTCTTTTAATGGTTGCATTAATTAATGTAGGATTAATTCATTGTTTACATTGGTTAGTGTTACTATTCATTTTGAGTTGCTTTAGGGATTAATTGGTTTGATTGGGTAATGGTTTAATTAATTCATTGTTGATGTTGTAATTGCTTCTATTGATTGGATTAGCTGGCTACTGATTTTATTTAGTGAAGTGTGTTTTTTGGGAGTATAGTTAGGTTTTATTACTGTGTGTCTTGTGTATTACTGTATTTTTATTAGGGTGCCCATTGAGTGCTATAGAGGCTTATCATGCCCATATTATTATTATATGGGTATGATGTACCACTATACTACTCAATGGGTATAGGGTGGGTATAGTCAGTCTGGGGTGGGTGCTTAGGCCTCACGGGTGATTGAAGGGGGTATTAGCCCTAAGGATGGGTGTTTAGACCTTGCGGGGGGGTAGCGGTTGGGTTAACCCCTTTATTACCTTAGCGGTATTAACCGCTAAGGTAATGAAGGGGTTAAATCCCCCCGCAACCCCCCCGCAATGCCTAAACAGCCACTAAGGGCCAAATTCCCCCTTCACCCACCCCCGATAGCCACTGTATTGTATTGTACTGTATGTTTATTACAGTAAGCCTGGCACGGGTGTTTAACCCCTTCATTGCCTTAGCGGTTAGCCGCTAAGGTAATGAAGTTGCTGTACATGCATGTTTCCTGCCTCGGATGCATGCCGGGGGGGTCCGGAGCTGCTATTAATGGCTATCAGCTCCGGAGACCCCCGGCATCAATCCGAGGCAGGAAAGGGGCCTGATTTCTTCTAAGTCCCGACCCATCGCAGCTCATAGAGGCATTTCCCCACCAATTGCCCAACAATTTTGTGGGGAAGTGGATTTGGGGAGAAAATCGTTTTTTAAGCCTGCGATGGGCTGCGATGGGCCGCGACACCCGACTCGCGGGTCTCTGAATAGCGGGAGTTTATCAACCCTCCGAAAATGGTCGATAAGGGCCTGATCGCTGCTCAGTCAGCGAATTTCGGACGGAGATAAATATTTTGCGTCTATACAGGTCGTTATCGAGCACTTATCGAGTCTATCTGAATACCAGTAGCCATTTTGGTCGATAAGTGCTCGATAAGGGCCTTATCAAGGCTTTCTGAATAAGGCCCAAGGTGTTTAGGGTAAGGGGTTAAGATTAGGGTTTTTAGGGTAAGGATTTATGGTTAGGGTTTTTAGGGTAAGGTGTTAGGGTTAGGGTTTTTAGGGTAAGGGATTAATTATGTTTTTAGGGTAAGGGGTTAAGGTGTTTAGGGTAAGGGGTTAAGATTAGGGTTTTTACAGTAAGGGGTTAAGGTGTTTAGGGTAAGGGGTTCTAATTTTTAGGGTAAGAGGTTATCACAGTGTTTTTTAAACCTCTCTTCCCGAAAAACAGCCCATCAGGATTTGGGAATAATTTCTATTGGTCTATTATTTGTGGATCCAAGCCTGCTAAGCAATAGAAATAGATTCATGTCCATGGCTACTAACCTTGACCAATAGTGATTTTTTTCACCCCATTAAAATAATACGTATGTGCTGTCTGTGAGTAGGATTTCTGGCTCTGCACTTCTTTAACCCAGACTGTGCTGAAAATGCTGCGTAATGCGGCAGGTATACGCTACTAGGGATCCATGTTAAAATGGAAAAGAAGCAAAAAGTGATACAGTGTGAGTGCTCATTTGCATGTCATTACCCAGAATCCCTGGCTGCAGTAGAAGCGTGGTATGCTAAGAGATAATGGTGCAAGGCAGGCTGCAGACCTGTCTGAGACGTGTCAATGTGCTCACTAGTGATAATTCTATTTGCTGTAAATAATATGTCCAAACTTCAAGAAGGTTCTCTCCACAGTTAAAGCTACAAAGGAACGACATGACCTATATTCTGACTTCGTAACCAAGCTAATGAATTGTTTGAGGTAAACCCCCGTACTGTGTTGTGTGTGTAGCTGCCCTTGATTTTAGATTGTGAAATGTTTTAAATTGATTTTCTGTCCTGACTGTTTCTCTGGTTCATTCTGTATTTATCAGAGCTAAGGAGAGAAGCCTGGAGCTATTATGTGAATTTAACTTGCATAGATCAAATGATGATTGTCATTCAGAGGTCCTGGCCAACAGTGAAAACATTGTCCATAAAGGAATCAAGAACTTTATCAGTATAATCTAAAGTAAATATTCTCAGCTAACAGGAAATATTTACCAAATGATGAGCTCTGTATTCTCTTCATTTATAAAATGTTCCATTCATAGACCGGGGGCCGCGTGATGGGGGTTCTATCGGTGCCAGCGCACTGCGCCCCGCGGTTACAGAGGCCCCCGCGCTCTTTCCCACAACAATAACGCTGACTGCCGGGGGGGAGCGCGGGGCGTCTGTAACAGTCCCTCACCTGTCCGGCGCCATCTCTTCCTACAGCGTCCCGTTATCATGGCGCTGCAATGTCAAATTGTGTCACATTTCCATGACAACATGATGCCGCCATGGCGCTGTGACATCACGTAATGCGGCATTGTCTGAGGAGGGGATGCCGGGCCGGACAAGGTAAGGGGCCCCTACGAAATACCCCGGACTGAGCCCCGCAAAAGTACAAGCCGGCCCTGCACACACCCCAAATCTTTTAATGTAGATGCAGAACCTGGTAACCCAAATATTAACATTTGGGTTTTATATCCCCTGGTTGTACCGGGGGGGGGGGGGGGGGGAATGCTTCAATATTACTAGTTTTCTTTCGCAACAAATAATATCACAATACATCAATAGTTTTATTTCCTACAAGAAATCAACAAAGGGAAGATATTAAAGAGCAAAAGTTATATAGATTGGGTATTCTAGCTAAATTCACAATATATATATATTATATATATATTATTATAATATATATTATATATCAATATATATATATAAGATATACTATATTACCAACCTCGCAATGTACCTGTCACTCAAACAAATTAAAAAAGCATTAACTCCTAATCATCTCTAAATCTTCCATAAAACCAAATGCGTTAACCCCGCTTTCCCCTGGATAACATCGTCTTACTTCTTCGTGTCAACTTTCTGCCAGAGGTTTATAAAGAAGACAGGAAAGGATAGTGCTGTGCTTCCCTTGTGAAGGGAAGGACAGAACCCGCTAATAACAGCACAGAGATATCCAAACAACATTTAATAGTTAAAACTTTCTCTCAAATTAAAAAAATGCTTATAGCTGTCTTATTTTAAAGAAGCAGTCCGCATGGCACTTATATTATATATGTAGCCATGTAACCCCTGGGCTCCTAATCCTCTACCTAACACTTAAGCCCTGGTACTAGCATAGGCTGTTAGGGTTAAATCTATGCCCTTGCTGCTGCAGCAGTAAACAACTCCCTTAAGTGACAGGGGGTGGGCCCAAAGCCTGCGCTATGAGGGGCTCAGACCTAGGACCCTCCCCTGCGCACAAAAGGGACTGCAGATCTAAATTTAGGCAGAGTGTGGAAGTGTGGAGCCAGGGCTCTGGTCACCTTCCTTCCCCTCCCTCGGGAGTCGGATCAGCTTCCCCATATTCCACCAGGGAGTAGGGGAGTCCGGATAGACCTTTGGAGCCTCAAGCACTGGGGGTTGAGTCCAGGGACCCAAGAAAGGACATGTGTGCTGTGTGTGCTGTGTGTGCTGTGTGTGCTGTGTGTGCTGTGTGTGCTGTGTGTGCTGTGTGTGCTGAATAAAGACCCGGATGCTGCTTATTATAGCATAATAAGCTGAGGCTGCAGCTCGTCAGGGGGAGGGGAGAGTGTTTCCCACAGGGGACTGCAGCTATCTACGATAGGCCCTGTGGGAACGGAGGCGCTGTACCAGTGAGAAAGAACCACCCAGCACTGAAAACCTGTCCTGCTTATCCTCAAACAACACAGGCGGATGCTCCGGGCCTTTCTGTGAACACGGGTTACACATATATATTTTTGTTTTAATATATGCAGCCTTTGATTACCTTAATTGAAAACCAATTACCCCCGCCATGCCCCCCCCCCCCTCTCCATTGCGATCTCCTGCTCTTCACGACAGACCACAGGTCGCGGCTCACACAGGTGCATGCGCCGCCAGGCGCTCCACGCAGTGACAGGGGCCATAGCCTTTTGCACCAAAGACTGAGTCACTGATTGAGCTCCTTGTGCTGAAGCAGGGATATCCTAGCAGCGTAGTCGATTGTCCGTAAGCCTGGGTCGTGGAGTGGAGAGGGCAGCGTAGTCGATTGTCCGTAAGCCTGGGTCGTGGAGTGGAGAGGGCAGCGTAGTCGATTGTCCGTAAGCCTGGGTCGTGGAGTGGAGAGGGCAGCGTAGTAGATTGTCTGTGAGCCGTGTCCAAGGGTTGAAGAAGTCTGCAGCGTAGAAAGTCCAAAGCGAAGTCCAAGGGTTCCAGAGAGCAGCGTAGTAGAGTCCAAAGCAAAAGGTCAAATCCAGGGAGGTCAGCAGCAATTCCAGGGACAGGATCAGACACTGAAAGACAAGCGAGGCCAGGCAAGAGCAGACAGCACCAAGGTACAGAAGCTATGCAGAGCAAAGAGGAAATGGTGAAGGGGGATTAAATAGGGAGCTGGGAGCAATCAGGGGAAGGGGAGTGACAGAGGAGCGGCCCAAAGGAGGACCTGATAGGAGAGCAGAGAGTGAGAGTTTGGGGCCAATAGGAGTGAGGGGAGGAACAGAGGAGTGGCCTGAGTAAGACCCAGATAGGGGAGAATTACCAGAGGCTTTGGGAGTGGTCTGAGTAAGGGGAGGAGTGGAGGGACGGACAAGGGAAGGAACAGAAAGGGAAGAAGGACCTGGGAGGCGGCGTAGCTGATGGGGAAGGGGCGTGTAAGGTACGTGCGCCGCGTCAGAGGAGGCGGAGGCTAGGAGAGACGTACCCGAGGGTTTGGGAGTAGCCAGAAGAAGGGGAGGAGCAGAGGGACGGACAGGGGAAGGAGCAGGCGGGGCAGAGGAACCTGGGAGGCGGAGCCGACGGGGCAGGGGCAGAGACACGCAAGATGCGTGCGCCGCATCAGCGGAGGCGCAGCCAGGCACCCGGCGCCAACCAATTGCGGCCTGGGTCCACGCGCGCCCGTAGGGACGACGCGCACGGCCCGGAGGCGCAGGGGCCACACACATGCACACACACTACACACACATACATACACACACACACATGCATACACACATACACATAGATGCACACACACACACATACATACACATACACACATACACACACACACACACACACACACATACACATACACACACTTGCACACACACACATGCATGCACACACACACACACACATACACACACACACACACACACACACACACGCACACACACATACACACCTCTGTGCTGCCTCTGTCTTGTCTGGTAGTGCTGGACCGGCTGCAGCCCCATTGGATGGGAGCGGTCACGTGACCGCTCCTCCGCTTCCCCGAGCGGCAAATTTTAAACTTGCCTGTCTCGGGGAAGTTTCTCAGCCTCCGCACGCATCAGCGCGCATGCGGAGGGAGAAACTATAGCCGCGCTGATTACAGATGCAGGGGCTTTGTGCATCTGTTCAGCGCGGCTCAGCGACGCTGAGTGCACTATGTCCTGGGCCTAAGGGCTGGGACCCGCTGCGCCCGGCGGCGCGGGCGGCTGCGTGAGCGTTCCCCACCAGCAGGGGAATCCTTCGGAGCCGGTCCCAGTCCCCCCTCGCTGCACGGCTCACTACGCGCTGTGACGCGTCAGCCGCCATGGGATGCAAGAAAATTGTGATCCCGAGCGGTGACGTGTCACGTGGTGCGCTGATGAGCCTATCAGCGGCGGGAGCAGGAGCTGTCAGGGTGTGTGTGTGTGTCATTTGTGGGGGAAGGGGGAGGGAGCGGGAGCTGCTTACCTTCCAGCAGCAGCTCCCTCCTGCAGCCGGGAGACCGAGCCCGTGGAGGGAGGGGGGGAGCAGCGGGTCCCTCCGCTCAAACCACGCCCCCCCTCCCCCTCCCACCCCCCTCCCGCTCCGGCTCCCTACAGACCGCATATCGCTGTCTGTGCCTGTCAGCGCCCCGCCTGTCTGCAGTGCGGGCGCGCTGACTGAGGGAGCGGGGCCTTAGCCTAAGGCTAAACGTAGGGTACACTCGAAAAAACAACAAAGT
The DNA here is from genome assembly GCA_036426205.1 of Ascaphus truei. Taxonomy (NCBI): domain Eukaryota; kingdom Metazoa; phylum Chordata; class Amphibia; order Anura; family Ascaphidae; genus Ascaphus; species Ascaphus truei. The sequence continues at coordinate 3,837,327 of CM071571.1, read as the reverse complement.
CCTGATATTTGTAAAGGTCGAATTAATTGGGGAGGTTTATTCTGCAGAAAAGGACTGTATAGTAAGTTGAGATAAGTTACTTAAATAAAAGTAATACCCCAAATATTTTTTTAGGTGCTCTGATGCGAGGGTTTTTTATAAGGGTGGGCCTCCCCTATTGATGGGGTATTTTCTGTATACACCGACTGCTGTATATGACAGTTTAACCAAACTCTGCCGGGATCACAATGTCTGGAAGTAACAGAAACTAAAATTTGACCTGAAATATACCCAGTGTTTTCTTCGTGTCAAATGCTCTGTATTATGTATTGTATTATATTACTAGGCAGATGTTTAGCAGAAGGGACCAATATTAATCCAGCTATTTAGAGTAATGTCTAAATGTAATGTCCTCAGGCGTAAAGGCATGAATTATGCTGCCAATCATTATCCTCCTGTAGATTACACTGACGAACTGGCATGGAATATTCCGAGGGAGGGCAATGTGAGGGCATATGGACATGCAAATAATAACAGAAGGGGCATTTAAAGCACATTTTTGAAATATATATGAAGGAAGGCCGCCCTATGTCATTCCTGCCATTACTTTGGAAATATACAAGCCTGCAATATTGCCAAACAAACGAGTAATCTGTAAGATATTCGGTAAATCTTTCTCCGGTATGGTAGGATTTTGGTGCTTGAGTTGAGAATACGGAAGAGGTTGGATTGGGTGCTGTTTTTCATGGTAATAGCATTTGATTCCGTGGTTGGCGGTTTAAATGTTAGCATGCAAAAAAAGGGACCATTTCTTTCGATACTAAAATGAACCGATGAATACGCTGCCACTGACGCGCGATTTAGCTCAGGGTTTCAGTGACGCTGCAACTGACGCGCGATTTAGCTGAGGGTTTCAGTGACGCTGACACTGACGCGCGATTTAGCTCAGGGTTTCAGCGACACTGCCACTGACGCAGGATTTAGCTGAGGGTTTACAGTGCGCTGCCACTGATTTAGCTGAGGGTTTCAGGGACGCTGCCACTGACGCGAGATTTAGCTCAGGGTTTCAGTGACGCTGCCACTGACGCAGGATTTAGCTCAGGGTTTCAGTGACGCTGCCACTGACGCAGGATTTAGCTGAGGGTTTCAGTGACGCTGCCACTGATGCTGCCACTGATTTAGCTGAGGGTTTCAGTGACACTGCCACTGATGCTGCCACTGATTTAGCTGAGGGTTTCAGTGACGCTGCCACTGACGCGCGGTTTAGCTGAGGGTTTCAGTGACGCTGCCACTGATGCTGCCACTGATTTAGCTGAGGGTTTCAGGGACGCTGCCACTGACGCAAGATTTAGCTCAGGGTTTCAGTGACGCTGCCACTGACGCAGGATTTAGCGGAGGGTTTCAGTGACGCTGCCACTGCCGCGCAATTTAGCTGAGGGTTTCAGTGACGCTGCCACTGACGCGCGGTTTAGCTGAGGGTTTCAGTGACGCTGCCACTGACGCAGGATTTAGCTGAGGGTTTCAGTGACGCTGCCACTGACGCAGGATTTAGCTCAGGGTTTCAGTGACGCTGCCACTGATGCTGCCACTGATTTAGCTGAGGGTTTCAGGGACGCTGCCACTGACGCGAGATTTAGCTCAGGGTTTCAGTGACGCTGCCACTGATGCTACCACTGATTTAGCTGAGGGTTTCAGTGACGCTGCCACTGATGCTGCCACTGATTTAGCTGAGGGTTTCGGTGACGCTGCCACTGACGCGCGATTTAGCTCAGGGTTTCAGTGACGCTGCAACTGACGCGCGATTTAGCTCAGGGTTTCAGTGACGCTGCCACTGACGCAGGATTTAGCTCAGGGTTTCAGTGACGCTGCCACTGATGCAGGATTTAGCGGAGGGTTTCAGTGACGATGCCACTGACGCAGGATTTAGCTCAGGGTTTCAGTGACGATGCCACTGACGCTGCCACTGATTTAGCTGAGGGTTTCCGTGACTCTGCCAGTGACGCTGCCACTGATTTAGCTGAGGGTTTCCGTGACTCTGCCAGTGACGCTGCCACTGATTTAGCTGAGGGTTTCCGTGACTCTGCCAGTGACGCTGCCACTGATTTAGCAGAGGGTTTCAGTGACTATGTGTAGATGTTTTGCACATTCCATGTGTTATTTTTGCCAACAAAATCAAATCGAATCCCTTTCCCTTTGAAAAGACCCCGGTGTAGCCACGAGGTACGGTTTTGTTTATAGAAAGTTTCATACGCTTTCAAATGAGTTTACCAAGTCGCCGGCAGAATAAACCTCAGGGAATGGCAGCCAAGGCCTTGAATATACATCACTTCACTGTTGATGGGTTGGGAGTTTTTTATATGAACATTTTTGTTGTAATTAGAAAAATCCATGACAAGGAAGTTAATGATTGTCTACCGGCGTTCTCTATTCCCTTCACATGAATGGGACATTTGTTCATACAACCATATCTGTTCATAAGATCATATTTCTACTGGGTTCTAAGCCGAAGCCACAAAGTGATCAGCAACCCATTTCTACAACCAGATCTTGTTCAGCGAAGAATATATCAGTCAATGATTTGATTGATTGATCAATATCAATGTTATCTAAATAACAACAACAAATCCCTCAATCATGGTTATCGTTTCTAAGTATGTTCATATGTTAATAATTGAAAGCATTGAAAACCTTTGAAGAAAGAAATGACGAGTAAAAAACTACATGAGAAGTTAAAAAGCTGCCGTCTATCTTTGCAAAAATATGTTTAAATATACCTTGTATGTCAATATTAATCACACGTATGTTTTTGTTTGTACATTTTTTAATTCTTTAAATGTGTGAGTTTTGTTACAAATTATTTCACATTTTTGAGGGATTTCTGAGATTTATAATGATATACAGTGCCGATCAATCCTGTATCTGAGAGCTAACATCAAAATAAAATCAAACAACTAACATTCTCTTAAATTAAAATCATCTTTACTTTGCATTCAACTGCTGTATTTAAGTATTTCATGTGATCGAGAATAGCTAATTTGTTTTCATGTATTAAGTATATGAGCATCAAGCCCTAGATAATGTTTAACAAATTATGAGATACTGTCCAGAAGGGAATTAAAAAGCAGAAGTTTCTCACTGCTATTGATTGCTCTCTTTGTCACATGAGATACAATCACTATGGATCAGGAGCCGAGCTCTCAGTGACGCACTTACTGGATGAACAATTAAAATTAAGCTAGGAGCCAACATTCAATTGAACTGAAATACTGTGTCTATTCGCCCCATCACAACCAGACACCATTCATTTATGCAGAACAAACTAGACAGGAACTGCAGGGCTATGATATATTTATCAAAATGAATTTTCACTTATTTGTTTTTTTAGATATTTAGTCTTAGGGGCCTATTCTATAACTTTGATAATTAACTAATCAAGGATTTTGAGTAGTTCCTGAATGATTTGGCAAGTTTGCTATTCAGAAAGCTTTGATGTCCTGCCGAACTCATTTGGGACGTGCATCTACCCCAGCGGTCCCTCTCCTGCTCAAACACACTGAGCGGGAGCTGAAAAACAGATCCAACTCGCATTTATTTTAATAAAATCACTCGATTCTAGTACCTCCGATAAATCATCGAGGCTCTTAACTAGAGAGCTATTTGCGAGGAAATCTTGCCACCCCAAGCGGGTAGCGGGATGGGGTTTGCGAGTAGGACTTAGAAACAAAAAAGGAATTTTTCCCGAATCGGATTGAAGCCGGACATCTCAGGTGCTGACACACATTAATACCAGCTCCGGAGACCCCAGCATTAATACCAGCTCCGGAGACCCCCGCATTAATACCAGCTCCGGAGACCCCGGCTTCTATCCAATGCAATAAAATACATTTACAGGCAGCTTCATTACTTTAGCGGCTAACCGCTAAGGCAATGAAGGGGTTAAATACTAGGTAATACTTCTTAATGCCCATTGACTGCCAATGTGTTTATCTACGCCCCTTTCAGGCTATAGATAAGCACAGGGACAAGCAATGCATTTTTTTGGCAAACGCTTGTTTTTATTTAATTGTTATGTATTGTATTTTTGGTGCTTGTTTTTTTTTATTTTTTTAGGTTGTCCATTGAATGCCTTAGTGGCAAACCATGCCCATACTATATGGTCAGGGTGTACCACTGTGCCAATCAATTGGTTTATTGGCAAAAAAAATTGTATTGTAATGTATTTTATTCAGTGCTTTTTTTTTATTTGTAGCTTGCCCATTCTTTGCCATAGTGGCAAACCATTCTCATATTATGGGCATAGTTCACCATTCTGTAAATCAATTGGTTTATTGGCATTTTTTAAATTTTGAATGTAATGTATTTTATTTGCTACTTGTTTTTTTATTGGTAGATTGCCCATTCATTGCTATTGTGGTAAACCATGGCCATATTATGTGCATTGTTTACCACTGTGCCAATCAACGGGTAGTGGGGGAGAGGGTAGTTGTCCCGGGGAGGGTGGTTAGGTGTCCTGGGTGGGTAGCGGGGGACAGGGTTAACCCCTTAAATACCATAACGGTTACTAACCGCTAAGGTGATTAAGGGGTTAGTGGCCATTAGTTTTTTTTATTATTGTAATGTTGCTGCCCACGGAGGACAATGACGCAGAGGATGGTGATGAGGATGGCCTTCATCCTGGCAGGGATAAGTGCAACTTTAATTTACTTTATGCTGGCTGGGTAATGTTTTATTTTTAATTGGCAAATGAGCTATTATCCAAATCTGGATAATAGTTATTTTGCCCATTATTGTACTGTATGTGTTAGAGGGGGGGAGTTGCTGGGAGTAGAGGGGGTGGGTAGGCTCAGTGCCCATTCATTGCTACTGGGGTTATCTTTGCTCCCATTGAGGGCATAGGTAACCACACCGGCAATCAATTGGTGTATTGGCTAGTTTTGTGTTTTAATGTTTATTGTGGGTAGTGGGGGTGGGTAGAGGTGGTATTTGCCCCGCGGTGGGTGTGTATGCCTACCAGGTAGGTAGCGGGAGGGGTTAACCCTTTCATTACCTTAGCTGTAGTAACCACTAAGGTAATAAAGGACTTTAACCGCTAAGGTAATGAAGGGGTTAACACCTCCCGCAAGGCCTAAACACCCACCATGGGCCAAATACCACCTTCACCCACCCCCACTATCCCCAATAAACTGGGCACTGGTATTTAATCCCGGTTAGCGGTTAGCCGCGAAGGCAATGAAGCTGCCTGTAAATGTATTTTTATTGCATTGGATTGGAGCTGGTGTTAATGTGTATCCGCTCCGGAGACTGCCGGCTTCAATGCCATGCAGTAAAAATACATTTTTTTCTACCACAAACCCCACCCCGCCACCCTCGGGTGGGCGAGATTAAATGTGTGAGTAGCTCTCTAGTTGAGAGCCTCGATTATCTCATCAGAGCTACTAGAATCGGGTGACTTTCTCCCAAAATGCGAGTTGGAGCTGTTTTTCAGCTCCCGCTCGGTGTGTTTGAGCAGGAACGAGACCGCTCGGGGAGATACACGTCCTGAACGAGTTCAGCAGGTCATCGGAGCTTCATGGGCGTCCGCAGAAATTTTTTCAGGGGGGGGCATAATTTTAACGGCCAGTGCCCGGCATAAAAGTGGTGGTGAGTGCACCGTGGCGAGCGAGCCCGACCAGCATAAGGGGGAGAAAATTTTGAAAAAAAGTGTGCAAATGGTGCATTTTCAAGCAAATTTGAGAAAGCAGGTTAATAAAGCAATTGTGAAAGTGTAGTTATGACATCAAAAAAGAGCAGCTACTCAGGGTTTCCGGATCTGGTGGGTGCCTGTAGAACTTGCCATGTCACTCTGGCGCTTAAGTGCAGAAAGTCTTCTGCGTTAGGGGGAATTCCGCTTTCTCCCGTGTGAAGCTTGAGAGTCAGATCTGGAAGAAAGCAGTATAGGTTATTTTGGTGTAGGTACAGTATAGGTACATGTATAGGTACAGTTAAGATATATAGGGTAAATAAGATATCCAGATCCAGAGTGTGAGACAGAGAGAGCGAGATAGGATGACAGAGAGAGTGAGGCAGGGTGACAGAGAGAGCGAGGCAAGATGACAGAGAGAGGGAGGCAGGGTGACAGAGAGAGCGAGGCAGGATGACAGAGAGAGGGAGGCAGGGTGACAGAGAGAGCGAGGCAGGGTGACAGAGAGAGCGAGGCAGGGTGACAGAGAGAGCGAGGCAGGATGACAGAGAGAGCGAGGCAGGGTACAAGAGAGAGCGAGGCAGGGTGACAGAGAGAGCGAGGCAGGGTGACAGAGAGAGCGAGGCAGGGTACAAGAGAGAGCAAGGCAGGGTGACAGAGAGAGCGAGGCAGGGTGACAGAGAGAGCGAGGCAGGGTGACAGAGAGAGCGAGGCAGGGTGACAGAGAGAGCAAGGCAGGGTGACAGAGAGAGCAAGGCAGGGTGACAGAGAGAGCGAGGCAGGGTGACAGAGAGAGGGAGGCAGGGTGACAGAGAGAGCGAGGCAGGGTGACAGAGAGCGCGAGGCAAGGTGACAGAGAGCGCGAGGCAGGATGACAGAGAGAGGGAGACAGGGGGGGAGCCCAGTGGAGACATAGTGGGTGAGGTCCTAGGAGACGGCTGTGGGGGTGCCAAGGGGGCCAGGAAGGTCCGTCGGTGGACCAGGGATGGGTTTGGGGGGACTCAGGCGTGCCTTGGGGGACCAGGGGAGGTCTTGGGGGGACCAGGGAGGCCGTGGGGGGACCTCTGGAGCCATGTGGACGGAAGTTCTTGGGGGACCAGGGAGCTTTGGGGACCAGGGTAGGGCCGTGGGGGACGGGGAGGCCGGGAGGAGAGGGAGCGTGGGGGGCCAGGGAGGTCTGTGGACCAGGGAGGCTGTGGGGGGACCAGGGAGGCTGTGGGGGGACCAGGGATGGCGTGGGGGGACCAGGGAGGCCAGTGAGGGGCCAAGGAGGCCAGGGGAAAAGCATGGGACATTGCATACCTGCTCTAAAGAAATGGCGGCTTTACAGCTCAGAGCCTGGCTGCGAGCCAAAAAAAAAAAATCCTGGCAAAGCGCCAGCCAATCAGGTTGGGGGGGGGGGGATGTTCGGCATGGGAATTGTTTTTTAGACTTCATTGGGCACGGCCAGGACTGCGAGTGATCCAGGGGGGGGCAAGCGCCCCCCCTTGCCCTTCCCTGCGGACGCCCATGCGGGAGCTTTCTGAATAGCAAACTTGCCAAATCATTCGGGAACTTCTCAAAAAGCTCGATGAGTTAGTTATCAAAGCTACAGAATAGGCCCCAATGAAGGAAGTTGATTATTTTTTTTAAACTTTACTATGGCCTTAAATCTTGGTTCAACTCTTAGATGTCTGAAGACCATACTTAATAAGCATCTTACTCCATTTAGAGAGGCATAAAACCATGTAATGATCTTTCCCATAAAAAAACAAGCATGCATTATAATCAATTAAAATGAATGGCTGTCAGAGCACTGTGACAAACCTCGTAAACGCCGTGCTAAACGCTTACAAACGATATTGAAATGTAACTGCAGTCTGCACATCTCCTTCATTATCTGATAATCACAAACTGTCATTTAAGTTAATACATTTAAAGAGTGTAAAATTATTGCTGTGCGTTAGCATTTTTAGATGGTGTACGTTACCAATCATTACATGATTAGAGCATGTGTTCCTTCAGAGAACAATCTCATGCGTATTACCATATTCTTGTTGTGATTAAATGCCTCCTTGCAAAGGTGCCCACTGCCCTCTGCCCTCTGTCCTGGGGGTGGGGAAGGAGCAAGACCAATATCACATTGCCGGGGAGCAAATTAATCATTTGCACAGTTGCTTAAAAGATAACTGGATATTTTTTTTTATTGGTATAATAGGCACATAGTTTAAGGAAAGAAGAATATAAATAGCAGACTTATAATTTAGCTTTATTGAGGTCCCAGTATAAAGAGGAGGATAAGAAATTGAAGCAGCCGCCTCCCTTGTTCCTTAGGCTACGCTTACAGTGCTGGCGACGGCAACACCGCGGTGACGTCAGGCGGCGGTCGCTGGAAAATCTAATTGAAATGACTTCCAGCGGTCGCGACCAAGCCGTTGCTCCATCGCGTCGCGCTTACTTTAAGCGCAGGCGAAGGCGGCCATGCATTTGTTTTGCTCTGGGTCCTGTCTTTCATTGCACATTAAGAGGGACTGGACGGGGCGCCGGCACTACAGCACCCAGAGTGGTCAGTGCTTTGACCTTATTGGGTGCACGTGAGCTCCCTGTAGCTCCCTGTAGCACTGTGCACATCTCTCTTTTCTCTTTAATACCATTGGAAAGTCCCGTCTAAAGCCACCATTTATCAGATTTATCTGAGACATGCTAGATTTAACCTACCCCATGTGAGTAGGCATTTGGAAGTTGGATTTATTTAAGATCTTTGCTTCTAGTATACGTCTGCACTATTGTATGCTTTGTTACTTTTTTCCCACTTTTTGAACAGTTTGGCTGCTGCTGCCATAAAATAAAGGCCAAGTCTACTAGAATAATTAGTGCACACAATCTGTGCAGTGGTCCTTGCAATTGGGGAAGTTGTTTCAGACGTGCATTGTTCAGCCTCCCGCTCCTACTCAATATCATGTTTGCTTACGAAGATTTCAGCTTCATAGATGTGAGTAGGGTGCAGTCTTCCCTAAGGAGTGGAGATGGCTTCACAGCATATAAAACAGGGTGAGTCTGTTGCATGATCATTTCATACTAATTGCAGTGTGATTGTGAGAGTGACCAATCATCCCATGGTCACTCATCCATTCTCCAAGGGTTTACCTCACCTCCTCTGAGATGCCCTATGGAAACGTTACCTTTCTTAAGAATAAAAAAGTGTATTTCAGCGAAGAGTTACAAATGTTTTATATATATAGTGTATACGGTCCGTCTGTATGAGGAACATGAATTTCCATGTTCCTGTGCAGGACAGACCCACTGAGACCATTCTTCATCCAGCAGAGATAAATGAGATTACACACAGGTAGTGTTAGGACCTGCATACTGGTCATGCCGTGACGTGGCTACATACTGGTCATGCCGTGACGTGGCTGCATACTGGTCATGCCGTGACGTGGCTGCATACTGGTCATGCCGTGACGTGGCTGCAGGCTTATAACGCTTTGGCCGAAGGGTTTAACTAAATGCCCCATAATCATGAGAATACTAACATTGAATTATTTAACTATGTATTTTGTAACATTGGATGTAGCATTTGGTATTTTTGTCTTTTGTTGTATACATTTGGCCACACTCAGTAGCACTCCTTTTGATACAAAAAAAAAATATGTATGTATGTATATAATTTGTATATATTTGATGTGGTGGATTCTGGGGTTAGAGCTCGCAGCGTCTGTGTGTTTGTTTGTGTGTGTGTGTGTGTGTGTGTGTATACTGTCTGACTGTCTGACTGTCGAACATTAATTTGATGCTTGATAAGCAAGTTTGTTACATTGGATACTGAGGCCAAATAAGGAAATATTGTTCAATGACAAGCTGTGTAGTGTTTTTAAAGTCATAGAGCCCTTACATGCACATAAGCCGTCAGGAATGGGTTAACTATGTGAAGGGAGAGGCATGGGGTGGTGGGGAGAAGAGAAGGGGATGTGAAAGGCTCGAGGGTGATGGTCCCAGGTATCAGAGGTCTTCCATCAATGGCCACTACCACTAACGGAATCTCCCTATTACGGAGAGGAAGGGAGAGGAGTTCCGCAAATGCGTTGTCAATGACATTCCCTGCGGCCCCTGAATCCACAAAAGCCTGAGTGAAGATGGAGGCTGGTCCCCAGGAGAGAGAAACCGGCAGGAGCAGCCGTGAAGGTTGGGACGGAGGAGGAATAGAAGAAATGCCCAGAGAATATTCCTCTATCTTCACTGGGCACTGGAGTTTCCCAATTTAGAACAATTTCGGGCAAGATCACCTTTGAGCCCACAGTACAGGCACAGCACCCTGACACGTGTCCTAGTTCTCTCCTGCTCAGGTAATTTAGTATCAGCTAATTGCATCGGTTCCTCCTCTGAGATAGATGTAGTAAGAGGAGACTGAAAGTGGGGGGTTATTGGGGTTTTTGAGGGGCGGTCTCGCTCGGTCTGTCGTTCTTGCAACCGCAGATCCATTCGGATACAGAGAGCAATTAATTCCTCCAGGTCCTTGGGGATGTCCCGGCAAGTCAGTTCATCCTTTAAACACTAAGAAAGACCCTGCCAAAATGCTGGCGGCAGACATTCATTGTTCCAGCCCGTCTCCGCAGCAATGGTACGGAATTCAGTGGCATACTGGCCCACAGTGCTGGTTCCTTGCCAGATTCGAAGGAAAACAGCAGAAGCAGAGGACCCGCGACTAGGAGCGTCAAAAACTCTTTTGAATGCTTGGGGAAAGTCAGCGGCGTTGTCAATCAGTGGGGATTCCTTTTTCCCAGAGGGGGGAGGCCCAGGCTAAAGCCTTGTCTGTCAGTAGGAAAATGACGGTTGCTACCCTGGATCGATGGGTGCAGAGCATGGAGGGCTGGAGTTTGAACTAAGAACAGGGCGCAGGTAGGGATGCAGAATAACCGACCAGAGCCCTGGGACAGACCAGGAACTGCAGCCTTATATAGCAGGCATCTGGAGGAGTACACAAAGCGTGAGAACTCCTCTCACAGGTGGAAATGTATTTCACAGGGAGTCAGGTCACAGCTAACAGTCCCCGTGTCTTGCTGGAAAGAGTATGTGCTTGTGGGGAACAATCCTGCTTCTGCCAGGACCCTCATGGGATGGAGGTGCTGCACCACCCTAAGAAGGAAACCCTGTCCTGTTGCTGATCCCATATACCACCAACGGAGCCCTCAGACCTCCTGTAAGACCACAGGTGAGCTAATATCACCGGAGCACACCAGTTAGCTGCCAAATCTCCTGTAGGGGGATGTGTTGGGTGCTACATGTGGAGGCACTGCTGGGATCAAAGCAACAGAGGCAGCTTAAATTGAATGGGATATATGCTGCAGGAGAAGTGAATGGTGGCACTCACTGTATTCAGGCCAAACATTCCCAGCTGTTTGCAAGCAGGATACACAGAGATGGTATCCAGCTCAAGATTGTAAACCTCACCGCTGCCAGATGAGAGGTGTCTGAACCACACCGTATCAAGGCCATTTTATTACCTTGTCCAGGAGATTTTGCAAGATCTGAGAGGTGCTTGAAACACACCGTATCAGTGCCAGGTCCCTTCACCTTCAAAAGGCTGAGATGTGCCTGAACCCCACGGTATCAGCCGAGTGCCCGCAGATAGTATGCCTACGGGGAAATGATTTGAAAGGCAGCAACCCCAACTTGGACTATCTGTAGGGTGCTATTGTTACATGGTCCTGGGCTGAGATGTGACTGACCACCGTGGTATCAGACGGTAATTATGTAAAAGACAGGACTTAGATTACAGCTAGCCCAAATCACATCACAGGACAATGTTGATTCCCTGGGGATTGCATTTACAGGGAATAAAGAATACAGGCTTTGAAATACATTCCCTGTTCTCCCCCAGATATTAAATTACATTTGGCTGAAATAAGCCTTACATAGCTGGCCATATTACATGGATTTAGGGGTAAATAGCTGGGATTTCTCTTTATTAGGTCCCCCAGCTACCCCTACCGTCACACCCGCCATACTGTGAGCACCCTCCGTTTGGACCGTGATGCAATAGTCCCCTTCTAAAGTTTCTGGGTCCCCATGATCCCAAAACACCCCCTCTAGGCGCCCTACACATCAGTCCTTAGGATGGCATGGTGCAGGCTGCAATTCCCTTGGTTGTAGCACTTGGGACACTACCCCCACACCACTTCTTAGTACTTAGAACTGCACGGTAGCCCCAGTGGAGACTACTATAGTATAGCTGCAGCTCCTCAAACGGAGGTCTTGGCCTCCTGACCGCCATGAGCCACTCCGGGGATGCCTGCCCGCTTACTTAGAGGAGCGGTCTATGTTGTAGCTCCATCGAGGGGGAAACCCAGTCTCAAAATTCCAAAAGGTCCCCTGTGGAAACGACACCCACGGGGTCTAACGTGAGACCTTTTGGATTCACCAACTAGGTACATTATCCCCCAATGGTCTTAATGAAGGGATTGATGTGGCCTCTTTTCTTTAAATTGATGTCTGCGAATTAGGGAATTAATAAACTTCTACATAGAGAATTATATGAGCAGGGTAAGAGGTATACGTGTTAACGATCGACTAAGAAGTTGATCTGCAGTTAATAGTAATATTTTGTTATGAAACGTATTATTGTATTTTAAATTAAATGTTGGAGGACCTGAGGGACTCTTTTATTCTAATTTATTTATTGCAATTAATGTATATGTATATCTATGGTCCTCATTGTAATATTGAATGCTATTATTGTGTAATACTGCTAGTATAGGATACCAATTGGTATGCATCCGTTACGGTATCAACTGCAGTCTGATACATAGATTTAGTCGAGATACAATGACATGTGTTAATTTGAGTAACAATCCTGCAAGGAGTGGATACCTAGTTACATAGTCCCGACAAAAGTGGTTACATTGAGGTTCATTCCAGATGACAGATGTTACTATTGTAGATAAAATGCGTGCAGTGTTCAATTAGATTTAAATGCCAGATATTAATAGTGGTCTTTAAGCTTACTAGTGACATCATGTTTATGTAGGGATTACATAGCCGGTGGGACCTAGTACCGCACAGCTGCATGATGGAGAAGGCAGGGATCGGACAATAGTAAATGACTTTTGGGGACAGAAGAGAGTAACCTCTGTTAAACGTGGTAAATACGTTGACGTAGTGCCTTGCGAGGGCGGAATTGTTGTTACAATAGTGAAGCAAGCGGTCCCTTGTTACAGTGAGTGGTTGTAGTCAGAGAGGATAGTTAAGTGTTCAGCAGTCGGTTATTCAATGAACCCTGCAGTGTTAATTAGGTTACATGCCAGATTGCCAGGTTTACATAGTTAACGAATTGGCCCTCCCCTGATCACAGTTTTAAGCGAGTAAGTTAAGCATGCCTTACTGTACGGGCAGTTTGGTTGGATATTTTATGTAGGTAACATCGTTACATGCCCTGCAGAGGTGACTGTTACATAGTTTATCATTCGTGCAGGGGGTTAACATATGGTTACATGCCTGAAGGTGGCGGTTTACATTAGTGTCATGTCGGGCAGTGTTTTACATAGTACATTATCCTGCAAAGAGTTTGCATAGGTAGTTCCATGCTCGCAGGGTACTGTTGTAGGTTACATATTTACATGTTCTTCGGCAGTGGACATAGTTAATGCACTGCCGAGTTTATATGTTACCTAGTAGGAAACTATATCCCGCGTAAGTGAAGTTACCATGGTTTTAGCAATGCCGCGAATGCAAGTGGTTACAGTAGTTACATTCAATGCCAAAGTAAGGATTCATGGTAGTTCACATAGTGTACAGAGCGGGCAGTACGGGGGTTTGGTTAAGATTGAGGTGTTTAAGATAGTTCATGCCTTATTTGTATTGGGTAGTTACAATAGTTACTATGGATTGTATTTATGAGTGTTAAATAGTTACAGGCCTGCTGGGTGTCAGGTGGTAACATAGTTATGCGAGCATGCAAGTGGTGAGTTACATAGTGACATTGCCTGCAGTTTTTACAAGTTACAGAATGCTTGAGTCGTGCTGTTACAAAGTACATGCACTGTGATGTTAGTGGTTACATAAGTTACAATTACCTGTTATAGTGTTATAGCGAATATGTTTTTAGCGATTAGACTGCTAGTGTTACATGTTACATGCGCAGTGCAGTATGTTACATAGTACGATTGCCATGTGGGAAATGTTTGTGGACAATAGAGTTCACTGCATTCTTGTATCAGTTATTGTCAACATAGTTAAGGTTTACATGCCTGGCAGTAGAATGGTGTTTAACTGAGAGTATAGTGAATAATGTAGATGCTGCAGAGTGTAACATGGTAGGTTAATGCTTGGACAGATGGATGGGTACATAAAGAGTTAACGATGCATTGTTATGAGTGTTACATAGTTAGACAGTGTACATACGTACATGCTGCATGTTACAAGTACATCCTGGTTACATAGTTACATGCCTGTCAAGTGTTTTACATAGTTACATGACTGTTAGTGTTACATAGTTACAATGCACTGACAGGTTGAAGAGATTGATTGATGTGTCGCCATAGTTACAATGCCATGCAAAGGATGTTGACAACATAGTTACGAATGCTTGCCAGTATGGAGTAGTGTATAATCATACGTTGAGACATTGCCCCTGCAGAGGGTACTATCAAGTAGTTACAGGGCCATGGGACGCATATGGATACTTGTAGGGTTAACTAGCCTTGCATGTAGTTACATAGTTACAAGTAGCCTGAGCAGTATGCATTAATAGTAGTATCAATGTACTGGCAGTGTTAAGTTACATTGGTTTACATAAGAGCTGTGACAATGCCTGTGTACATGAGTGTTATACAGTAGTTTAAATATGCCTAGTACAGTTAGATTGATTATCATTGTTTCGGTCAAACATCATACATGAATAAGGATAGAGTTTAGAAGATGTTGCCAGCAGCTCTGGCGAAGAATCACTGAACTCGCAGCCTGTGCGAGCCAAACCCGTTTGCTGCACGTACTGATCTGGAGAGTGTTCCTCTGAGAACCCGCGATGATTCTGTGCGATTATATCTTTAGTGGTAGATCGCAGAGTAATGCAAAGGTTCACCTTATTCTACGACGAGGGAGACCTTTGCGGCCTTTTGTGTATCGTGTGCTCCAATTCCGTAGCCATCACACGAGCACGTGTATTTAGGGGGAAAATAGTTGCTGTGCCATTTTTGGCATGTAATGTGCGGGGTTTCCTCTCAAGGTATGGTTGCATCCTGTATTCAATTAGGGAGGGGAAAACAAAATATTTTATTTATAGGGACCTTTGAGGGGTGTTTGTAACAACGGATATTTACGCCGATGAGCAGCGTACCTCAGTGCGGAATATCTGTGGGTGGTGGTGTGTTTATTGATGCGATGGTTATCCACCGTGCATGATGTATGTGTGTTATGTAATTTTATATGTATGTGTTTGTGTATTATATATATAATATATAATATTCGCTTATAATACAGAACAACACGACCTTTATGCAATAAAGGGGTCTAGCTATATATCTGGCGGTGCAAGTTAAGACTGTGCAGTGTGTTAGGACGAGCCTCTATATTAAATGCTATAAACATACCGGTCTGAATATGTGAAAAATTCGAATCGTGGACATGATTGTATTTCCAGATTTTATTCAATGTTTTGATGGCCGTGGGCGCATCGTAACTAATGAAGCGAATGACCTGTTTTTTCAGAAGGAATGGTTACCCTTTATTAGAGTGTGAGAGATGGTAGCGACAAGGTCACTCTTGTCTTTACATTCATGTGAGTGCCAGTGAAATGGCAGGGATGAAAATTGTCTTTCATGTTTTGGGAGTTGTTGATTGTCGCACAAAGGTTATAGTAGCCGAGAGCCTATGAATGGAAAAAAAGCAAATTTGAAGGTGCTAATATCATACGTGACCAACATTGACAAGGCTTATCAGATTATTATTTTTCAAAAACATGTGTGTGTTTTAGCTTTAAAAGGGAATCACTTAATAATCGATGCTCTTTTATGTAGGAAGATAATGGAAGTATTTTTTAATTTGTTAGAAAAAGGATCATCGTTTGCTTGGAGTTCTTTAATGTGAAGAATAGGTGAGAAAAGTATGTAGAACAATTGTGTAGAGGGTGGGGTGAGAGGTTTGGGATCGAGTTCGATAAGCATGAGCTGTGGAATTCCTATGACTGGCTATGTGAAAAAGTACTTTTTTAGCTACTGAAGGCCAAAGTTAGAGAGTGTGGCTTAGATTACTGTTACATATTGTCTAGTAAATACGTGGGGGTGTAGTTGGGTTGCCATTGGGTTGTCGTTTTGACCATACACAACAGGCACGTCCTCCTAAGAGAGTGACCCGTTTCTAGGTAACGCACCCATACACAGTTTAGCAGTGTATATCTGGGGCTGAACTGAATGGTTGGGTTGGGCCAAGTAGTGGGGGTCAAAAGCACACCAGTCCAGACGTACACCAAGTGATGAGCAGGAGCGAAACTCTTTAATACTTCCCCAGACAGAAGCTGCAATCAAACTCAGGCAGGCAGAGTAGGAGTATCTTTGATAAGCGACGGCAATAGCACTGTTGTGGATTTTCGTCACAATCCCCTAGAATAAGCCTACTAAGGAAACACTGCATTAACTATAACACTTGGTCCTATCGATGCCACCGGAGGATTTAGGTACCCTGGAGACATCGTAGCAGAATAGAATCTCTCAAGAGCTCTTCAAAGACCACCACGAGCGCATGAGGGAAAAGAAGTCAGAGGGAGAGGCAAAGAGAATCGGCTTAAACATCTCACTATGAGAGGATCAGTGGGAGGTATTAGGGCCTCAACGTCCCACTCCCCATAAGGGATTAGAGTGTGGTGATTAGATATGAATAGAAAGGGGGGTTTGTGACAGCAGCCTGAGCACACTCGTTCTTGTGGAGACCGACTGAGGAGTCTTATCAGGGAGTGGGAGATGGACAAGGAAGAGCTGAAAACAGTTGTGGGTGTGCAGCCCTTAATGTACCACCCGTGGGAGCGAGGTATTCAACCTGGAGCACGATGCAGCCCTTGATTGGGCAAGAAAACAAGCCTTTTAGGCCCGGTCCAGGACCCCCTTGTCATCATCCGAAGGGACGCCTTGGGCTTGTCTTTGAGTGAGGATGAAACTCCGTGGATTGGGATTGGGTCGAGGCTGCATTGCAACCTGTCCCCAGGCTTTCCATTCCCGGTCGGGCCCGATTCGTAGTGCAAAGCCAAGATGTAGGCCGGAATAGTGCCATTCATTAGGAAACAGAAAGATTAATTAAAAAAAGCACGACAAATTTTTTCCCAGTCTGTGCGGCTTCAATGGCGACTTGGAACTCAACAGGTGTCCCCACAAGAGGCTCCCTCTGGAGAGATCTCTGAGAAGACAGCAATGACTGTGTTGGTTCCAGGGATTTTAGCTGTTAACGAATATCCTGAAGGAAGTCGCACAAGGAGGGAAATATTGCTTTGGCGATCACTTTATAAGACTTCATTGGACGTTGGTCTCGAGATATTTATACCATACGCTGGCTAAACCATGAAATGTGGTCAAGCCAGGCGTGATTCCAGTCCACCTTCGTAGGCGTTGATTCTCCAGATTGGTGTTGATAACAGTATGTGATGTATGATTGGAGATATATCGATATCTCTTCTGGTTTGCGACTTTAGTACTGGGTCTCTCGACGAGGTTCTGGTGTCTGCACTTTTGGGTGAGCTAGGTACAGTGATTGAGGGTCAGGCGAGAAGTAAAAACTTGAGTAAGGAATAATGGAAAAGGAATAGAACGCGAGCATGAGGGGGGACGGGACGAGGCAAAAACTATCAAAGCCAGCGAGAAATATATTTTGAATATATTTAGCAGGCTAAGTCTATAAAAGTCAAGATTCTTGTAGAGCTAATGTTGATGCATTGTTAAATTGGAAAATGGAGATACCTTTTGCACAGAAACGCGGCTTAGCGTGGTGTGCTGGTGATTGTGGGGTTAAATGTAACCGAATTCAAAACCTCTGCTTCTGAATTTTAAGAGTGGGAAAAACTAGCCGTCAGAAGCGTTTGGATTATAATGTATTTGTGACGGGTGCCAACGATGAAACAGCGGGTTAAAAGTCTTAGGAGTGAAAACTGATATGATATCCTGATTATGTTTCACCAACACGTATTTCTTTCCTGTTGTAGGTTGCATATTTCTCTTTTTTGCGATCCCCAATGAAGAAGAACGAGAAAGAAAGCCGTGTTTCTTCTTTGGCACCACTTTTGGGGATATGCTAAGAGCGAGTAGGATTTCAATAAATCTAGACAACGCCGTGTGAGGGATGTGCAACGCCACCAATGTGCTGGATTTCGTCGAAGGGACATGCATGCAAACTGTAGAGTCGCAAGCATGGGGAGTAGATCACATTGTTCAATTGTATTTCTTCCAAGACACAATGCATTTAGAAGTTTTTTAGATATGTGTAAGAAATTATTGAAAGTGGTTTCGGATATATATTACTTTAGAAGCTCGTATTAACCCAGTAAGAATATTGAGCAAAACAAACGCAGACGTGTTTTTGGGTGGTTCAAGACAAATTGGAGAGACTCACTGTACTATTTCGCTGCTTTAGGAGAACCAACAGGCACCAATATGTTGGGGACGTTGTATTCTAAAGAGGAGTGGCCCATGTGAAAACCCGACTAACTCGAATCCAGTTTTCTTGGGAAGTGTAGACGCGGTCAGTCTCCGGGGCTAATAGAATTGTAGTCCCTTCGTGTGTGACAGTTTACTTTTGTATCTATTGAGCTTGCACTACTCGTTGATGAATAGAATAGATAAGAATAGATGAGAGTAGAAGAGGAAGTCAGGATAGATTAGATAGATCGATGAGCATGAGATAGATAGATAAGATAGATAGATGTCAGCTTAGATAAGGAGTTAGATAGATATGTAAGAGTAGATAAAGGATAAAGGAGCAAGATAGATCAGATTAAGATAAGATAAGAGTAGATAGATAAGATTATGATAAGAATAGAAAGAATAGATAGATGATAAGATTAGATAGTGTAAGTATAGGCTAGATAGAGTAGACGATTAGAGGTAGAATGTAGAAACGCATGGAATCAGATATTTACCAGGGAGGATATGTTAGGTAGCTGTATTAAATGGAATTTAAGGGCTGACTTGAAATAACAAAGAGAACGGAATAATCACGAAAGTTGAGAATAATATAATGGAATAAGTGGTATACGAGCATTATCGACTATAACGTGAGAATGTGTATTGCATTGGATTACTTTTAAAAGTCGTAAACTAAAGCTAGGAAACTTGAAGGGAATAGGTAGTGTGCACAATAGTACTAGAAAAGCCAGAATGGTACATTTCTCACTCCCTGTGGTTCTTTCAGAGATTAAAATACAGAATCAGGATTCAAAATGTTGAAAACTCTCTATAGAATCGGAGCAAAGGCGGGGAATCGGGAATTACAAATATATTGTATACACGCCACCCACGCAAATGAAAGACATGAATGGTCGTAACGTTCCCTTTTCGTCGTAGCAAAACTTAGGTTGCTGGATTTAATGGAAAATGGAGAATAAAATGTTGTGAATTAACTTACATTGAGCGATGGCAATGAATTCTGTCTATGTTTAGTGTGTGGGAACATATTTAATTAGGCCAATTTTAAGAGTAGGCCTAATTAATGTTAACTTAAGAACCCCAGATTGTGTTGATAATATGAGAAAAACTATTATTCTAACAATCAGCTAAGCCCTAATGTGAAACGTAAAGAGGTAAGCGTGTAAGCTGCGCTGTACTACGCGTTATGGGACGCAGAGGAGTAGGGCCATCTCAACAACTCCATTTTCTAAAGGCAATGGACGAGTGAAGACCGGAGTGGCCTGGAAGCGTCGAAAATAGGACTGAGGAATGATTTCATCTGTTATATTAATATGTAAATCAGAGGAAGGGAGCGAGCCACACTCCAGTCCTCAAGGCCAACGACCATAGGAGGCCAGTGTGATGTAGTGGAAGGACATAGTGAATTATCCCGGCTTCAGTGCAATGCTGAAGGATGTCTCAGATCCGGGACTCAGTCAATGAGTAAGCCACTGATTGATGCCAACTGTCAATTGAAAGCAAGGGAACGGATCTTGTAAAAAAACCATGAACTGTTAGGTGGGGCCGTGAGGACGGAAAGTGGCCAGTGGGAGGACTAATGTGGGTCGCCATCTGTATTCATCAATGAACCAGCTTATAAGCAAACAATAACATTTTGACCGGCGATTTAAAATATAATAATAATAAAAATAGGCTTTCGAAGTATACAGTCTGGTACTTCAAAAAAAGAGTGAGATTAAGTCTATAAAATGAACGTAAGAGTGCATTGATGGTTATGAGAGTAGGCCATGAGGGCACCAATCAGTTCCCGCCGTTCTAGTTGCAAGTGGGCACTTACTGCATTCCATGGACTTTGACGATCACACATGAAAGTGTGCAACGCGCTATGAGACTTTGGGCCAATTAACAAATGAGTTCTGGGTAACAGATGTGTGAGTTTGTTGTAAAAATGATAAAACTTTCTGCAGCTGCAATGAATTTGAATTCGTTGGCATATAGATATCGATATAAACTAAACTGTTGGAGAGTTTGTTTTTTTGTGTTTTTAACTGTGGACATTGTTATATCGATATCTGATACGCAATAAATTCATCGATCTGCCTTTTTAAACAATTGGCCTCACCAGCTTTACACCAAGCTGACAACGCGGGAGGGCGCGACTGGACAGAATTGGCAGAGCGATGAGGCATCCCCCAACGGCAATCATTGGCAACTGCAACGATCACGGGTTCCTGGCTGTTGGACCGGGTAGGAAGAGTTGGATCCTGCAGCACAAATTTACCCCTCGGTTTTTCACCTGTACTTACAGCTTGTGTGCCGTGTATAAGTATCGTGGAGTAAGTAGCTATTATGTAATCCGCCCTCTACCCCACCACCAGCCCTGGTTGGTACCAACTGCCGACAGCTGGTGAAGGATAGGAGGTACCTTCATACCGTGGAACTCTCTTGATTGTCAGTGTGTCCCGTTAAACAACCCTCGCCCCCCCGTTTCTTGTTTGCTTATCTCCTATGTTCCCAGTTGAGTGATTCATTGAATGAGTGGAGCGCGCCTACGAATTGTATGCGATCTCACCGTCTATAATAATCTTTATACAGTGTATCATCTCTTCACTCATATTAGAATGCTCTCAAAATTGTGAATAAAGTTGCAAATCAGAAGATGAAGTTTTAAAGCCAGGAGGTATATTAACGATTTTGCACATTTTATTTGACAATTTTGTTGTCGCAAATGTACGGATTGAAGATATTAATTATCCAAAGGTCATATATGTGGACGTCAGAAGATGGTTCATTTAAACAGTGTCTTAGCACGTATTAAAGGAAAACGTTTGCACATAGGTAGTTACATTCGCTTTTGCATTTGCGTTAGACGAGAGTAGAGGGTATATCTGGTTGGCTGGGGACACGAAATTGGGGAATGAGCTTTATTCTTGCTGAGAGGACATCATCTTGCATGATTAATTACCTCGCAAAACAACCTGGAGCTAGGCACACGGAGTGTGATCAGGTTACTTTATGGAAGGATATATTTCTATATGGACCAAATCCAAGAATGGGTGGCGTCGAACTGCAGTCTTCAAGGTGCCAATTCAAGAAGGTCGAGGTTTTAGGAGGATATCCTGCTGCAGACACAGGCGGGCTTCAATCAGTTGGAACTACAGTAATGTGACGGATGACTGAAGCAAACCTGACTTCGAGCCCCCTGTGGACCTTGTATAGCAAGGGAGATCCTTAAAATAGTCTGACCACCTATTGTGTGGCTGACCTATGAGGAGCTGCAGTTGCTCACCCCTGATTAACCTTAAATACGAGGATTATTACTTGTACGTATTGGGTAACTTATACATTAGCTGAATGCAGAGACTCTACACTACCCGTGCAATGGAAGTAACTCACCATGCAAGACTTCCATGACAGCAATCAGCAAAAATTCGAAGAATGGCCCGTGTGAAGGAGTGGAAGATATGAATGGAGAGTGGTAATTCCACAAGCAATACTTTCATCATGCTTCAGGTCAAGACCTTGGCCGAATGATCCAGGGTGGAGCGTAAGGTATAAGCATGGATGGAAGTGTCCATGAGGCAGGCTATGGACTTTAAATTTACAGGACCGATGGCCCGCTATACTCCCGAACTTGAGCGCCTACACTATGGGTGTCACAGAGAGACGTGTCAGCCATG
Source organism: Ascaphus truei (assembly GCA_036426205.1). Taxonomy (NCBI): domain Eukaryota; kingdom Metazoa; phylum Chordata; class Amphibia; order Anura; family Ascaphidae; genus Ascaphus; species Ascaphus truei. The sequence goes on along the minus strand of CM071571.1, from coordinate 3,815,407 downwards.
CGTCATCGTGAGAGTCGTGGTAGACAAAGGTTATTTGACGGAGTTTTGTTAGTGTTGTTAAAACCAGAAAGGAGAAGCCATAGGAACTATGAACTGCACTGCATTTAGCTTTTCAAGTTGGGACCATCCTGCTCCACTAGACACACATAGAGGTAATCCCCCGCTTAGCCACTGCGGTGTTGTATATTCTCTGGCCAAGGACCATTCATGCGTGTTAGGCTTAAAAAAAAGGGGAATTTGTGAATGAGAGAACACTAATGAATATTGGTAAGGCAATAGACTAAATGAGGGCGAATACATTGGTATATCTGTGGGTCAGCGAACCATTAAACAGCCAAATACATTACATATTTTGGTAACTGAACCTGACTTTTCGATAAATTTCATTTGTCCTTGATGTCAGGACTGAACAGATAAAGTGGGAGCACAATTGTTAAACAGAGGTAAGAGGCTCTACCAGAAACAGCCAATATTTAATGTACTGTTTACTAACATAAGAAAAGATAGCAGCCGGAACGTCAAAAGGGAGAGGTCCTAAGCAACTACCCCGCAGTGTCACGGACGGGAAAGCCAGATAGTTAAGGTTTCCTTGATGACAAATGGGTGCTGCAAATAATATTTGGGATAGAGTTACCTAACGATGGGAGATGGGGTTCCCCTGAAAACATCTAATAAAACACGCTGAGAAAGTGTGCATCCGCCATCAAGGTTGTAAGGAGATTTGTGTCCCCACTTCTGGTTGAGCTATTCTTGAAATTTTACGCGATCAAAAAGCATAAAATACATGCGGATAACATAGACAAAGGTGAAAAGGAAAAAGAGTAAATGAGGATCACCTTAAAAGTCACGTTTGAGACAAGCTTTATTAATGCAGAAAATTATGTAGACTCCAAGGAGTTTCTTATACACCAACGATCAACGGTGAATTGTATATCCACAGTTATATTTGGCTACTGATAAATGTTGTTAGAGTAACTTATTGGCAGGTGTGGTGTGTTACTGTTTTGAATTGTTAGGGGAGAAGGGAGATTGTAGAATGATTGTCGGATGGGGTACGCAAAGCTGTCTGTTTTGTCTGACCTTTTTATATTCATTATACGATGAAGCAACTCCGGAACTGGAATGTTATAGAAAAAAATGTTTTAGGTGAGTTAAAGAAAAACAAAGTTAACAAGTGACAAAGACGCTTATTGGGACGTTTTATAAAATTGGATAATCACAGAAAAGATATTTCCGCTGGTTAAATAAAAACGTGGATTCTCATGACGAGCAGTGGGTAATAGTGATGAGCTCCATTTCTTTCAAATGTAAAATGTGGCAGATATTAGGTAGTATTTTCTGGGGAAAGGGAGAAAATCAGAACATTGGTTTAGTTCTTATGGAATTTACAGAACACATCAGAGAAACTGCCCAAGCAGCTGAGCTTTTTTGAGAACCCCACACGTGAGAATGCCTCCCTGACAAGTAATATATTGATTGAATAATACAAGATGTCCAAAAAAAGCAGGGCTATTATGTAGTTGGCAATATATGACCAACATTAGGGACCTTAGGCAGAGGAAGCGAGCACCCAATGCTCCCATCAGCAATTGGAAAATAAATGACAGTAAATATACGACTTAGTATATTCTTGTTGTGGAAGGGTGCATTTGTTGTGAACCCTTTGGGTGCTGCCAAGAGCGTGGTTGTTTAAGCTGCTATGCACACCCACACGTCAAATGGCGGGCAACCGTTCGGCAGGAAGGTATCTAGGACATACCAGATATTGAGGAATAATAGTATAACTTCGGAATTCGGATAGCATTATGGCATTAGATATGTGTCAATGTCATTTAGACTCTCTTGGCGGGAATGCAGAAAGAAAGAACCCACAGTGGAATCTAAGATAGAATGTCCAGATAGGAAAAGTGAAAAAGGGAATGTGGGATGGATGGAGAGTGAGAAAGGGAGGGGGAGAGGAGGAGACGGGTCAGTTAAACTGGGAGAAGTTGAGGAGCAGCCACATACCTCCAACCGCCGCACAAAAGCGCGAGAAGGACGACGCATTTACGTGCAACCGATCGCGTTGACCCTTGCTCCGCATCCATAGACCTAAAAGTGTAGAAATTTTGATGGGTCACAGAACTTAATATAATAATGCTGATGGAGCACTATTAAATTCTAGCAAACAGATAAGGGGGCAGTTAATGCAACGATAACAGTGCCATAGCCGTCAGCAGAATTAACGTGGCAATGATTGGATCACTAGTAAAAAGGCAAAGACCTCTGGCTAATAGATAGAGACGAAGGTAGCGGAGGAAACTGAAAAATAAATACCAAAAACTGTGCATTTTTTCGCCCAGTGTGTAATAAAGCTAGATTCACTAAAGGGCTCCGAGATGGACTCATCGCTAACTAGTAAAAAAACTCGGCTTTCTTTCACTCGCAATCTAAACGTGAGGCGAGCGTGTGATACAGGAATCGATGATTTGCTAGCATTATCATGGAGCGGTTATTGATTTTAAATGCATAGGAGATGAATATCCGGGCGGTCTCTGGGGGTCCCTCTGGGAGTGAACCCGCGTAGACATTCAGCATCTGGGGAGAAGACCCCCCACTGCCTTTCGAATCATTGAGGTTAAATATAATAAAAGAGTAAATTACAGCCAAGAGGTCATACCTTAGCGAGCCTACCACCAAGATATATTCTGAAGAGGTGTTTTAAATTGGCAGGGCATGCAGTTGTTCGTGGCAAAGTATAAATAGAGAGAGGGTGGCGAGTGAGGCAGTGAAAGGTGCGATAGTTTAGCCCCGTTGGGGTGGAGTGTTAGTGTCTCGGCCGGAGTAGGGTTGCCAGTGAAGGAACGCCGTTAGGAAGAGTTAACCACGACTTAATAACTTTGCTGGTTATGTATTTGCTAAATTGGGAACGTTAGTAGGTGGAGGAGTTAACCCCGTTCAAGCGGCACCCCTCTTGTAAAATGGGGACCTACTTATCTCGATCAACACGCGCACCACCCGGGAGGACAACTACAAGCAAAAAAAAAGACTCTACCCACAAATACCACACAAGAATGGGGCCACAGAAAGAGTTGGAGTATTATGCAAAAAAAAAAAAAAAGACATTTCAATGCAATACAGGTACATTAAAAGAAAATACAACTCACCTGTAGGCTAATCCTCCCCTCCCGACACCCGCCCCCCCCCGAAAAAACACAGTGTGTACGGATACACAAATTAATATGTAGTCGACGTAAGGCTAATAGCGCATTATGCCACAGTCTGTATAAAAATATAAAAATGAAAATGAGGAATAGACCATAAAGAAATTAAGTAGTCACTTACCCCTTGCAGATTAAACTCCCATTCTCATCTTCCTCCATATTACCTCCAGTGGCCAAGAGCAATACAAAAAATAAGAAAATAGCAAGATAGACTACTGGGGCCCACTGACTTGGCCTTAATTACCTTAGCTATGTGTAGTGGTAACCACATATGGTATTAGCGGGGTTAACCCCCCTCCACCCGGGCAACATACCCACCCCAGGGAGGGGCGCAGCAATAACAACAGACCACACCGGGAATTGTAACCGCTCTCCCGCCCTTACACATGATGGTGCACGCAGGTATTAAGCCCAAATGCCCACCTATGGCCACCCAATGAACAATGAACCCTATAAAGAAAGAAAAAACACATAACAAAAAACTACCATACATTACAATAAATAAAAAACGAAGAACATTTAGCGACGAGAAATTTAAAAGTCGACTTGGTTAGTCACGTGTTTATCTATCCTGTGTGATAAGGGGGCTCTGGAAGCACAAATTGCGGCCAATGGGGCATGGACCAAAAAAAAAACGCAAATTACTATTTAAAAATGCATAGGAGATAGCGAGTGGCACTGTAACCCTAAGTGTTATTAAGATATTAACATTAAGTAACGCTGATGCATCCACTGTAAGAGCTGTGCAGGGAGAGATCCCCTGTTAAGAGCTGGTGCGAGGTGTGAGGGGCAGTTGCCAGTCTCTTAGCTCATGTGCCCGGGGAATGTGCCGCTGTTTTTTTTAAGAGCATGGCAGGGGAGTGCAGCCATCTTCTATGTGTAGGGACTAAGATCGCCTTCTCTGTATAGAAGTCTAGGGCGGGGGAGCAAAGTAGCGGAGGTGCAAGCATACATACTTTGTGCAGGGCGGAGAGATTACATAATTGGGTAAAGAGCTGTCTAGGGAGTGCGAAGCTCTCTCTGATGCAGGGAAGTTTCCTCCATGTTAGAGTTGCAGGGGATGGTTAAGGTGCAGCTCGCTCTCTTTGTGCAGGGAGATGCAGCTCTCTTTGTGCAGGGAGATGCAGCTCTCTGTGCAGGGAGATCGCCTGTAAGAGCTGTGCAGGGAGATGCAGCATCTCTCTGTGCAGGGAGATCGCCTGTAAGAGCTGTGCAGGGAGGTGCAGCGTCTCTCTCCGTGCAGGGAGATCGCCTGTATGAGCTGTGCAGGGAGATGCAGCTCTCTCTGTGCAGGGAGATCCCCTGTAAAAGCTGTGCAGGGAGATGCAGCTCTCTTTGTGCAGGGAGATGCAGCTCTCTTTGTGCAGGGAGATGCAACATCTCTCTGTGCAGGGAGATCACCTGTAAGAGCTGTGCAGGGAGATGCAACTCTCTGTGCAGGGAGATCGCCTGTATGAGCTGTGCAGGGAGATGCAGCATCTCTCTGTGCAGGGAGATCGCCTGTAAGAGCTGTGCAGGGAGATCGCCTGTATGAGCTGTGCAGGGAGATGCAGCATCTCTCTGTGCAGGGAGATCGCCTATAAGAGCTGTGCAGGGAGATGCAGCGTCTATGTGCAGGGAGATCGCTTGTAAGAGCTGTGCAGGGAGATGCAGCTCTCTCTGTGCAGGGAGATCGCCTGTAAGAGCTGTGCAGGGAGATGCAGCGTCTCTCCGTGCAGGGAGATCGCCTGTAATAGCTGTGCAGGGAGATCACCTGTAAGGCTTTGGTCCCGCTGCATCTGGCGGCGCGCGTGGCCGCGTGCGCGTTCCTCACCAACAGGGGTATCCTTCTTGAGCCGGTCCCAGTCCCCCCTCGCTGCTCAGCTGCCAAGGGATGCAAGAAAATTTTGATAATAAGGGAATGACAATAACTGGAGTTAGGGAGGAGTCCAGACACACGTACATACGGTAATAATGGGATGTATAATATTGCAATAGATCTTTGGTTGCAAACTAAAGGGCATTTCTCCATGGAGGCCAGAGACCCCAGCTGGTACCCAGAGACTCGGGGTCAAACACAGACATGTGATAACCTTAGTAGCACCCTATGGAGAAGTTAGTTGCTGCATGGGTGCTACTCACAGGGCCGCTGACAGGAGGGGAAAGTTGGGTGCTCCATGCACTGCCGGGTCCATGCTCCCCTTCACTGCGGGGCCCTCCATAACCAATCCCCACCAGCTGGGTCCGGCCGGTGCCAGAAGTTTGGCCCGCTACTGCACCCATCACCACGGGGTACTGACATCTGTTTGGCAGGTGGGTCACTGGGAGATGTTCAGCCGATTCTTCTTGTGAAGAGCAGATGGACGAGATTAATGAAGACACAGAGCATCTGAGGTCGCCTCTAAAGACAGAATTTGCTTCAACCTGGAACTCTCCCAGATCTGCAATGCACTTTATTCAGATTTTCTATTCCTAAAGCCCTGGGGTTCTTCATAAGCGAAGCCAGCTATCCATGTCAGGAACATTTTTTTTCCTGTTAATAAGATATGCTGTTTTAAAATAAATAATGCCCTGTTTCCCTAGACGAACTAGCAGCCAGCAAACAGAAGACCCAAGAAGACTCTTTCAACTTGCTACTCCAGTAGGTACATAAGAGACAGGTTACAGTTGATATGTAATTCCAGTAGCAGTTGTGCCAAAAATACGATGGGTGGTAATTCATTAGTAGCTGATACTCTTCTTGCAGCATTATATATATTTCTGCTGTGAAGATTCATCCTGGTTTTGAGGTTTTGCCTGTTTCTTTTTTAGTGTAGCATCCCGGTACTGGGTAATGTATAGAGAGGGGCACATTTTGGGGTGGATTTGGATCTGCCGTGGATCGGCCAGTTCCATTGGTCCGCGGATTGCCGCGGATCAATCTCAAAAAAGGCGATTCATCTTTTTCGGACTCTTTTATTTATTTTTTTACCGCCGACCAATCCAATCCGCAGATTCCGCAGATTCCGCAACCCCCAGGTAGATTTTAAGAATCCAATCGTGCGGATTGCTGAATCCGCGGATCGGATTGGTGAAATCCACCAGCGGATTGTATCCAATGGCGGTTTTTGATTACTTGAACGGATTGAAACTGGAACAATCCGACGGATTTGACACCGCGGAACCGATTTTGGATGCAAAGCTCGGGAAAGGACAATTCCGTCCATCTCTAGTAATGTTACGTTACTAATGTATATAACGTTGTTGGATTTACGCGGATGGCGGTAGAGTCTTCACATATTTGTTAGCAGAATCTAAAGCGTGGCACCGCGCCCCGTGGCCTCGTGATACCTTCAGGTACTTGGAGTTCTCTCGGGAGATTTGTGGTTATTAGTTTTTCGTTGATATATAATCCTCTGAAATGTTTGTTTATGAAGATCTGCCGGACAGTACTTTAGTTGACAAAACCAAAACCTCTCGCTGTTCAGGTGATGTAGCAACTGTGTTTGCTGCTTTGACCTCCAGTTGAGAGCCCATATACTTACACCGGTGCCTCGGGCCTATTGCAGTCACATGACATTCGTACAGTGCAGTATTGGAAAGATGGCGGCACATGGCTATAGCTACAAAACATTCTGACATTTACTTCATGCTAAAGCAGACAAAAACATTACTTTTGGGGGGCACGGACACGTCCCTTGACAATACCACCCAGAAACGGGTGAACTCTGCAGTATATCTTCTGCATTAAGTGTTAAAATGGCTTTCTTCATTTGTAGCCCTTCTGTGCTAAAGTAGCTGCCAATGTGTTGCTGCGGGCTGCATACTTCTCCAGCACTTAAAGAGTTAACATGCACATGTGTTATGCCACAAACAACACACATTTTCATACTAATTTCTTTTACTTATATTTTCTACCTGCTTTTAAATGTCTGCTCTTTACTCTTATTCAAGAGATGAATATAACGCATCTGGAATAGGAAAAGGGCAAAAAGATCAAATATAAAATGTTGTCTTTTTTAAAGACTGCTTCAATTTTGTATGTTTCTCCCCAAAATGTCTCCTTTAAGGACAGACAGGGCCAATAAAGACCGTAAGTGTAGCGGTTTATAAATCACTTGAGCAGTCTACAGCATCCGAAATACATCCTTCAACTAATATGGGCTCTCTCTCTCTCTACTAAACCACTTGCAGCACAATAAGCAGGTTTAAATATTCTGCAATGTGACAGAACACATAGGTTGCCGTTATGAACGGATTAAACATAAAGTAACCCCAGCCCACTTACAGTAAGTAACCATTGGGGTTTGACCCAACAACGAGGTCAACGCATTATGGAAATGTGACAGAACAGAATGGAAGATAGGGCTGCCAGTAAGTGACCGGCAGCAGGGACAGTATCTGACTAAGCCTGCCTGGAATTAGGATTCTTATCTTGGAACCTTGCTCTCTGCAGACAGCTTCTCTGTCTATAAACTGGATGGCCTATAAAACAAACGCTTTACTACCCTGTCTTACCTTCAAGGCTTATTTGCCTAGGTAGTTATTAAATAGTCAGCATTCCCCAGATAATCACATCACCTGGCAGTCTGTACAAGTCAATGAATTTGATTCATGTTTAAAATCCCTAGAACTGTAAATCTATTTATATTGTTTACTTAAAAAGCATTAAATTGTATACAAAAGAACTACAGACAGAATAATAACAACTAAAAAAAAATCAGCGCTCAGACAAATATCTAATTAACTGGGGGGGGGGGGGGGTAATGACAGCTGTATCTCCCTTACATAACAAGAGGGAATTGGGAGAGGTAGGAAGCTTTACATTTCATTTTCAAAACAATTAGGAAATTAATAATGAGTCAAACAATTTTAGACAAATGTTCAACACATGTAATATTCACAGCAGATAAGAGCAGTGATAAAGCTGGTATTTTCTCAGAACCGGAGATTATTTAGATTCATTTGCCATGTAACTATTTTCAGGCACAAGGAAGTCTCTCCCGCTGACTAACACAGAGGGGGACACTGCTTACTGATTTTGTTATAATCAAACATAGCCGTTACCGGACCAGTTAGAATTTTTAGAATTTGGGGGCAATTGAATGAAACAGGAGTTTATGTCTGTGTGATAGCGCACTCATCGGCACTATTGCAGTTTAATGCATTACCCCGTTGAGTTCTGCTCATGCACTTCCTCTGTACAGGCAGTCCTCGTTATCCAACGAATGGCATATCCAACGCTTTACAATGCAACCCTAAGGGCCGTTTATCAACGCCTGAATGTGTTATCCGACGCTCACCGCCACGGATTAACATGGGACTCACTTTACAACGGTGTCACTATCCAACGCTACTTCCAGAGCGGATTCCGTTGGATAACCGAGGACCGCCTGCATATTCAATTCTTGTAGATTTATTCATCGCGCACTGCCTGTCCCCCGCCCTGCATGTTCCTCGAGCACTGCCTGTTTCCTCCCTGCATGTTCCCCCGCCCTGCATGTTCCTCGAGCACTCCCTGTTCCCCCTCCCTGCATGTTCCTCGCGCACTGCCTGTTTCTCTCCCTGCATGTTCCTTGCGCACTGCCTGTTTCTCTCCCTGCATGTTCCCCGCGCACTCCCTGTTCCCTCCCTGCATGTTCCTTGCACAGCCTGTTTCCCCTCCCTGCATGTTCCTTGCGCACTGCCTGTTCCCTCCCTGCATGTTCCTTGCGCCCGCCTGTTCCCCTCCGGTGTTCCCTCTCCGCTGAATGTCCCCTTGCCCTGCCTGTTCCCTCCCTGCATGTTCCTTTTCCTCTCGCACTCGCCTGTTCCTCTCACCCTGCAATGTTCCGTGCTCGCACTGCCTGTTCCGCTGCCCCTGAATGTCCCTCGCGACTTGGCCTGTTCCTCTCCCTGATTTCCTTAGCGCACCTCTCTCGCCTGTTCCCTCCCCTGCAATGTTCTTGCGCACTGCCCTGTTCCTCTCCTGCCTGTCCTCATCGCGCACATGCCTGTTCCTCTCCCTAGAATGTCCCTCCGTCACGCCTTGTTCCCTCTCCCTCTCCCACCTGAATGTTCCTTGCTGACCTTCCCTAGTTCCTCTCCTCCCTGCTGTTCCTTGGGCACGTGCCTGTTCCCTCCCCTGCTATTTTCCTTTCGCACGGCCCTGTTCCCCCCGGCCCTCATGTTCAGTACGCGCAACTGCCTTTTCCCTCTCCCCTAGAATGTCCCCTTGGGGCTCACTGCTGTCCTCTCCCTGAATTTCCCTTGCACCTGCCTGTGTCCCTCCCTGCAGTTCCTTGCGCACTGCCTGTTCCCCTCCCTGCATGTTTTCCCCTCGCGGCCCTGCCTGGTTCCTCTTCCCTGAGAATGTCCCTTGCACACGCCTGTTACCCCCCCTGCTGTTCCTTGTGCACTGCCTGTTCCTCTCCCTGCATGTTTCCCTCGCGCACTGCTCTGTTCCTCTGCCCTGATGTCGCCTTGCACACGTGCCTTTGAACTACCGGCGCCGACCCTGGTCATATCCCTTGCCGCACGCCTGTTCCTCTCACGCTGCCTGGGTTTTTGTATCTTATTCCTGCATGGCACTTCTGTTCCTCTCCTCTGATGGCCCCTTGCGCACTGCCCTGTTCCGTCTCCCTGATGTGTCCCTTGCGGCACTGCCTGTTCCCTCCCTGCGATGTTCCTTGCGCACTGCCTTTTCCCTTCCCTGCATGTTTCCTCGCGCCTGCTGTTTCCTCTCCCTGCATGTTCCTCGCGCACTGCCTGTTCCCTGTCCCTGCGCATGTTTCCTTTCGCACTGCCTGTTCCCTTTCCCTGCATGTGTCCTTCGCGGCGGGCACTGCTGTCCCCGCCTGCTGTTCCTTGCCACTGCCTGTTCCTCTCTCCCTATGTCCTTCCGCCCTGCCTGTTCCCTCCCTGCATGTTCCTGCGCACGGCCTTCCCTTCCCTGCCTTTTCCGCGCGCACTGGCCTGTCCGCCCCGCCTGCAGGTTCTGCGCACTGCCTGTTTCCCCACTCTCCCTGCATGTTCCTCTGCGCAGCACTCCCGGTGTCCCCCCTCCGGCCCTGTCATGTTCCTTCCCGCACGCACTCCTGTCTCCCCTCTCCTGCACTGTTCTTGCGTCACTGCCTGTTCTCTCTCCCGTCATTTCCTCGCGCACAAAAAGCGTCCTGTTCCATCCGCCGTTCCTGCACTGTTTCCTCCCTGCATTTTCCATTGCGCACTGCCTGTTCTCCTCCTGATGTCCTTCCGACTGCCGTGTTCCCTCTCCCTGAATGTCCTTGCGCACTGCCTGTTCCTCTCCCTGCATGGTTCTCGCGCACTGCCCTGTTCGGACCTCCCTTCAATTTTCCTGTTCACCTGCTGTCCCTCGCGCATGTCTTGCGCATGTTTCCTCTCCCTGCATGTTCCATTCGTCCGCACTGCCTGTTCATCCCACCGTGACATGTCCTTGCCACTGCCTGTTCCCTCCCGCATGTTCCTCTGTCCCCGCGCACTGCCTGTTCCTCTCCGTACCTGAATCCTGGACTGTGTTCCTCTCCTGCTGCCTTCACTGCCTCCGATGTTCCTTCCTCCTTCCTCTCCGCATGTTCATCGCGCACTGCCTGTTCCCTCCCCTGCATGTTTTCGCCGCGCACTGCCTGTTTTCCTCTCCCTGAAATGTCCGCTCGCGCACTGCCTTTCTTTCCTCTTCCCTGCGATGCGTCCTCTCCTGACACATGGCCTCCTCCACTCTGTTTCCCCTCCCTGCATGTTGTCGCGTGCTCACTGCCTGGTTCCCCCTCCGCTTCATGTCTGCGCACTGGACCTGCTGTTTCCTCTCCCCTATGTCCCTTGTGCGCAATGCCTGTTCCCTCCCTGCTAGTTCCTCGTCAACTGCCTTCCCCTTTCTCCTCCGCATGTTCCTCCGCACTGCCTTGTTGCCTCTCCCTGCATGTTCCTTCGCTCGCCACTGCGGTGGCCTTTCTCTCCCTGAATGTCCTGCGCCACCTGGCCTGTTTCCTCCCTGCCTGTTTCCTCGCGCACGGTGCCTTTCCTCCTTGCCCTGCTGTTCCTTTGCGCACTGCCTGTTCCCGTCCCTGCATGTTTCCTTCGCTGCCTTCCTCTCCCGATGTTCCGTTGCGCACGCCTTTTCCTCTCCTGCATGTTTCCTTGCGCACGCCTGTGTCCCTCTCCCTGCATTTCCTTGCGCACTGCCCGTGTTCCCCCTGTCCCTGCATGGTGTTCCTTGCGCACTGCCTGTTCCCTCCCTGCATGTTCCTCGCGCACTGCCTGTTCCTCTCCCTGCATGTTTCCTCTCGCGCACTGCCCTGTTTCCTCCTTTTCCCTGCGATGTTTCCTTGCGCACTGCCTGTTTCCCCCTCCCTGAATGTTCCTTGTCGCCGCTGTCCCTCCCTCATTTCCTTGCGCACTGCCTGTTCCCCTCCCTGCTGTTCCTTGCGCACTGCTGTTCCTCTCCTGCAGTTCCTGTGTTCCCCCCGTCCTGCAGTTCCTTGCGCACTGCCTTGTTTCCTCCTCCCTGCATGTTCCTCGCCTCCTTGCCTGGTTCCTCCCATGAGTTCCTTGCGCTACTGCCTTCCTCTCCCTCGGCATGTCCCTCGGCACCCTGCCGTTTCTCCCCTGCATGTGTCCCTTGGCGCACTGCTTTGTTCCTCTCCCGCATGTTCTTCTCCGCGCCACTCTGCCTCGCCACAGCATTGTTTTGTCCTCTGTACCCTCTCCCTGCATGTCCTTGCGCACTGCCTTTTCCCCCTCCCTCGACCTATGCCTCGGCGCACTTGCCTGTTCCCCCTCCCTCATGTCCTTTGCGCCTAGCCTGTCCCCGAGCCTCACGTGCATGTTTCTTGCGCACTGCCTGTTTCCCTCCCTGCTGTTCCTTGCCGCATGCCTGTTTCCTCCTCCCTCTCCCTGCATTTTCTCTCGCGCCTGCCTGTTCCTCTCCCTGATGTCCCTTGCGCACTGCCTTTTCCTCTCTCCTCTGCTGTTCCTTGCGCACTGCCTGTTCCCCCTCCCTGCATGTTCCTCGCGCACTGCCTGTTATCCCATCGCCTAATGGTCCCTTGCGCACCTTGCCTGTTCCCGCCTCCCTGCTGTTTCCGATTCGCACTGCCCCTTGTTCCCCCCTCTCTGCATTTCCGCGCCACTGCCTGTTTCTCTCTCCCTGCAATGTTCCTTCGCGCACTGCCTGTTCCTCCATCCCTGCATGTCCTGCGCCCGCCACGTGTCCTGCCGCCTGTTTCTCTTGCCGCTAGTTCCCCCTCCATCTGGATCTCCTTTCCGTCCTCAGTTCCTTGCCTTTTCTCACCCCCCTGACATGTCCGCTCGCGCACTGCCTGTTCCGCTTCCCTGCATTTGTCTGGGCTTCCTCTCGCCCCTGCCTGTCTGTCCTCTCCCTGCATGCCTTGCGCACTGGCCTGTTCCTCCCTCCCGATGTTCCTTGCCCGCACTGTGTTTCCTCTTCCCTGCATGTTTCCGCCGCGCATGCCTCCTCTTCCGTCATCTTAATGTCCCTGCGCACTGCCTGTTCCCCCTCCGCATGTTCCCTTGCGCACTGCCTGTTTCCTCCTCGAGTGTCCCGTGACGCACTGCTTGTTTCCCTCACACTGCAGTGTTCCTTGCGCACTGCCTGTTCCCTCTCCCTGCATGTTCCCCTCGCGACACGCCGTTCTACCTTCTCCCTGCATGTTCCTCGCCGCACTGCCTTGTTCCCCCCCGTGCAGTGCGCTGCGCACGCCTTTTCCCTCTCCTGCAGTTCCTTCGCACTGCTGTTCCCCTCCCGGTGTCACCACTGACTGTCCTCCCGCTCATTCTTGCGCTGCTTTCCCCTCCCTCCTGTCCCTTCGCGCACTGCCTGTCCCTCCCTGCAATTTTCCTTGCGCCCTGCTTCTCTCCCTCACTGCCATTCCCTCGCGCACGGCCTGTTCCCCTCCCTGCATTCCTCTGCGCAGCTGCCTGTTCCTCTCCCCCCTCCTTTTCCCTCGCGCACTGCCTTTTCTCCCGGTCCCCGCAGCCATGCATGTCCCCCTCTCTTGCTCAACTGCCTGTTCCTCTCCCTGCATGTTCCTATGCGCCTGGGCTGTTGTCCTGCTCCCTGAAGTCCCCTGCGCACTGCCTGTTTCCTCCTCGCCCTGATGTCCTTGCGATGCCTAGTTCCCTCCATCCCTGCATGTTCCTTGCGACTGCCTGTTTCCTCTCGCTGCATGGTTCCTCGCGGCACTGCCTGTCCTCTGCCCTGAATGTCCCTTGCGCACTGTCCTAGTTGCTTGCCCCTTTTTTCCCCCCCCTGCAGTTCCTTGCGCACTGCCCTGTTCCCTCCGTCATGCAATGTTCGTTGCCCTGCCTGTGTCTCTCCCTAGCATGTTCCTTGTCGCACTGCCCTTTTCCTCCTCCCGGAAGGTCCCTTTCGCACTGCCTGTTCCCCTCCCTTCATGTCGGCTTGCGCACTGCCTGTTCCTCTCCCTGCATGTCCTTGCTCAACGCCTGTTCCTCTCCATGCATGTGCCTCGCGCACTTGCCTTTCCTCTCCTTCATGTTCCTCGCGCACTTCCTGTTCCCTTCTCCCTAGCATGTCTCCGCAACACGTGCCGTGTTTCCCTCCCTGCATGTTCCTTGCCACTGCCTTGTATTTTTTCTCTCCCTGCAATGTTCTTGCGCACTGCCTGTCCCGCCCTTGACCTCCCTGGCATGTTCCCTGCGCACTGCCTGTTCCTCCTCCCTGAATGTCCCTTGCGCCTGCCGTTCCTCTCCCTGCAGGTTCCTTGGCGCACCTTGCCCTGTTCCTCTGCCCTGCATCGTTCCTCTGCGCACTGGCCTGTTCCTCTCCCTGAATTTCCCTTGCGCACTTGGCCTGTTCCCCTCCCTGCATGTTCACTTGCGCACTGCCTGTTTCCTCCCTGCAGGGTCCTCTCGCACTGCCGTCCCTCCCTTGCATGTTCTCGCGCCTTCCCTGTTCCCTCCTGAATGTCCCTTGCGCACGGGCCTGTTGCCCTCCCTGCAGGTTCCTTGCGCACTGCCTGTTCCTCATCCCTGCATGTTTTCCTCCTCGCGCACTGGGTGCCGGTTCCTCTCCCTGAATCTGTCTTCGCGGCACGTGCCGTAGGTCCATCCTCTCCTGCATGTTCCTCGCGCACTGCCGGTTTTCCCCCCCTCCCTCTGCAATGTCCTTGCGCACTGCCTGTCCTCTCCTCTAATGTCCCTTGCGCAACTGCTGCCTTTCCCTCCCTCTCGGTCATGTCCTTGCGCACTGCCCCTGTTCCCGGCCCTTCATGTGTCCTTGCGCACTGCCTGTTTCCCTTCCCTCATGTTTCCTCGCGCACTGGGCCGTGTTTCCTCTCCTCTCCCTGATTGTCCCTGTGCGCACTGCCTGTTTCCTCCTCCGACTGCATGTTCCTTGCCACCTCCGGTTCCCTCCCTGCATGTTCCTTGACGCCTGCCTGTTCCCCCCTTCCTTTCCCCCTCCCTCCCTGCATTTCCCTTTCGCACTGCTTGTTTCCTCTGCCCTTCAGTTCCTAGCGCCCGGCCTGTTCCTCTCCTTGGCATGTCCCCTTCGCGCCTGCCTTTCCGCCTCTCCCTGGCAGTTCGGCTCGGCGCGCGACTGTCCTGTTCCTCTCCCTGCATGTTCCCTCACGCACCGGCCTGTTCCTCCTCCTGAATGTCCCTGCGCACTGCCTTTCCTCTCCCTTCATGTTGCTCTTGCCACGCCTGTTCCTCTCCCTGCATGTTCCTCGCCGACACTCCTGTTCCTCTCCCTGAATGGCCCCTTCCGCGCACTGCCTGTTCCTCTCCCTGCATGTTCCTGCGCAACTTTGCCTGTTGCCTCTCCCTGATGGCCCTTCGCACCGGTTCCTCTCCCTGAATGTCCTTGCCCTGCCTGTTCCCCTCCCTCATGTTTCCTATCCTTCTCCGCGCATCTGGCCTGTTCCTCGTCCCTGAATGTCCCCTTTCGCACTGCCTGTTCCTCTCCCTCATGTTCCTGTTCCTTCGGCACTGCCTGTTTTCCTCTCCCTGAAGGTCCCCTTGCGCACTGCCGTTCCTCTCCCTGAATGTCTTCCCGTCGCACTGGCCTGTTCCTCTCGTGCCCTAATGTCCCCTCGCGCACTGCCTGGTTCGCGCTCCCTGCATGTTCCTTGCGCACTGCCTGTTTCCTCCCCTGCATGTTCCTTGAGCACGTGTCTCTCATGATCGTCGCTCTCCCTTGATGTCCCTTTGCACTGCCTGTTCCCCCTCCCTGCATGTTCCTTGCGCACTGCCTGTTCCCTCTCCTGCATGTTCCTCGCGCACTGCCTGTTCCTCTCCCTGATGTCCCTCGCAGCCTGCCTGTTCCCTCCCTTGCATGTCCTTGCGCACCGCCTGTTCCCTCCCGCATGTTCCTTGCACACTGCCTGTTCCTCCCTCCGCATGTTCCTTGCGCACTGCCTGTTTCTCTCCTGCATGTCCCTCCGCACTGCCTGTTCCTCTTCCTGCAGGTTCCGCAGCCTGTCTCTGTCCTCGCCCGCATGTTCCTTGCGCACTGCCTGTTTCCCCCTCCCTGCATTCCTCTCGCACTGCCTGTTCCTTCCTCTCCCTAATGCCCGCCATGCCGTTCTCTCGCTGCATGTCCTTGCGCCCTGCCTGTTCCTCTCCCTCATGTCCTGCGCACTGCCCCCTGTTTCCTCTCAGCCTGACTTCCCTCGCGCACTGCCTGTTCCTCTCCCTGCATGTTCCTTGCGCACGCCTGTTCTCTCCTGCATGTCCCTTGCGCACTGCCTGTTCCCTCCCCCTGCATGTCCACTCGCACTGCCTGTTCCTCTCCTGGCATGTCCTCCGCACTGCCGGTTCCCTCCCTGCATGTCCTTGCGCATGCCTGTTCCCTCTCCCTGCATGTTCCTGCGCACTGCTGTTCCTCCCTTCCTCTCCCTGCATCATTCCGCCGGCCGTACTCATGCCTGCCTTCCTTTCCCTCTCCCTGCATGTCCCTTGCGCAGCCTGTTTCCCCTCCCTGCATTCCTTGCGCACTGCCGTTCCCCTCTCCCTGCTTTCCTTGCGCACCGTTATCCTCTCCCTGATGTCCTTGCGCATGCCTGTTCCTCTCCCTGGACTGTTCCTCGCGCACTGCCTGTTCCTCTCCCTCATGTTCCTCGCGCACTGCCTGTCCTACCCTCCCTGCATGTTCCTGCGCACTGCCTGTTCCTCTCCCTGAATGTCCGCTGCCCCTGCTGTTCCTCTCCCTGCATGTTTCCTTGCGCACTGCACGCCTTTCCCCCTCCCTGCATGTTCTGCGCGGCCTGCCTGTTCCTCCCCTGCATGCCTTCCTTGAGCGCACTGCCTGTCCCCCCCTACCCTTGAATTGTTCCTTGCGCACTGCCTGTTCCCCTCCCGCAATTCCCGCGCACTGCCCTGTTCCTCTCCCTGCATGTTCTTCTTTTGACACACTGCCTGTCCTTCCCGTGTGCTTGGCACTGCCTGTTCCTCCCTCATTCCCTCGAGATGTTTCACGTTTGCTAGTTCCTGCCCTGCACTAGTTCCTCTTCCCTGCATGTTCCCTTGCGGCACCACTGCCTGTTCCTTCCTGCGGTCCTGCGCGTGTTCCCATTCGCACTGCAGTTCCTTGCATCCCTGCATTGTTCCCTCACGCATTTGGACACTGCATTTTTCCCCTCCAGTGCCTCATTTCCCCTCCCGCAATGTTCCTGCGCAGACTGCCTGTTTCTCTCCCTGCATGTTCACCGCCACTGCTTGTTGTCTCTCCATGCATGGTCCTTGCCTCACGCCTTTTCCCCACTCTGGCAGTGTCTCAGACTTAGCTGCATCCTGACCTGTTCTCTCCCTGCTGTCTCCTTGGCGATGCCTGTTCCCCTCACCTGATGTTCCCTTGTCGCATACTGCCTGTTCCAGCTCGCCGAATGTTCCTTCGCCGCACTTGCCTGTTCCCATCTCCCTGTCAATTTCCTTAGCGCACGGCCTTTGTTCCCTCTCACTGCATGTTCTCCTCGCGCACGGCCTGTTCCCCTCCTGAAATGTCCTGCCTCCGCCCTACCTGCATGTTCTATCCCTGCAATGTTTCACCTCCTGCTGCTCTGCGCATTTGTTTCCCCTCCCTGCATGTCTTGCCGCATACTTCCCGGTGTTCCCTGATGCCCTCTGCTCTGACTGCTATGTATTCCTATCCCTGCATAGTTCTTGCGCATCGCGATAGTTCACTCCTTTCCGGCACCCTGGTCCACATCCAATTGCGCCTTGCCTGTTCCTCTCCCTGATGTTTCTTGACGCACTGCCCTGTTCCCCTCCCTATTGTGCCCATGTCCTCGCGGCACTGCCTGTTTCCCCTCCCTGATGTTCCTTGCGCACTGTGCTGATTCTTCCTCTCCCGTGCATGTTCCTGAAGCACGTGGGTTCCTCAGTCCCCATCAAAGCACTTCCTTCTGCGCACGCCTGTTTCCGCTCGCTGCATTGTTTCCCTGCGGCACTGCCTGTTCCATTCGTCTCCCTGCCATGTGTTCTGCGCACTGCCTGTTACGCGCTCCTGCACTGTTTCCTTGTGCAAGCTAGTGTTACCCTCTTTCGCCTGTGTTCCTATGAGGCACTGCCTGTTCCCGTCCCCACTGCATGAGTCCTTGCGCAATGGCCCTGTTCCAACTCCCTACGCAGGTTCTTCTCGCCAGCTCGTTCGTGTCCTGTTCCTAGCGACCGGCCTGTCCCCTCCGCAAATTCCCTTGCGCACATGCCCTGTTCCTCCACTGGCATGTTTCTTCGCGCACGCCTGTTCCACTCTGATACCCTGCCCAGATCGTCCCTTGATCTGCGCCACTGCTGTTTCCTCTCCTGCATGTTCCATTTGCGCACACGCCTGTTCCTCTCCCTGCCTGTTCCTGCACAGCACCTGCTGTTTCTATCCCTGACATGTTCCTTGCGCCAGCCTGCTTTCCTCCCCTGCATGGTTCCTCCTCCTACGTGCCTGTTCTCTCCCTGCATGTATCCTTGGCACTGCCTGTTCCCTCCCTTGTGCCTCCTCGCGGCACTGCCTGTTCCTTCCCTTCATGTTCCCTGCGCACTGCCTGTTCCCTCCCTGAATGTCCTTGCGCACGGCCTGTTCCCGTCCTCTGCAGGTTCCTTGCGCCCTGCCTGTGGTTTCCCCTCCCTGCATGTTCCTTGCGCACTGGCCTGTTGTCTCCCTCCCGCATTTCCTCGCGCACTATGCCGTTTCCTCTCCCCGCAGTTCCTGCCACTGCCTTTTCCCCTCCCTGCATGGCCCCTGTCCGCACTCCATGTTTCCCCCTCCTGTGTTCCTCGCGCACGTGCCTGTTCCTCCCTGCATGTTCTTGCATTGCCTTTTCTTCCCTCCCTCATGTTGTCCTCTGCGCCCTTGGCCGTTTTCCCTTCCCTCACTGTTCCTCGCGCAACCTGGCCTGTTTTCCCCTCCCTGCATGTTCCCTGTCCTCCTCGCTGCACATGCCTGTTCCTCTCCCTGCATGGTTTCCCCTCGCACCCTGTCCTTTTTCCTCCCTCTGGATCCCTTCGCGCACTGCCGTTCCCTCCCTGCATTTTCCTCCTCGCGCCTGCCTTTTCCTCTCCCTGGAATGTCCCTTGCGCACTGCCTGTGCCTCTCCCTGCAATGTTTTCCTTGCCGCACCCTGCCTGTCCTCTCCCTGCATTCATTCCCCTTTGGCGCACTGCCTGTTCCTCTCCCAGCCTGTTTCCTTGTCGCACTGGGCCGGTTTCCTCTCCCTCCCTAATGTCCCGCGATGTCCCTTGCGCACCTGCCTTTTCCCATCTCGTTGCAGGTTCCTCTGCGCTCCCTGCCTGTTTCCCTCCGTCCCGAATGTCCCTCGCGCACTGTCCCTGGTTCCGCTCCCTGCATGTTCCGCGCGCACGTGCCGCCGTTGCCTTCCCTGCATGTTTCCTCGCTCACTGCTGTTTCCTCCCGCATGTTGCCTCGCGCACTGCCTGTTTCCTCTCCCTGCCCATTCCCCTCGCGCACTGCCTGTTCCTCTTCCCTGCCTGTTCCTTGCGCACTGCCTGTTCCTCTCCCCTGAATGCCCGTTCGATGTCCCTTAGCGCACTGCCTGTGGCCTCCATCCCTGCATGTATCCTCGCGCACTCCTGAAAATCTCCCCCCTGGGGGGCCCCCCTGTTCCTCGCGACTGCCTTTTCCTCGCCTGCATGTCCCTCTCGGCACTGCCTGTTCCTCTCCCTGCTATTTTCTGTTGCGCACTGCCATGTTTCCTCTGCGACCTGAAGGTGCCGGGCGCACGGCCGTCCTCGCTCCTGCATGTCCTCGCGCACTGCCCTGGGCCCCCGCCCGCAGGGGTCCTGGGGCACGCTGGTCCCCCTCGCCCCCTGCAATGTGGTCAGTGCGGACACGGCCGTGTTCCTCTCCCTGCAGGGCCTTGCGCACGGCCTGTGCCCTCCCTGCATTTCTTGCGCACTGCCGGTCCCGTCCCTGCAGGGTCCTCCGCTCAACCTGGCCTTTCCTCTCCCTGAATTCCCTTGTCGCCTGCCTGTTTCCTCTCGCCTGCAATGTTCCTTGCGCACTGCTGTTCCCTCCCTGCCTTTCTCTTGCGCACTGGTTCTGCGCTGTTCCTCTCCCTGCATGTTCCTGGCGCCTGCCTGTTTCCCTCCCTTCCCTGCATTTTTCCTCGCGCACTGCCTGTTCCTCTCCCTGAATGTCCCTCGCCACCCCTTTTCCTCTCCCTGCCTGTTCCTTGCGCACTGCTTTTCCCCCTCCCTGCTGTTCC
Source organism: Ascaphus truei (assembly GCA_036426205.1). NCBI lineage: Eukaryota > Metazoa > Chordata > Amphibia > Anura > Ascaphidae > Ascaphus > Ascaphus truei. Next base: position 3,795,549 of record CM071571.1, on the reverse strand, counting down.
TCGCGCACTGGCTTTTTCCTCTCCCGCCTGGTTCCTTGCGCACTGCCTGTAACCCCTCCCTGCCTGTTCCTTGGTCGCACGTGCCTGTTTCCTCTCTCCTCATGTTGGCCTTGCGCACGATGCCTTTCCCTCCTGCGTTCCTCCTCGCGCACTGCCTGTTTCCCCTCACCGCATGTCCCAGTTCGCTCCACTGCCTTTTTCGCCCCTCTCCCTTGCCTGTTCCTTGCGCACTGCCTTTATCCTCTCCGTGAAGTCCCTTGCCCACTGCCTGTTCCCCTTCCCTCATTTTCCTCGGCGCACACTGCCCTGTTCCTCTCCCCTGCATGTATTCCTCGCGCACTGCCTGTTCCCTCTCCGCTGCAGTTTTCCTTGCGCACTTGCCTGTTCCTCGCCGCTGAATGTCCCGTGCCACTGTGCTGTTCCTCTCCCTGCATTTCCTTGCGCACTGCTGTTCCTCCGTCCCTGCATGTTTCCGTGCGCACTGCCTTTCCTCTTTCTCCTGCCTGTTCCTTGCGCACTGCCTGTTCCTCCCCTCTCGGCGCTGCATGTTCCTTGCGCACTGCCTGTTCCTCTCCCGGCCATGTTCCTTCCCCTCGCCACTCCCTGTTCCTCCCTGCATGTTCCTCGGCGCACTGCATGTTCCCTCCCTGATGTCCCTTGCGCACTGCCTGTTCCTCTCCCTGCTGTTCCGTGCGCACTTCTGTTCCGCTTCCCTGCATGTCCTTGGCGCACTGGCCTGTTCCTCCTCCTGCATGTTCCTTGCGCACCTGCCTGTTCCCTCACTGCTGTTCCTTGCGGCACTGCGGTTCCTCCCTGCTGTTTCCTCGCGCACTGCCTGTTCCTCTCCCTGAATGGCCCTCGCGCCACTGCCTGTGTGCCCTCTCCCTGCATGTTCCTTGCGCACTGCTGTTCCTCTCCCTGCATGTTCCTCGCGCACTGCTGTTCCTCTCCCTGCATGTTCCTTGCGCACTGCCTGTACCCCCTCCCTGCATGTTCCTTGGCGCCCTGCCTTTTTCTCCTCTCCCTGCTATGTCCTTGCGCACCTGCCTTCCCCCTCCCTGCATTTCCTCGCGCACTGCTGCCCTGTTTTCCCCTCTCATGTTCTCTCTGCGCACGCTCTGTTCCCTCCTCCCTGCAGTTTTCCTTTCCCGCGCACTGCCGCTTTCCTCCCTCCGCTGAATGTCCCTTGCGCACTGCTGTTCCCTCCCTGCATGTTCCTCCGCACTGCCTGTTCCCTCCTCCCTGCAGGTTCCTCGCCACTGCCTGTTCCCCCCCTGGCTGTTCCTCGCGCACTGCCTGTTCCCCTCCCCTCCCTGAATGTCCCTTTCCGCACTGCCTGTTTCCTCATCCCGCATTGTCCGCGCTGACTCTTTGCCCCCTCCCTGGCGTTCCCTTGCGCACGCCTGTTCCTCTCCCTTCACTTGCGCACTCCTGTTTCCCTCCTCCCCTGCATGTTCCCTGCGCGCACTGCCTGTTCCCTCTCCCCTGCTGTTCCTGCGCACTGCCTGTTCCCCTCCCTCCCTTGCATGTGCCCCCCCTCGCGCACTGCCGTTCCTCCTCCCTCGCTGTCTTCCTTGTCGCACCTTGCCTGTTCCCCTCTCCGCTGCCTTCTGGCGCAGCGCCTGTTCCTCTCCCTGATGTTCCGCGCACTGCCTTGTCCTCTCCCTGCATTTCCCCTTGCGCACTGCCTTTTCCTCTCCTGCAAGTTCCTTCGCGCGCACTGCCCTGTTCCTCTCACCTGAATGTCCCGCTTGCGCACTGCCCCGGTTCCTCTCTCCCTGCATTTTCCTTGCGCACTGCTTTTCCTCTCCCTGCATGTCCGCGCGCAGGCTGGTCCCTCCGGCAGGTGCCTGGCTCACTGCCTGTACTGCCCTATACCCCCTCCCTGCATGTATCCCTTGCGCACTGCCTTGTCCCCACCTCCTGCTAGTTGTATCCGTCGCGCACCTGCTGTTCCTCTCCCGCATGTTCCCTGAGCACTGCCTTCCCCCGTCCCTAAGGTCCCTTGCGCCCTGCCTGTTCCTCTCCCCTGAATGTCCCTGCGCCGCAGGCCTGTTCCTCGTCCCTGCATGTTCCTCGCGCGCACTGGCCGGTTCCTCTTCTCCCTGCATGTTCCTTGCGCACTGCCTGTTCCCGGTCCCTTGTTTCCCTTCCTGCACCCTCCTGCGAATGTATCCTCGGCGCACTGCCTGCTTCCTGCTCCCTGAGTGTCCCTTGCGCACTCCTGGCGCCTCTCCCTGCTCTGTTCCCTCGCACACTGCCTGTCCTCTCCCTGCATGTCCCTCGCGCACTGCCTGTTCCTCTCCCTGCATTGTTCCCTTGCGCCGTGCCTGTTTCCTCTCCCTGCATGTTCCTCCGCGCACTGCCTCGTTCGCCTCTCCCTGCATGTTCCTTGCGCACGCCTGTTATCCCTCACTCGCATTTTCCTCGGCGCACTGTCCTGTTCGCGCTGCCCTGCAATTTCCCCTTTGCGCACTCCTTTCCTCTCTCGCTCCTGAAATCCCCGTGCGCACATGCCATGTTCCCTCCCGCATGTGTCCCCTTGCGCACTGCCTTTTCCCCTCCCGCCTGTTCCTTGCGCACTGGCCTGTTTTCCCTCCCTGCATGTTCCTCGCGCACTGCCTGTTCCTCTCCCCTGCCAGTTCCTTCCGCACTGCCTTGTTTCCCCTCCCTGCATGTGCCCTTGCGCCCTGCCGTTCCCCCTCCTGCATGTTCCTCGCGGCACTGCCTGTTCCCTTTCCTCCCTCATGTTCCACTGCTGCATGCCTGTTCCCCTCCCTTCATGGTCCTTTCGCCTGCCTGTTCCTTCCCTCTCCCATGCATGTTCCTTGTGCCCTGCCTTGTTTCCCCTCCCTGCAGGTTCCTCGCGCATCTTTGCCTTTTTCTCTCCCTTGCAAACCAAAAAAGTGTTTCCTTTCCTCGCACCCTGCCTGTTTCCCTCCCCCTGCAATGTCCCTCGCGCATGGCTGTTTCCTCTCCCTGCATGTTTCCTCGCGCACGTGCCTGTTCCTCTCCTGAATGCCCTTGCGGCACTGCCCTGTGCCTCTCCCTAGCATGTTCCCTTCGCACGTTTTCGTGCCTGCCTGTCCTCTCCTCTCCTGCATGTTTCCCTCGCGCACGGCCTGTTCCTCTCCTCTCCCTGCTATGTTTACTCGGCGCAACTATGGCCTGTTCCCTGCCAGCATGGTTCTCGCGCACATGCCTGTTTCCTCTCCCTGCAATGTCCCGCGCGCCGGGCCTTTCCTCTCCCTGCATTTCCTTGCCGCACTGCCTGGCCTCTCCCTGAATGTTCCCCATCGAATTCCCTGCTGCGCACGTGCCTGTTCCTCTCCCTCACCTGCAGGTTCCTGCGCACACTGCCTTGTTCCGTCCCTGCAATGTGGCCTCGCGCACCTGCCTTTCCTCCTCCCTGCATGTCCCCCTCGCGCACTGCCTGTTCCTCATCCCTGTCAGGTTCCTCTCGTCCACTGCCCTGTCTCCTTCTCCCTTATTGGTCCTTGTCGCCCTGCTGTTGTCCTCTCCCCTGCATGTTCCTCTTCCTCGCGCACTGCCCTGTTCCCCCTCGCAGCCTGCATGTTTCCTTGTGTGCACTGCCTGTTCCCTCCTCCCTGCTGTTCCTTGCGCACTGGCCGGTTCCTCTCCCTGCATGTCTTCCCTTGCGCACTCCGTAATAAATCCCAAAAATCCCTGCATGTCCTTGCGCCAACTTCCTGTTTCCCTTCCCTCCCTGCATGCTTCCCTCGCGCACTCTGCCTTTTCCTATCCCTGAATGTCCCTTGGCCTTGCGCTGTTTTCCTCGCCCTTCCTGCTTCCTTGCCGCACTGCGTGTTCCCTCTCCCTCAATGTTCCTGCACCCATGCCTTTTCCTCTCCTGCATGTTTTCCTTGGCGCACTAGCCTGGCCCTTCGCCGACATGTTCTCTTCCGCACTTCCGGCCTGGTTCACTCTCCCTGAAATGTCCCCGTCGCACTGCCTGTTCCTCGTCTCTCCCTGCAGGTTCCTTGCGCACATGCTGTTTCCTCTCGCTGCATTTTCTTTTCCCCCTACCTCGCGCTCTGCTGTTCCATCCGCCCTTCATGTTCCTTCGCACTGCACCTGTAACCCATCCCTCATATGTTCCTTTGCGCACTGCCTGTTCTCTCCCCCTGCATGTTCCCTCCGCAGTTGCGCACTGCCTGTTCCCCCTCCCTGCATGTTCCTTGCGCACTGCCTGTTTCCTCCCTGCATGTTCGCGCACTGCCTGTTCCACTCCTGACATGTCCCTCGCGCACAATGCTGTTCCTCATCCCCGCATGGTCGCCTCCAAGGACAAGCCTGTCCTCTCCCATGCATGTTTCCTCGACGCCTGCCTGTTCCTCTCCTGCATGTTCCTGCGCGCAAGCTGTTCCCCATCCACTGCATTGTCCTGCGCACTGCTGTATCCTCTCCCTGAATGTTCCTTGCCCAGCGGCCTGTTCTCCCTCCTGTCATTGTGTCTCCTATGCGCATGCTTGTTCTCCTCGCCTGCATGTTCCTTGCGCACTGCCTTGTTCCCCTCCCTGCATTGTCCGCGCACGTGCTGTTCCCTCCCTGCAATGTCCTCCAGCTTCCATACATTCTCGCGCACTGCACTTTCCTCTCCCTGCATGATTCCTTCGCCGCGACTGCCGTCTCATCCTCCCTGCAACTGTTCCTAGCGACCTTGCCTGTTCCTCTCCCTGAATGCCCTTGCGCACTGCTGTTCCTCTCCCTTCAGTGTTTCCTTTCTTGCCACTGCTGTTCTCTCCTGCTGTTCCCTTGCGCACTGCCTTTTCCCTCCCTGCAATGTTCCTTGCGCACTGCCTTTTCCCTCCCTGCATGTTCTCGCCCGCTGCCGTGTTTCCTCTCCCTGCAGGTCCCTCCTCGCGCGCACTGCGTTCCTCTCCTGCATTTCCTTGCGCACTGCTGTTCCTCTCCCTCATTTCCTCGCGCACCTGCTGTTCCTTTTCCTCCTCCCTGCTGTTCCTTGCTCACCTGCCTGTACCCCCTTCCCCCCCCCCTCCCTGCATGTTCCTTGCGCACTTGGCCTGTTCCCTTCCCGGCAGTGTTCCCCTCTCCTCGCCGCCCTGCTTTCCTCTCCCCTGCATGTTCCTTGCGCACTGTCCTTTCACCCTCCCCTTCTGTTTCCTTGGCCACTGCCTGTCCTCTCCCTGCATGTTCCCCCCCTCGGCACTCGTTCCTCTCCCTGCATGTCCTTGCGCACTGCCTGTTCCCGCCCTGCATGTTCCTCCTTGGCGCACTGCCTTCCCCCTCCTGACTGTCCCTTGCGCACTCCTGTTCCTCTCCCCTGCAGGTTCCTTGCGCACTGCCTGTTCCTCTCTCCCTGCATGTTCGCTCGCGCACTGCCTGGTCCTCTCCCTCATGTTCTCTTGCGCACTGCGCTGTTCCCTCCCCTGCATGGTCCCTCGCGCACCTGCCCTGGTCCTCTCCCGTAATTCACTTGCGCACTGCCTGTTCCCCCTCCCTGCAGTTTCCTTGCGCAACTGGGCCTGTTCCCTTCCCCCTCCCCTGCATTTCCCCTCGCGCCTGCCTGTTTCCCGTCCCTCTCCTCCTCCCTGCATGTTCCTCGCTCACTTCCTGTTCCCCCTCCCCCTTGCCTGTCCCTCGGGCACATGCCTTTTCCCTCCCTGAATGTGTTTCCTTGCGCAGCCTGTTCCCCTCCCTGCATTTCCCTCCGCACTGCCTTGTTCCTCTCCCTGCAATGTTTCCTTGCGCAGCCTGTTCCCCCGCCCTGCATGTCCCTCGCGCACTGCCTGGTCCCTCTCCCTGCAATGTTCCTTGCCATGCCCTGTTCCCCTCGCCTGCATGTCCCCTCCCCTCGCGCACTTGCCTGTTCCTCTCCCTGCATTTTTCCTTGCTCACTGCTTTTCCCGTTTCCCCCTTCCTCCCGGCATGTTTTTCCTTTCGCACTGCATGTTCCTCTCCCTGCATGTCCTGCCCCTCGCGCACATGCCAAATTTCCTCGCCCTGCAATGTTCCTGCGCACTGCCTGTTCCTCCCTGCATTTCCTCGCGCACTGTCCGATAAAATGTTTCCTACTCCCTGAATGTCCCTGCCACTGCCGTTCGCCCCTCCCTGCATGTTCCTTGCGCACTGCCTGTTCCCCTCCCTGCATGTTCCTCGCGCACTGCCTGTTTCCCTTTCTCCCCTGCATGTCCTCGCGCACTGCCGGTTTCCCCCCCCTCCCTGCAGTCCCTCCGCGCACTGCCTGGTTCCCTCCCGGCATGTTCCCTTGCGCAGCCTTTGCCCCCCGCCCTGCATGGCCGCTCGCGCACGCCTTTCCTCTCCCCCTCCTCCCGCTGTTCCTTGCGCATCCTGTTCCCCCCTCCTCCCTCATGTTCCTCGCGCACTGCCTGTTTCCCCTCCCTGCATGTTCCTTGCGCAGCCTGTTTCCCCTCCCTGCATGTCCCTCCGGACGCCTGTTCCTCTCCCTCATTGTTCCTTGCGCCTGGCCTGTTCCCCCTCCCTGCTGTCCCTCGCGCACTGCCTGTTCCCCCTCCCTGCATGTCCCTCGCGCAGCCTGTTCCTCTCCCTGAATGTTCCTCGCGCACTGCCTGTTCCTCTCCCTGCATGTTCCTTGCGCACTGCCTGTTCCTCTCCCTGCATGTTCCTAGCGCACTGCCTGTTCCTCTCCCTGAATGTCCCTTGCGCACTGCCTGTTCCTCTCCCTGCATGTTCCTTGCGCAGCCTGTTCCCCCTCCCTGCATGTCCCTCGCGCACTGCCTGTTACTGTACGTTTAGTTCCTGAAACACCAGCCCGGCACCGAGGTTACCGCGGCTGATTGGACCCTCTGTGATATTACCGGACTTCAATGAGAGGCTCAGGGTAACCAGTGTCTCTGATACGTCTCTATCTGCAGCCGGGTGAGGTGAAGCTCAAGTGAGGAAAAACAGCAGAGATTTCCATGTGAATACTGCAGGATTTGGGCCATTTCCAATTTACATAAAAATCCAAAACCGCTATGAAAAAAATGAAATAAGGCAAAACAAAAATAACAAGTTGTTGCTTCTCCCTGAATTCAGCGACGGAGGATGGAATCCGGGCCTGAACGGGGCTGTCTGCAGCTTTCAGCCGGAGAGATGCAAAGATCATTAAGCCGGTTGACGGTGCCTTCTATTCTGGGAGATAACGGGTTTAACCCTTTGGGTGCCCTCTAGATGTAGCTACAATGTCAGGGGGTCGCTCCCTCCTTGGGTCCCATGATGTAGCAGCTACATCATTTTGTTCCTACTCGTTTTGCTGGGGGACAGCGCGTTCTGCGCTTCTCAGAATTTGTAAGACCCGGGTAAAGTTATTGAGCGCAGAGATTGGCGCCCGTTTGCTTTCCGAAAGTTCCAGAGAACTTTGAAAAATTAGCGAAGGCGCAAAATATTGGATCAAAATCTATTCATTTATTGGCAGATTTAAACATGTGCACTCTCAAACTTATTTATGCATGAAATTCATCAAATATTGCTGAAAATGACCAGTATATTCACCAATATTTGCCAATATGTTGGAAATTATTCACAAAAGTTAGAGATTTCTAAGGGCCTTGTTCAATAAACCCCAAAGAGCTTCTGCTGGTTTTTTTTTTTTTGCAGAAAATAAATAGTGAAAAAGAAGTAAAGTCGTTTTCTACAGATTTTAATAAAATACGAAGAGGCCGCCCAGAAAATATCTGTGAATGTTTCTAAATCCAAAATGCAAAAGCATTTTTCTGCATGTTCACTTAGCCATAAACACCTTTAAAATACCTGAACAACAAAACAGCTCAATGCTAGCGCTGCTGCCTTAAATAGCAGAGGTTGGGGATTCTGATCCTGTTGGATCTGGCACCAGTACCCCCCTCCAGTAGCGCAACCAGGGAAGGGCGCATTTGCAACCCCCGAGATTTTCTATGTGGGCGTGCTGTGGGGTGCTGCGCAATGCATCGTGGTTACGGAAGCCCCGCGCTCTTCCCCGCAGCAATGAAACTGATTGCCGGAGGAGAGAGTGGCGCCTCTGTAACCGGGAAGCCCTCCTCCAGCGATCTCACTCGCCGACGCGTTGCTAAGAGAATGCAGTGACGTCTCGGGGCAAGTGCCGGCAGGTAAAAACGTTGCACCCCCAGTATGATTTTCTAATTGTGCCCCTGTCCCGTTCATCACGAGGGCATTAAACTGATGTCAGTATTGGTCTTGTGATAAAAACATGCTGGATCAGCACTCAAAAGGAACTCAAACAAAATGTAAGATTCACGCTTTCCTTTTGGTCATATGTAAGAACCAAAAAAGGCAGCAATACAGAAACACTATATCAGCACACACAGGGAGAGGAACATTTAGCAGACACGCTGTTATATGTGCACAATGGAGCAACATTGCAGGTCCCCTGGCCCCTCGGCAGGCTTGGTTGTATGGAAATATTATTGGAGGTGTGGGGTGTGACTCATTTAAATATACTCATTTGCATAACAATTAGCATATCTCCCAGAGTGGCTCAGGTGTTCTTCTTTTGGCGCACAAGTGTCTCTCCCTATGGTATTTGGTGGGAGGTTTAAGGGGATATATATATACAACTGGATACACTATGAAATTGGAACAGCCTCCTCCTCCATCTAAACAAGGTTTGAGTACAATAAAAACCTTTCTCCCACTACTTATTCCTATATTTTTTATAGCTCTCCCAACCTTTCTACGACCTGGTTACTAGAATTCCCATTTGTTTCATGGCAGTACTGTTCCTTACTTGCTGCCCGGTACCGTGCGTGCATTTATAGATCCCTTTACAGTTTAGCAACTTACCATTATGGTCTAGGTTATTTGAGATATCTCTCAGTTAATCGCTACGATCCACGTCGTTTTGCATGCAGCATATTGCAGGAGCCTGGTCCAAAGAACGCTTGGTTGAGTTTCTTACATTTGATGAAGTTATGTGTTTGAAGGCGACAGATTTGTGTTTAATAGTGTGGACGCACATACAAGAATAAGCATAGCAAATACATTAGTAAAACAGATGAGGAAACAAGGATTTGCAGGTACATACAGTCATACTCAAAGGAAAATAACTCCATCTTTTAATGACTACATTCATATCAAAACTGGAATTGCATTTTGCAGTCTTCCAAAATACAGAAACATACCTTTATCCAACATTTGGAGTTCTTCTCATGAGAGTTCTTCAAGCTTTACTGATTCAAAACAGTTCCATACATTGCTGTATACACTGGGTATTTGCAGTTCATGTCAAATAATTTCAAAATCATGCTCGTCAGTTATATTTAGACTCTCTTGGGTATAATGAAGAAAAAAGAAAACATCTGCCATGGTGAAAACTCACTCAGTGGCTTCCTGTGCCTGCACCTGCCAAAAGTGCTCGAAATCTTTGAATCAATTTCTTTGCTTTATATAGCTCTTTGTTGCTATCCACTTTTAACTATGTGATACCATCGAGGTTGACTTTTTCCTAACCGATATATGCTACTGGCTAGAGATGATACACAAAGCCCCCATACCAACTACTGGCAACCTGATAGGATAGTATCAGGGTTTACTGCCAGCCCATTGGGTAGAATCGTAGTCAGGGGGGACCCTGCTACACTCTCCCTCTGGTGGATTCCCAACGACCCCGCATGGGTCCTAAATTTTCAGGTACCATTATCAAAGGAAACCTGAACAAAACAAGATAACATTTCACATGATCATCACGTTAATATGCATATCCTTTGTCTTTAAGGCGCCGGTTTGTATGTTTCTTCACATTAATATGCATGATATACAGTTCTCTGTGACAAACAGCACATGACAGGGTATTTGCATAAACACATACAAAATGGCTGTAATATTAACATAGGTTCCTCCAACACGGAGAACCTTCTCATCAGTAATGGTGCTCAGGATCAGGCTTTTGCACTAACGCTCCGGACTCATCAGTGACTGTGATGGAGAAAACCCTCTTAAGATTTTGTTCTGAAATGTACTCCACCCTGTCCATATACACTGATCGCCCGACCTTCCAAACATGCACTAGATATGCTATCCTCTCATGTATGTTGTGAAAGGTACTTCGGTTGTGCTCAAGCATGTAAGCTTTTACAGCTTCCACTAACCATTGTTCCCAGTTGACGTCAATTTCCCGCGTTAATGGCTCAGGGACATATGGATACTCGAACCCATGAGAGCTCCGGTACTTTTGTACTACATGCCGCTCAGCGCCGGCGACCATCAGCCTGACCTGGCTGAACCCAGTACAACGGTTCTTGAATCGGGGGCATATAATTCTCTGAAACATTACCCGTAGGCTGTACATGACCTTCTATAATGTCTGCTTCTATTCTTCTCATTTCTCGGGCAGCCTCGTCAGGACTAAACACTCCTTCTGCCCACAAATCATGCACTACGGTCTCGGTTTCGAGCAAGAACCCTGTACGGTCCATAAAGGGTACATATCCCTGAAACCTGGGATGCCACCATGGTAGAGAACTAACGGACTTTGCTATAGAAAACCCTGTCTGTAAGGTAGTGTCGGTGGAAGTAGAAATATCTGATGTGACAGACATAGCATAATGACTAAATCCAATATTTACACTGCATACATCTACATCATCAGTAATATCATTACCATCGGTCAACATAGTATTCCCGTAAGACCAGTCCTTCCAGTCTGAAGAGGGTATATGAGTCTTAGAGGCCCGCAGGCTCCTCTTTTTAGAGTAATGTTCTCTCGCGGCTCGATCAGCTTCCACAGGTGGTAACCCACCCTGAGACAATCGGGTAGAAGGGGATACCTGGTCAGAAGAGCGGCAAGACACCTGGAGATGAGCCGTACTGGTCGAGGGCAAAGGGGCCTGGAATGTATCCAAGTCCTTGACAGTTACATCGACGGGACCTGACACTAAAGTTATGCTCAATATCGGTTGAGCAGCAGTAGGTTGTGGCCTTGGGGTCTGACCTTGCAAATAGTCCCGGTACTGAGCCAGAAAAGCAGGGGTAGGCACATCCAGACACATGGGTCTTCCTTTTGGGCCGCTTTCAGGCTAGCCTGGCGTTTGCACATGGAACAAATTAACTCTGTCGGAGCAACAGAAGGGGTAGTGGTACTCACCAGAGCAGGTATCGAAGACTTCTCATCCACCCCAGCGGTCGCTATCAACAGGACGTCATCTCCAGCAAGTGATACAGGATCCTGGCGCTTGTCCAGATCCTTCACCGGAAGGACATTGACATCCGATAGTTGCTGAGGGGTGGGATCTTGGTCTTTATTGACTTCTGCCACGTGGACGTCAGCACCGGAAGGCACCTCCATCGGTCCCGGAGAATCACTGACTAGGCCTCTGGTCACCTCCACTACGGGTAGGCTCATCTGCTTCTCAGGTCTCACTGTCGCAGTCATCGGCAAGGGACTCCGCTGTCGGGCAGAGTCACTGGCACCATTCAGTTCATCTCCAGTCTTGGCTGACGTGATCAACAGCGGCTGAAACACCACCGAAGATCGGCGGCTACTGGTGCAGGAAGAGGGTAGGGACACATCCACAGGGGAAAGGCACAGGATCATTTACGCGTCCACAGTGGCTATTGGCACTGGAAACAGCGGTGCCTCATCACCCCAGGCAGTCCTCTTACCCAACATCTCATTCGCTGGCTCCGGTTCACCGACCGTCTCTGGTTCCTCTGCGAAGAATGGGTCTGGAAACATCTCAGCTTGCTCTGTGGTCGTCATCTGGATACTCGAATCCCCCTGGGCCTCATCTCGAGCGCACTGGACCTCCGAAGCCTCCATAGTTGAGGTAGTTTGTTGCGTATCAGCAGCAGGGTCGACCACCCAAGTATTGGGGTCGGTCGTATCTTTCTTGGCGAACTCCTTATGCTCCCCAGGCTAGTTCGCCACCTGGGAAGTTGCATTTGGGACATAGGCATCTGAGGTACCTTTTCCCTTCCACAGTTACCACCAGGAGTCCTCCACAGTTACCACCAGGTAGTAGGTAAATTCCAGGCCGCTTGCCATACTCAGTGTTTGCTGGACACAAAGGCACAGGAGCAAAGGGTAGCTCACTCCTTTCACTCACCAGGCTCCGAAGAAAAGAGGGTGCGGTACGCTGCATCCGGTACCTTCCTTATTCTCCAAAGTCTTCAGGCATTGGTTGTTAACGTGTCCCCTCCCTCTGGTGGAGATTAGAGGAGGGGCACTCGGTGACGTAGATTGAGTGGGACTCTGGCTATTGGCTGAGCCAGTCATATCGCTTGGGTGGAGTGTTGGCTTTCACGCCAATCCCATGCAGAAGTTTGCAGCAAGGCGTACAGTTATTTTGCAAACAGCACGTGCACTCTCCAGCTTTGGCGGGAGACGCCATTTTAAATCCTGTAACTAACGTGGCGTATTCCCAAACATGTTCACCCATCACATGTGGAGTATCCATTCCAGGAGAGACATCCACGCCACTGGTTGTATATTTTTATTACTATTATTATATGTTACACTTTGTCAGTACAGAGCGCCATTGATATATATATTTTCACATACCTACACCTGACTGGGGTTCAGGGATATATCACAGGCTGCCTGCACAATAGGATATAGCGCCACCTATCTGTTTTTTACACCGTATTCCCAAACAAGGGAACCTCCATTTTGGGCACAATCACTTCACAGACCATGCTGTGATCGCGATTCCAACAGGAATCCATTCCTTGTGGTTCCTCACAGTTCATAGATTAGCTGTCTACCAAGAGTAGGTTGTACCCCTGGCTAGCAAAGCTCCATCTCGATACGCTGTACACGACCTTAGTCCATTACAAGCACTCTCTGGTTCTTTAGTCTGGCTACTGGCTAGTGGTACTCTGGGATTCTTCTAGCGGAGGTTCAGGCACCTAGTACGTCAGACATCCCTCCTAAGATACTCCCTATGCAGTACCCTTTATGCCTCCCCTCTATGCTGCCAGTATCACAGACCCTTCCTTCGGTGGCTCCTGGGGCTTCCAGGTACACCTCCTTTTAGGCATCTCGACTACCCAGCTTAGAACAGCAATAGCCTTGGTGTCTCCGGACCATTCACTCAATAGGGCCATCTAGGTCATAGTTCCATAGCGGGGGAAGTGGTCCCTAGTTATGGTATGCTGGGGTCCCCTGAACACTATACCTAGCTTCCCTCCTTCAATTTCAGTACTTGCTCTGGAAGCGTACCTTGTTACTTCCAGCTTTGTTTCGCTGTAAGCCTGTCCTGTTACAGATCTAAGCAGCGCCTCCAAATTTAGCGGTGTTTCCCCCACCCAATCACAGATAGGGGCCATTACAGGGTGTATGGTGCAAATACCTGCTGGCAACAGGAGGGCTGAGTCGTCCGCCGGTGGTAGTGGGGACACAGGAACAAGCTTCTGGGGTTCATATCCCACATATATCTTTAGCAGTGCAGTGCCTCCATCTGCTGTAGGCTCTGGGGAACTGAAGGTGATCTCCCACGGTAAAACTTATCCCCTTCCCCCCAGTAAGGTCACGCACGAGGCAGGAGGTATATTGCAAACAGGAACGGGTTTACTATACTCTGCAGTAACAGGAACAAGACAGGATCTGCCCAATGCTGTCTCTCAGGATTCACCGGATGATGGTCCCTGGACCGCCACTACAGGCTTTCCTCTATGATAAAAATATGGTAAATACAAATATAGGATAAGTATCCGTCATCTAAATCAGGGGCTTGAAAATTTTATTTGTGGCGCCCCCCCTGCCTGCTCTCCTCAGTTAGAGTGCCCCCCCACACTTTACCTCGCGTGGCGTCATATGACGCTGCGAGGTCATGTGACTTCATGTCACGTGACCCACGGAATCATTTGGCATCACGTTACCGTGGCAACCATGACATCACATGACGCTGTGTTGCCATGCCAACGCCTGACACCAATCTTCTGAACCACGATAAGTGTTGTTGCAGAGGCCTCGTGCGGTCCCCTGACATTTAACTTAAATGCCTTGGGGAAGAGCGCAGGACCTCTGAAACCGCACACGCCCCCCAAAAAAAATCTAGCGAGCCCCCCAGTTTGCGCATTGCTGACCTAATTTAGTATAGGTTGAACTTGATGGACATGTCTTTTTTTCAACCTCCTCAACTGTGCAACTATGTAACTGTGTAACTGTGTAACTATGTACAACTGTGTAACTGTGTAACTGTGTAACTATGTAACTATGTAACTATGTACAACTATGTAACTGTGTAACTGTGTAACTGTGTAACTATGTACAACTATTTAACTATGTAACTGTGTAACTATGTAACTGTGTAACTATGTAACTGTGCAACTATGTAACTGTGCAACTATGTAACTGTGCAACTATGTAACTATGTGACTGTGCAACTATGTAACTGTGCAACTATGTAACTGTGCAACTATGTAACTGTGTAACTATGTGTAACTGTGTAACTACGTACCCATTTATTTTGCCTAAATATGAATATAAGGAATACTGTCAGCTCAGCAACTAAAGCAGTACAGTATCAGTTGAAGTACACTAGCAGAGACCATGCACAAAACGTACAAGTGAAGTTGGATAATAAATGGTTTAAATACATAATAATACATATTTGTATTTGTCATGGTTGGTTTAGACTATTCTAATGGCAAAAAGAACGGACTAATGGTGACAACGATGAGGATGATAGAGGAGGGCGATCTTAGTGGGGGTCAAGGCGCCAGGCCCCCCAGTAGAAGTAGGTAAGTGCCGGCGGATCCTTGACGAGATCTCCTTCCCCTGCAACATGTTATATTTGAGCTTGACATTAAAAAAAACTGCCGTTAAATAAACATTTCTGTAAACATGGCGCTCCTGAAAGTACCCTCACTTCTAAACATGTAAAGCACTTTTCTTTCTACATTCTTCTTACCTTCAAATCTATTGATTTTCTTGTTCTCTACATTGCCAATGTTCTGTAATATCTCACACTCTTCTCCTCCTGGTAATACTTTGTGATGTTCATGAATATTATTGATGAGTGAATGCAGATTTTCCTCAGATGAAGCTCCAAGTTATGACTCAAACCCCTAAGGTTTAATTATTTTTTCTTCTTCATATTCCCAAAGTCTGTTACTTTTAAGGCTTTTATCTATAAGTCACAAAGTCTGTTCAATTTAGCTACACAGGCTATATAACGCCAAAAGCTGGAGCTTCTGAGACGTTCCTGATACTTGCAAGCTAAAAATAGATTATACTCATGTAGCCCCCTTGCTAAAATCAGGCCCCTTTTAGCATGTAGGCTGTGGCAGCTGCTGGCAGTGTGGGGGTTAAACCCATTGCACACGATCTTATTAAAGTTATATTGTTGCAAACTATGTCTACCTTGTCTGGCAAGTAACAGTGCATGGGAACATTTGTAATGAAATCAATAGGAGAATGAAGATGGGATGGACGCGAATTTGGAAGAAACAAGACAATATTTCAAGGGAACCTTCCACGGGGACTAAAAGAGAAAGTTTTTGACCAGTGTATTTTGCCTGTGTTAATGTATGGATGCAAAATTTGGACCCTAAATGTGAAGATAATTCAGAAGCTTCAGACAACACAACGTACGGAGAGATGCATGCTGGGTATTACCTGAAGAGACAGGAAAAAGAATGAATGGGTATGAAATCAAACAACAGTCATCATCAGTGTGACATCATCACATTGGTGAAGAAATTAAAATGGCGGTGGTACATATCGCAAGAAGAAATGACCATTGGTGGACAAAGTGTATACTCGATTGGATTCCAAGAGAGGTTAAAAAAAACAGACAATGGCCAAAAGTAAGATGGGAGGAGGAAATCAGAAAATGTGTTGGAACAACGTGGAGAAAAGAGAGGCAACCGCAATACATGGACGATTATTGGGCAGACCTTCATCCAGCAGTGGATCTACAAGGGATGATGGGTACTTGATGAAGAATGGGGATGATGAGGATGTGGATGAAGATACAGTTCATGTGTATGTGTGTAAGTATTATAACAAAAAAGTTGAACATAGGTCAACACAGTAAATACAATTTGACAGAACCGCTGGCCTGAAATCATGTCTTAATATGCTTTTTTCCCCCAATAAACTTTAGAGATTTTTTTGCACCAGAAACCATATCTCATCTAGTTACTGCCTGGGTAAGAAGGTGCACTAGTAAGAGAGAGGAGCTTTCTTTAACCGGTCAGTTCCAGGTATGAGGAAACAAGTCCTTGGTCTAAGTCTCTAAGTCATATACCATATATAACACATATACCACATATAACACATATACCATATAACACTCTCTACAACTGTTAGATTTGTTGACAAAGAGAGTTCTTCATAAATGAAATGATAGTGTACAGAGTAACGTAAACTTAAGAAAAATACCTGTGACGTTTGGAAAGCGCTATACACAATAGCACACTTCATACTGCAAATCGCAATAAAACGAGAAATAATTATAACATCATATACAATATATACTAGTTTTGAGAGTGACTAGTTTAATTCACCAATGTAAGTTGCAATGACCGAGGCAGAAAAAAAATATTTTAGAATATTTAGTCACAAAAATGGATAAAATGCAATTAAAGACAAATAGTAATATACAGTATATATACTGTTTATCTCTGGCTAAGTGGGACTAGACCTTGGAAACTCTGAGGATTTTCTTGCACTTAATTGCATCTTAATTGCATTGATGCTGCTTTTGCTTTTTTACTCATAGGATAAAACCTCTCTCAAAAAAGCTATGTCACAAGGCCGTTTAATTATAGCACAGATGTTTTTTTTTCTACTAATGTGCAGGATCAAATTGACATACTAATTTTATTCATTAATGTCATTAAATACCACATCAGAACAGCTAATTAGTTTTGTTTACGAAAACAATGGTTGTTGTTTTCCTTTCCACCTAATTTAGATTTGCTGAGTTTTGGCCATATGAATAGCCAGTGGCACTGTTCCAATTTAATACAATGAAAGGGCCTCAATATGTCTTGATAACAATTCATATAAGTAAAGGTAAGTATGTTGCAAATGTCAAACTGTTAAATAAGTAACTTGATTTTTTTCTTTTCATAAAATAGGTGAATCCTTACAGTTGCAAGTGCCAATTCGGGCTATTAGAAACTCTGAAATAAACTCCAGTTACACTATCAAGCTCCTTTTGTGCCACGGTTCTCGCCTGCTACTAACATCCGTCTGTTTGTACAATCTGAGCTATTTGAATGGAAGTACCACATATAAACATGACCATGTGGGAAACACTCTTACGTTCTACTCATTTGACACTATGATGGTTGTATTAATTATCTGAAGTTGTATTTGACTTCAACCAATGGCTGTGAGTATTTATGGTATTGTAGTTTTATACTTTGATACACTATTTATATAATGTATAAGTGGGAGCTCAGTGGGAATGTCTCTGTCTTTAAAGTGGGGGAAGCCGTTTCGAGTCTACTTCTTGAGCAAGGCACCCAATCTCTCTGTGCCTCATGTACCAAGGCACCCAATCTCTCTGTGCCTCGTGTACCAAGGCACCCAATGTCTCTGTGCCTCGTGTATCAAGGCACCCAATCTCTCTGTGCCTCGTGTACCAAGGCACCCAATCTCTCTGTGCCTCGTGTACCAAGGCACCCAATCTCTCTGTGCCTCGTGTACCAAGGCACCCAATCTCTCTGTGCCTCGTGTACCAAGGCACCCAATCTCTCTGTGCCTCGTGTACCAAGGCAACCCAAATCTCGCTGTGGCCTCGTGTACCAAGGCACCCAATCTCTCTGTGCCTCATGTACCAAGGCACCCAATCTCTCTGTGCCTCGTGTACCAGCATTAGATTGTAATCTCTGAGATAGGGACTCATTGTTCCTGTAACATTCTATGTACATGGCCTGTCAGCGCTATATATAATATATATATATATAATATAATATTATATATATATATATATAATATATAATATTAGTTAAGTTATGGTGAGTAAAAAAAAGTGACAAAAACCCTCCACAAAAGCATATAGCAATGGAAATATAACTGTATGCATGCAATGAAGCTTTATTATATATATATTATATAATCATGGAAATATAACTGTATGCTCATTTGCATGCATACATTTATATTTCCATGATTATATATATATATATATATTATATATATATATATATATATTATACATATAATATATATATATATATATATATATTATGCTCATTTGCATGAATACAGTTATATTTCCATTTGCTATAATGCTTTGCTGTGGAGGTTGTTTTTGTCACTTTTTTTACTCACCATAACTTAACTAAGTACATAGGTGTATATATATATATAATATCTTAATATAATATATATATATATATATATATATATTTTATATCTATATATTATATATCTATTATTTTATATATTATATATATATTATTATGTATTCAAATGATCAGCACTGGATAAGTAAAGAGACAAAAGGTGTTTATTTACCCATAAAAACCATGGTTACCCGTTACACAGAGGAACTTTCTTCAGGACTACGAAACGTTGGGTAACCATGCGTTTTATGGTTTCATTTTTCTGTTAGATTCCCTCTTTTATATCTAGCACAGACACCAACTATATAATGTGCTCACCACAGAGAGTGCAGCCATTTCTTGAAGAAGTCACTTGTGTGACGAAACGCGTCGAAAGTCATGACGCACTGACGTCACTACGCCGATAGGGAGCTGTTCGGAGGTTGCTAGCCTGTGTTTTACAAGAGGTGGTTGGAGCAGTGGAAACTTCTGGGTGGAGCAGAATTAAGTGAGGTGCTCCTGACGGGCTGCTGTGGCAGTGTTCTTGCACCAGATACACCCATGTCTCCCATGAATGCTTTTTTTATATTGAAGTGAGTGCATGTCCTGGCGGCCACTTTTGTTCTTAAATAAATTTATATTATATACATACAGTATTATGCTATGGAGCTGGCGCTTCTTTTTCTACCAGCATAGCCAGATGCATCTTAACCCTGGCTGTGCTCAAAGCTGTGACCATGCAGCAAGCTTAAGCCTATAGGGAACCATGTATAAAATGGTTTTTGAAGCAAAAAGTGGCACTGTGTGCTCATTTGCATGTCATTTCCCAGAATCCCTTGCTGCAGTGGCAGTGCTGTGTGCTCGGTGATAATGGGGAAAGGCGGGGTTGCAGACCTGCCTAAGACATGCAAATTAAAGCATAGCCTTGGATATTGTACATTTGTGTATGAGTATTTATATACTATATAAATTTATATATCTATCCTATATCCTAGTACTATATATAGTATCTCTATACTAGCTCGTCAACATATATATAATAATATTGTATAGGGAAAAAATTGTGTGTTTGAAGTGCTCCATGCTCTGTAGCAGAGGCCACGGACCTTTACTTTCACTTTAATTATCAGGTATTTATATGACAAAAAGTTGCTTTGTTTGAGATGGGGAGCCCACGGTACCAGCTAGTCTCTACTGCTGCCCTAAATGAATATCGCATAATATATAACAAATGCTGACTGAACACATGGCTAACGTTCATAAGGAAAGCATTACTGTTTTGGGGATTTAGAATTTGTTTTCAAATTAAAATAGATCCACAATTTAATTTCTCTGACAAACAAGAGGATATTTCTTTCTATCGTCTGTAATATGACTTTGTGCCATTACGCCTCATCTCACTTATCAAAGGATTTTTATTGCAATTAACTTCCTCTCCAAAGAAAGATAAACGTCCTATCTTATCATAACAAACACCAATCATGGCCTACAACTAGCTACATCGTAACACGGCGGTTCTCGATACAATGTCAGTGTCACACATAATAGTTATATTTGCTCCGTGGCAAAATGGACATACCAGTACACATTGGTTCATTAGAATACCCGCCGTTTCATAGACAAGTGGAGCCAAATGTATTAGCGATATTAGGATGAATACAGGTAGCATGAGAACAATACAAATATGAATAACTTAGCATGTTTCTCCCTTTCACACAACCAAACAGCAAATTCACTGCTTCACTATTTCAATGTAGTAACATACTTATTTTATGAGTGCAAAATCCATAAGGTCGTAAACTCTAAAGAAAAAAAATGCCAGCAGTATTGAGAGGAATTATTACTCTAGAATGTAACATGGGAATAAAAAAAGGACAAACTTATAGAAAAAAGGAGAGAGAAAACAAATATAGTGTGGCATTTAGTACAAACTTGGAGCATCGGCCCTAGTTGTTAGCGGCGCACACACGTATAGAGCATTTCATTGCGTTCCGAGCAGAACCACTGCTATGGAGAGCTCTCACATCAGCTTCCTGGACCCCAGGCAGCTTAATGCAGATTAATATGGGTTAATAGTTTGCTGGTTGTGTCACTGCCATCACATCACCCCCACACGTTGGGTTCTCTGGGCATACTCCGTTGAGTTGGTATACAAAAGTAAAAAAAAGTAACACAACAGTGCAACAACATTAATTTCTAAGGCTGCGCTTATAATGCTGGCAACTGCGCCATCGCGTCGCGGCAAAACAAATGCATTGTCGCGACAAAGCAACGGAGCGACAGTGCTACCAGAAATCTGGTAGTCACTGTTATTTGATTTTTTTCGGCGACGGTCTCCCCTTGTGGCCAATCGGGAGCTTCTCCGTGCCTCTGCCCTCCCCTTTTGTGATGTCACTGGCCTTGCAGCCAGTGACGTCGCCTTAAACTCAATTGCAACTTTTGCTAATGGCGACGGCATCGGTTGCATTGCTGTCGGCGGCACTATAAGCGCGGCCTAACTCACAGAGTTTTGTGTCTTTACCGCTTAGATCAGGGGGGCTCAACTCCAGTCCTCAAGACCCCCTAACAGGTCAGGTTTTAAGGATATCCCAGCTTCAGCACATGTGGTTCAGTGAAAGACTGAGCCACTGATTGAGCCACCTGTGCTGAAGCAGGGAGCCATTGATTGTATCAATTTTAGGATATACAGTTGTAGCTGGCGTACTACGACAGGACACACCCAAAGCGCCAACGAGAGCAGACGCTATTGAGTAGCTTCAGTGGCATTGTACCTGCTGGTGTGCACCTGCGTGTGCGGTAATACCTGCTACATCTGAAGATCAAATGGGACAGGGGCAGCCAACTCCAGTCCTCAAGGGCCACCAACAGGTCAGGTCAACAGGTCAGTTTTAAGGCCATCCCTGAGCAACCGGACCTGTTGGTGGCCCTTGAGGACTGGAGTTTGGGTGTTCCTGAAATACGAGATCGAAGAACTCATATCTTTATATCTCACTTTGGATCTTAACACACCACAGGTATATTGAATTGTAATTTGTAATTCACACAATGCAATGTGCCCTTTGAAGATTAGCGCTGTTTATGTATGGTTAATATATTACTTTAGAATGCTTAATTGCTACTTCTCCATTTTCCTGATGTTTATATCGCGTTCGAAGAGACACAATGCCAGATGTACCAGATTCTGTTTCCAATCATTAATCAACACTGCCGCTCTGTGGACAAACTGCGATAACCAGCGAGCATGTTCCCTCTGAACCATTCCGGAGAGAAATCATCGTATTACATCATAACACATTGTAAGGACATGAATTGGAAGGATTGACAGTTGAACATGAAGCTTGTGCAGTTCTGAAAAAGCTGATTCTAGGTCTGAATAGCACAAAAAGTGATGTTCATGATACATAAATATACAATCACACGTGGAGATGTGCAAATGACTTCGTCAAATTTAATGTCAACAATTATTTTCCTTCACTTTCAGGTTTTTGCTAAATGTTGCATTGCTTGAAATGTCACCGCCGTTGTGCATTTTGTCTGCGGATCACCTAATATTGTATCCGGTTTGTAAACTTCAGCGAGAATTTCACAGATCTCTAATTAAAAGGTTCCAATTAAGTGCAGAGAGAGAGGCCTTAAAAAGAGTCACTTCTGTCACAATCGGAAATGTTTTTGATGTCCCAGTTCCAACTGTTAATTTAAAAAAAGAGATATCTTGCTGCAGTGTTCACACCATGCGGAACAGGGACTCACTGAGCAGCACTGCAGCCAAAGGGCCTATTCCGGTCGCTCCGAGAAGACCTGCAGGGGGCATGCAAACCCAGTACTCACTGCAGGGGGCATGCAAACCCAGTACTCACTGCAGGGGGCATGCAAACCCAGTACTCACTGCAGGGGGCATGCAAACCCAGTACTCACTGCAGGGGGCATGCAAACCCAGTACTCACTGCAGGGGGCAATACAACCCCGTACTAACGCTGGGGGCATGCAACCCTTACTCCGGCAGGGGGCATGCAAACCCAGTACTCACCTGCAGGGGGCATGCAAACCCAGTACTCCTGCAGGGGGCATGCAAACCCAGTACTCACTGCAGGGGCATCACAGCAACCCAGTACTCACTGCAGGGGGCATGCAAACCCAGTACTCACGCAGGGTGATAGGCAAACCCAGTACTCTGCTGGCAGGGGGCATGCAAACCCAGTACTCACTGCAGGGGGCATGCAAACCCATACTCACTGCAGGGGGCATGCAAACCCAGTATCGCTGCAGGGGCATGCAAACCCGTACTTCGCTGCAGGGGGCATGCAACCCAGTAACTCGCTGCAGGGGGCTGCAAACCCAGTATCGCTGCAGGGGGCATGCAAACCACAGTACTCGCTGCAGGGGGGCCCATGCAAACCCAGTATCGCTGCAGGGGGCATTGCAAACCCAGTTAATTCGCTGCAGGGGGCATGCAAACCCAGTATCGCTGCAGGGGGCATGCCAACCCAGTACTCACTGCAGGGCAGGCCCAACCCCGTACTCACTGCAGGGGGCATGCAAACCCAGTACTCACTGCAGGGGGCATGCAAACCCAGTACTCGCTGCAGGGGGCATGCAAACCCAGTACTCACTGCAGGGGGCATGCAAACCCAGTACTCACTGCAGGGGGCATGCAAACCCAGTACTCACTGCAGGGGGCATGCAGACATAGTACTCACTGCAGGGGGCATGCAAACCCAATACTCACTGCAGGGGGCATGCAGACGTAGTACTCACTGCAGAGGGCATGCAAACCCAGTACTAACTGCAGGGGGCATGCAGACATAGTACTCACTGCAGGGGGCATGCAAACCCAGTACTCACTGCAGGGGGCATGCAGACGTAGTACTCACTGCAAGGGGCATGCAGACATAGTACTCACTGCCGGTGGGCATGCAAACCCAGTACTCACTGCAGGGGGCATGCAGACGTAGTACTCACTGCAGGGGGCATGCAGACGCAGTACTCACTGCAGGGGGGCATGCAGACGCAGTACTCACTGCAGGGGGCATGCAGACGCAGTACTCACTGCAGGGGGCATGCAGACGCAGTACTCACTGCAGGGGGCATGCAGAAATGAACTGATGTTAGGGGGGAGACAGGGGATGTAACATGAGCCCTAATATCAGAGGCATGTTCAAACAGAGTTCTTGGTACCCTGGCAGGGTGCTATACGAGGAACATAGCACCCGCCTATTGCAGGCACCTATTAGTATTAGAAAATCCTTAAATGTAGTAGTGGGGCAGGTTCCACAAGGCATAATCATGTGCAAAATGATAGCATTTGAGAGCGAGCATCTCTAAAGCAAGTGGCTCGTCACGGTAAACCCGTGACACATCAGCATTCCCCACTTCTCAGGAGCTAGAGGTAGTCTGACCGGAATATAACCCTTTGCAATCAGGGGCTTCATATTTATGTAGTGTGAGCACAGAGAGCAGCGATTCCGTCATCTTGTCGAAGCGACACCGCCAATACAAGGGGAGGATCACCAGAAAGGACACCAACAATTATTTTTTGGTTTAATGTCAAAAAAATTAACTATGGATCAGTATCTGATTCTGAGTAACCCTCGATGCAAACACTAAACCAAACTGATCAAGAGGGAATAGAGGAGTAACATGGAGCATATACGATGTGTCTTTGCTTATTATATTATTAATAGTGCTATTACATACACCATCAGTAATAGTTAAGGTCTGGGATTTAGCAGATCAAGTAGAAGTCTGTGTCAACTCATACTGTAGGTTTTGGTACTTGACATAAAAGTTCATCAGAAAGCAATTGAGGGACAATTGTTCATAAAGTCTCGTGGTGCTATAGTGTCCAGTTGGAAAATCCAACAGATTTCCCTTTTAAGTAGTTAATTCCCCCTATTGCTACTACAGTGGTGCAGGGAGACATGGTAAATCCCCATGTGTCTAAGAGTCGGGAGGTGATGTCCATGTTTGAGAATGGGTGGTGCCACCGGTTGTTCCGCCTTATTGTCCCTAAAGACAGCTCGTTGTCGAGCGATGCAGCGCCTTTCGTTTGCGCAGGGTCCTTTCTGTTTCTCATAGGTATGTCAAACCAGATGGGCAAGTGATGACGTAGACCACAAATTTAGATTTAGGCAATTGAGAAAATGCGTAATCTTAATCGGTTATCTATGGTGAGGGTGTTGAAATGTAGAACCTGTTGTTATATATCGGCAGTTGGTGCAATTGGGGCATTTGAAACAGCCGAATTGATGTGATAATTGTGCACACTGTAGAAGTCCAAGTGGTCCCTAAAGTTTCTACCATGTCAGTAACTCATCAAAGGCTTATGTTGTAGCAATTCTGGCACTCTGCGGCCAACATAGGCCAATTGTCCAATACTGCCCTCTGGAGAGATCTAGAAGCCATAGAGTAGGTTGTGGTTATTGGAAAGCGATGTTCTTTGCACCTCCGTCTCGTTCAGAAGTAACCAGTTTGCATCAACGTTCATTTTTATACTACAGATCGCAAACACGCTGCATACTATTGGTTACGTCTTCTTGCTGATAACCCCTTACATGAAAACGGTCCCTCGTGGCTTTTCAATTCTACCTTGCTGTACCAGATACTTATAGGTAGTATTTATTCTCAAAGTAATTATCAGTAAGAATCCAATCGAGAAGGCTGATGAAATATTCAACAGGGGGCTCATTTATAAATCGATAGTCAGTGATCAGCTTTTTCCCTGAATTAACCCCTTCACTGTGTATAAACTACATATATCCAGGGTTACAAGTTGTAGTTCTAAATTGCAGCAATTTCTTTAAAAGTGAGTTTGTGTCTTTTTGATGTGGGAAGCTTCTGTACACATGGGTGAAGGAGAAAGTCAAGACACTGAGAAATAGGTTGTGATACAGATCCCATTGCTGATAATTGGGCATCCAGACGGGGTGGTGAGGGATTTATGCATTTCGGGTAGTGTATATGATTGTTTTTTCCAATTGGATTAGAAAGTAAAAGGTAGGTTTAGAGATCCAACTGTTTTGTAGAACCAAATTAAGTAATGAATCGATGTTTTTTTAAGCTTAAAGTGGGGTCATTTGTCCAAGCAGAGTATGTTTTGGGATCAGAAAGTTGGTTTAATAATTCAGTCCTATAGTCACTGTAATTTGGTGATAGAGAAAAATCTGCTGATAGAGAAAAAGGGAGAAAACAGCGCACTGCCAGGGAGTCAGGTGGTATAAAAATAAGGTTCTATTTATTCAGCACAAGTAAAAAACACATCACCCAAGGAGGTGGAAAAAGTCCTCCTACGTGTTTCAGACACAAATGTCCTTTATCAAGGAGTATTTTATCAAGGACTGGTCACTCACCAGTATATACCCACTCCGTAGTATAGTCAGTTTAGGAGTCCTATATTTGTATTTATGGATGTTATTGCGTCAAAGTTTCACCATCTTTGGAGCACCCATCTTTCTCATATTCGGAATGTTGTACCCCTTGTCTGCTGGCCTGATCATTAGTTCCCTGTTTTTAGAGAGTCTGTATGGATTTGGGTAATGGAGGTGTAAGATTATGGCATATTTTGCTAGTCTATTCGATCAAAATTAGGTGATGTTTGATGTTCAACCTGGCATTCAACCATTCTTCACTTCATGTAGTCACCAAATGTAAAAATTAGCCTAGGAGTGCACCATTAAATGTACTTTCTATTGATGTTTCACCGAACTTGTGTCAGTTATTCATCTATTTGGTATCCATCAACCCTAGTACATAGGTTGCACCAATTGCCAACTCTGGGCAATTAGGCATTATTTATTGATCTAAGAATTTCTTTATTTGGATTCTAGTGAGCGGTGTGCTGTGAATTCAAATACAAAGCTTATTCGTGTTCTCGCTTGCTGCACGTTTTGGGAGAAGTAACTATCTTAGCAGAAGTAAACCTAGTGGTTGCTCTTGCAAGTAAAACAAAAACACATCGGGGCCTATTGATTAAACTCCATTAAATGCATTTGCATCTCCCAGTATTGATTAATCTCATATTGCATGTGCAAACCCTGTGAGAAGGGCTTTGTGACTAGAGTTCTGTCAACTTATTTTTTCAATTCTCTAAAGACAACTGCGGTTTTAACTTCATTGCTGGTTGTCTGACCAATTAGATTGTAAGCACTTTGTAGCAGGGACTCCTCTTAAATGTTACTTTATGTCTGAAGCACTTATTCTATTCCCATGATCTGTTATTTGTATGTTATTTATATAATTCGTCACTTGTATTACTACTGTGAAGCGCTATGTGCATTAATGGCGCTATATAAATAAAGACACATACATACGAGAACATTGCGGACTGTACATGAAATAATTTAAATAGAAAAGGCCCGACCACTGCATTGTGTATGTCTAAATATATCAGAAGCACAGCTAATATAAAAGCAAGTGTTCTGATGGGAATGAATGTTGTAGGACCGAAAACAGAGGGGGCCCCGCTGCACACGGGGCAGAGGAAGCCCCGCTGCACATGGGGGCCCCGCTGCACACGGGGCAGAGGAAGCCCCGCTGCACATGGGGGCCCCGCTGCACACGGGGGGCCCCGCTGCACACGGGGCAGAGGAAGCCCCCCGCTGCACATGGGGGCCCCACTGCACATGGGGGCCCCGCACTTAGGACAGCGGAGCACTGCAAAGTAAAATGTAGCTACAAGATCTGCTTTCACTCATGTGATGTTAGTAGAACAGCAGCCATCCCTACTTTGATTTTATTTGTTTCAGATGGTAAATACACAAATCATTAACTGCAAAACAACATAATTCATTACCACAGTGCTAAAGATGATTGACTTCAAATATTTTATTGAAAAAGAAATAATCCATGAAGGACCGTACCGTGACAGCAGGCCAACAAAGTCACAAAAATAAGAACTACAACGTAATACATCGTCATTGTACAGCAAGTTATCTGGGGAAATAGCACACAAGTTTAGGATCACGGCTAAAATACAAAATATAGTAGTGGGGGAACATGAAGTGCTACTTTCAGCGCGCAGGGATGGAGGTGGTTATACAACAATGGTCACAATATCACACAGGCAATGCTACAGATAAAGGTGCAGTTCCACTTAGGATCAAATGTAACCAATTGGCCGATGTGTTTAAAACTGGGAAAATTGATGACTTCCCAATACAAACAGGTATAATTGTTGACAATTTTTCATATAAACAGTATAAACTGAAGTTCTGGTTGTATTTTACTACCCTTTTTTATTATGGTCCTAGCTCCCATTTCTTAAGTGGTTACTTAAAGGCAGGGGACGGGATACGTTATTATTAGGTACAGACATTAATTGATTGACAATGCACAAGCCTTCACATGCAGACTTTACAATTAAAGGGAAAATTTCAAACCATAGAAAAGTAAAAAAAAAATTATACCCATCATTTTTTTTTCATCGCCTCTGAAATCTAATCCCTGCCATTAGTTTAAATTGTTCCTATGTAACATTTCACCCTTAAACGAACCTTTCCTGAATATTTTTGTTAATATTAAACATTATTGATAGTTTAACTATGGAAGCAGATTTGATGTGAAAATATGTTTGGGCTGCTAGACAAAATATAAAAACTATATTAATTGACAATCTGTGCTCAAATTATTTTTTCAGATTAATAATGAAAAAATAATGAACGGCTTATTAAAAAAAAAAAACTATAAGGTGGCCTTAAAAGCAATATATTTTACTTCTGTATGTCCACAGCAAAAGGCTACAGCTATCAATTTTCTTTAAACAAACACTCTGGATTAAAGTCTTGTTTTATAAATTTATAAACAGTACCAAATAATCCATTTTGTTTGCAAATGCATTTTTATTGTTAGAAGGTGCTTTAAAAAAAAAAAAAAAATCTTCTGGCGGCACTAGTGAATTTCCTTCAACATTATTTCTAACATAATATTTACAATAATTCCCATGCTTCTAAAAGAAAAAACAAAAAAAAACAAAAAGAAATCTACAGGTACATTTCAGAATATAAAAATATATTACAAATCTGCTGTATTATTTACAAGCAAATGCTCTAATATCTATGACAAGGCCAGCAAATAACACTAGTTTCTATTCTTTTGCAAGTTAAAAAATATATATCATGACTCTGCATATTAAGCAAGAGAATGGTTTTATCTTTCATATAGCATACTTTGGTGCATAATACATTTATTTTCTAGATGTAATTAAAATGCTAGATTTTATTTATTTTACAGCTGGAAAGGGGGGATAATCAAAAAACTATTTTATTGACATATTTCAAGCCATATTAGTAAAAAAAGGCTATATGCAATGGTAGAGCAGAGTCTTAATTCCGTTACACGATCGCATATCAGTTTAAAAATGGACTTGTTAACTTGTCCTGGAGAGATCCACAGTAACACTTTTTAGCCTCTTAACCAAGAGGTATCATATAGGTTCGGAACATATTCAGTATGTTATTTAAAATGATACGTATTTAACCCAAGTTGGCCTCGAACGTCTTACTTTTGTGGGATGGTTCTTGGGCTTGCGAACACCCAACAGATTACTATGTAATTGTACAATGCAAGAAAGGCTAACCATCTTGCTTGTAGCTTGCTTATATCCTTGACTTTGGGTCACTTTGGATAAGAGTTGTTTTCTCCAAATATCTTCCAATTCACAAATCCTAAGCAATTTGTAAGGCGAGTTTCAATTGTTTTTTTCTTTAATACAAACTACTGCAAACAACTAACTAAAGAAACGCATCTCAAAGCAGCAAACATGCAAAGCCTTTTACATGCCGTTTCACTAAGGAGCCAGAAGAGTGTTCTGTCGTACACTGAATCAATCCATGACAGTAATGTGGGTGTTTAAGCACACAGTATATATATATACACACACGCCACGACAAGCATTAATTGCATTCACAGAATGTTTACACTAAGCATAAATATCACCTAAGAAATGTGTGCAACTTTTAATCTAAAGAGTTGTCAGTGATTAAGACTGCAGACTTCCTGCTTCCTCGCTTTTTACCTCCTTTTCAACCACTTCTCAGGCACTGTTCTGCAATGAAAGGACACGCAAGTCAAGGACCAAATGCATTAATACAAACCCAGATACCTTTCAGATTATATCTTCGGAAAGGCAGTCACAAAATGTGCCAGGCGGATATGCAGTGCTGTTAGTGCAGTTGTATGCTCTGATCATTGATCACATTCCCATGCTTGCAAGACTTCACTGTAGTTTTACAGTAGTGAATTTCATGTTTTCACAAGTTACATATGTGGCAAATAAATCTAGCAACGGGGTGGGCATCCTGCGCCGGCGTGCACTGCAACTTCCGGCGTGCACCGTCACAGAGAGGCCTGGCGTGCACTGCAACTTCCGGCGTGCACCGTCACAGAGAGGCCTGGCGTGCACTGCAACTTCCGGCGTGCACCGTCACAGAGAGGCCTGGCGTGCACTGCAACTTCCGGCGTGCACCGTCACAGAGAGGCCTGGCGTGCACTGCAACTTCCGGCGTGCACCGTCACAGAGAGGATTGGCGTGCACTGCAACTTCCGGCGTGCACCGTCACAGAGAGGCCTGGCGTGGGACAGTGTAGGAGGAAGGTCAGCAGCTAGGGAGATGCCCGGCGGGAACAAGAGGCCCGACCAGCCCCCGCTGCACAGGGAGGGAGAGGTGCAGGCAAAAAGGTTTTTTTTTTTTGTGTTGTGGGTTGGGGGGGGGGGGGGGTAGTCTGTGTATATTGTGTATTTGTAAATGAAAAAGTGTTTTGTACAGAAAAACAATGAAAAAGGAAGGGACTTATTGTTGAGAGATGCATTTTATTCCTTTCCCCAGTTCTGATTAAAGTTTGACGTATGTTAATGCTTATATAGCGTATATCCGTGTATGTACGGTACATGTATGTCTGTGTGTGTGGGGGGATTCATGCATGTATTACGGCTCAGAATATTTGGACAATTTTTTTATTTTTATAAAATGGTTCTTCCTTGAGAGGTTGCAGACCCCTGGTCCTGGATGTCCCAGGATGTCCTCTTTTTCCCTTTGCAACATTACCTATTAACCTTTTCTGTGCCGGAGGTCCAGCGGCCGCCGGCATTTGTGCTCATGTGATCGCCCCAGCAGCAACTACATGACCGCCGCTGCCCCTCCGCTCAAACACGGGCTGGATGGGGCTCCATGTGTCTGTAACAGGACTATTAGCCCGATCATCCCATAGAAAATAAGCATTTTTGACAAGACACACCCAGTCCCCGTAGCTCACCTGTGCAGTACCAGGTAAGGTTTAAGCGCTCTCTAAATACCTGTAAATGTTTGGATCCAGAAGCAACGCCGTGTCTTTTGGAAGCTGTGATAAGTGCACAACCTTCGTTTTTAACTGCTGTCGTTCACTTTCATTCACCCACGCGTCTGGGAGACTAACAGAAAACAATGAGAAGGGTGGGGGTAATCTTTAAAAATGAAAGTAATGTTAACTAAAGCATCCTTTAACTAATGAATAATAGCACGTTAGGGCATGCTGAAATGAAAAGCAGCACTTTATTACACAGAAATAGAATGACTTGTGGTAATCGTGGCTTAACTCAGAGCTTCTCAACTCCAGTACTCAAGACCCCTCCCCAACAGGTCAGGTTTTCAGGATATCCCTGCTTCAGCACAGGTGGCTCAATCGAAGACTGAGTCCTCTGTGCTGAAGCAGGGATATCCTTAAAACCTGACCTGTTGGATGGGTCTTAAGGATTGGCGTTGAGAACATCTGGCTTAACTGCAATTCACTAAATGTCTGGCAATGTAGTAGAAACATTTAGAAACATCAGTTATACACGGCTACAAAAGGAAAATTGGAAACGCAATGAGCATTAGGATTGAGTTTATACTTAAACGGCACTTAGAAAATACTTTGTATACTGCATATCTGAACAGATTTTAATAAAATGTAAATATTTGGGTGGGTTCCCTACGTCTTTATACAAACCACATCTATCCAGAACTACCATCCCTATTCTTTTTAAGGGCAATTTTACATAGTTACATAGTTGATGAGGTTGAAAAATTACATATGTCCATCAAGTTCAAACTATGCTAAATTTGGACGACAGATACTTTTATCCTATATCCGTTCTTACAGTATATGGATCCAGAGGACGGCAAACAAAAAATACCTTAATATCGCACATAAGCAAATAAGTACATTCGACAATACATCACTGAAGAACATGATGTGCATGTGTGTCTAGTGATTGTGTGTTTACAATCGTATCTGGACAATAACTTGCTGCATTCCTCACCCCTCAATACTCCACCAGTACATACATACTGAGAGAAGTAATTGTGGTGGGATCTGTAGCACCATTTATGCACTGAATGAAGAGGGGCAGATGACAGCTTTGTTTTCATCTTCTTGACCATTTGTAATCAGCAGCCGTGATTGGAAGCAAATATATTTTGGAAGCACTGCAAAATATTCTTTGAAATATATGGACCAACTTTTCAGGGAGTGTATTTGACAATACTGTTACATTTACAAATCAAAGTTTGAGTATTCTCTGAGTTTTTAAATACAAACGTAAGCAAAGTTCATATGATTAAATACAAAAACAAATGTGATACCAAAAAGCTGCTGCCCCCAATATTCAAGAGGATGAGAGTATTTATGAAGAATCTGAGGACCAGGCCTCGAACTTTACCCTGCATAGTACAGCGACCACACCGCCAGCATTGCTCTTATTGGTAGGAGTCTGTCCCAAAGCATCACATTTGTAAGATTCTGCACCTATGATCCCAAGTACTTGGCTTCACCAGGGCTGGCCAATCCTCCATTTGCCTAAAAGTACCTAATGTAGGCTATAGTATGTCGGGAATTTGATTTTAAATGTTAGAAGAAATAATAGCTTATGGGGCAGTCCAACATTAAGCTAAAGGGCACAACCGTGGCATATGTAGAAGGTTAAATGTTTGGTGGTTACACATTGTTGAGCAGGGAGGGCGCCTGGTCAATGCCCTGGAAGTCGTGTTCAAATCCCGGTCAAGCCCAACTTCCGGGATCGGCCAGACGGACCCACCTTCTAAACCGGCCCAAAACAGTTGGCCTAATGCTCTCCCCTCCTCCGTCATGTGTCATTATAAATATTCACATTCTGAAGTGTTATTTCCCATTTTAACCACTTACATATCTTCTGGTGTCCAGTGAAGCAAAAGTTTAACCTTTCCAGACTCCTCTTTCCTTTTCGCGATTACCTGAGGAAGATAAAAGTGATAGCATGCTAACGGTTACAATGTTACAAATAACAGTATGCATGCTAACGGTTACAATGTTACAAATAACAGTATGCATGTGTACAGTTACTATGTTACAAATAACAGTATGTATGTGTACCGTTACTATGTTACAAATAACAGTATGGATGTGTACCGTTACTATGTTACAAATAACAGTATGCATGTGTACCGTTACTATGTTACAAATAACAGGATGTATGTGTACAGTTACTATGTTACAAATAACAGTATGTATGTGTACCGTTACTATGTTACAAATAACAGGCTTTTAGATTTCCCAAAAAGAACATCCTAACTAAAAACTTAACTTTAATTGATATTAATTAATTTTGTGCGCTAAACTTGAGCTTTTAAAAAATATATATTTAGGTATTAAACATACAGAGACAAAGTATTTTAATGAAAAGTATGCTTGTTTGTCTTTAGCAATTCTGAAAGCAGACACGAGGCAATACTCAGGCCAGAGAAGCCAAACAAGCAGATTTCTACAAAAAACAAGAGAGCAGAGGCTTCTGACACGTTTGCAGAAAATGACGGGGGGGGGGGGGGCAGGAGGGAGGCTTTTCAATTTTTCACATGACCGTAAGGTCCAATGCTGCCGGTTCACTAATGTTTCTAATCGTATATAAAAGAAAAGAAAAAAACAGGATTTGCCAAATGGCAAAATACATGGAAACCATGCCTGCCACCTCAACAAATGTCAGTGTTCCCCAGTGCTAGTCAGGGTGTCAGGGGATGTGCCAGCGACAGCAAGGGCTGGCTAAATGGTGCAGAGGGCACATGGACAAGGGGCAGACCCCGTGATGTTAGTTGGTGGTCCTGTTTACATCAGAAACTCACTTCTTGCTGAGAAAGTAATCGAAGTGGAAACTCGTGTCATGTTTCCTGAGCTACAAGTTCTGGGGGTGGCAGATTTGGTCTTTTAGTTGGGGGAGATGATTATTAGAGCAACAGCCTACTTGAATATGTAAATCTAGCCTGTATATTTTGTTCTTGTGTATAAACGGTATTTCTTTTCTCCGGTCAAAAGTTACTTGTTGAACAGTAATTTCCCAAGTTGAAAAAGATCAGGAGTAAAAACATTGATGTCGGCCGTCTAACAGCAATGGCCAAAAGTAAATGAACGAACTGAAGCTTGTATTAAGACAAATACTTACAATAAGTCATAAATATTAGTGGAAATGTCTATTGTATGGAGACATTTTAGCCAACATTGCAAAACTTGTAGATTTCCATAAACTAAGCAGCTGAATCCTTTCACCTCACACAAAGTAAAGCAAGCCAACTAATTCTGAGGCTGAGCTCAGACTGGCTGCTACCCTAGCGCGCGTCTGCGCCTCTCTGCTGGGCGATGTGTGCTCACCCACAGCAGGCAGAATGACGCGATTAGAAGCGGAACTTTAAAAAAAAAACCTGTGTTTGCAATTGGCTGGCGAAGCACACGTGACGTGGCTGGCGAAGCACACGTGACGTGGCTGGCGAAGCACACGTGACGTGGCTGCCGCTTCAAATCACAACTTCAGTTGTGTTCTTCACGTGCAGCAGCAGCAACGTTGTATTTCACCGCCGGGGGTCGTTTTCAGTTTGAAAACTCCCACCCACCCCAGCGAAAGAGCGGCGAGCGTGCGCGCACACGTAAGCGCACACGTCGCATCGCAGCCCGTCTGAACTCAGCGATACATTGTGAGGTAACCAATAAAGGAACCCACTGAAATACGGGATTTCAAAATATACATTAACCATCTGTACCCAAAAATATTTCATCGTTAGCCAGCTCTTTAAATCCATTTCTAGTTTATGTTACAGTAAGAAGATATTACTGTCACGTGGAACTTCCATTAAACAAGGACACGCGTGTGTGATGGAATGTGGCACATGGTTACAATGTCTCATGGCACGTGCATTTGTCATATGTTACAATACTGTATGTCATGGTGTGTGTATTTGTTATATTGTTACAATATCTCATGACAGGTGTATTTGTTATATTGTTACAATATGTTATGGCACGTGTATTTGTCATATTGTTACAATATCAGCAGTTGTGTTCGAATTATTTTACTTTACTATCCTCTTCGTAAAATGTGCTTCCTAATGATTAAGAAAAGAATGAGCCGATTAAACAAAAAGCTTGATGTTTTGAGTGTTTGAGTTTCTTTTGCCATTTGCTCTTAAAGACACAGCATGTGTGTGAAATCACATTGACTTCGCTACCAAACTAGTATGATCGATCCCAGGCAGTCTGTGTACTAAGCTTGTGGGGGCGGGAGAACAGATTTAACACCCCAAACTGCCAGTGTGTGCAGACCACATGGGGGAGAATAGCAGACACTCACTGCGAGAGTTTCCAAAATCACATCCCACCATGTCTTGCCGCTGTGGATGCAAAGCATTGTATGAGCAACTTTGGCAGCTCCTGCTGAGACAGATATAACCCCCATCCTAAGGTGCAGTTTGGGGCCTTACTACGTGCGCAGTCCCCACACGGGCTCAGGACCCCCCTGTCCTGCCTCGGATCAGCTAGTAGATATTTTTTGGCTAACCCCTTGGAGACACGTCACAAACCTGTAGGGAGGGCAGGGGTGCGCGAACTGGGGGGAGCAAGATTTTCTGGGGGGGGGGGGAGGGGGCGCAGCGGTTACAGACGCATCCGCGCCCTTCCCCATGGCATTTAAATGAAATGCCAGGGGAGGCGCATGAGACCTCGGTAACACCTGCTGTCTGCGTTGCTCTTCAGCAACGCATCGACCATGGCCACGCAGCGACAAATGACGCTGCGGTGTCACGTGACGTCACACAACCCGCGGCGTCATTTGATGCTGGGTCATAGCAGAGGGGCGCCGCGACCGTTGGGGCTGCCAGGCAGGGGGGCGCAGCTCTCAAACTTTGCGCACCCCTGCTCTAGGGATTCCCAAACTCCCTGTTGCGAATTGCCGCTTTAAATGGACGTTTGGGTTCATATGGTGTGCAGTAAGCAGTGCGCGCGATTGGCTTTCCCCAGCGTTATCAACGCATTGACAAGCTACAGTACATATGTGCATACTCTTTGAATATCATTATTTTATTAGAATTTACATCTTTTAGTGAGGCTCATTTTGACAATCCTCTGAAACAAGTACAAAACATGTAAAAACAGGTCTTTATAAGGGCCATCCCGCACAGCCACGCAGGAAAACAAGCCTGGGTAAAGAAGTAATCAGCCTAGTTGGCTTCCCTAAACTTATCTAACTATGCTAATAGCAAACACTTGGCTGCTTTCATTATTTTTTTGGAAAGTTGAATTCCTATGGGGCCCCTGAATGGGGAAGTCTTTGCTAAGCAAGTGTTTCCTTTACCTGACAAAGGGAGAGAGGGGGCTCTGTCTGAAAACAGAGCAGCCAGAGGAAAGCAAGCCTCTCAGCACCGGGGTTACACACTAAACTGCAAACAAATATTTACAGATACTTAATTGGTGTTAGAATGTGCTAAAAGGGGGGGAGGGGATTCCCCCTTTAATGGACAGACCCAACTCCCAACTCCCCATTGTGGACTAGAAGCAGCGGCATATTTAAGTTAATTGAAATATAGGTGCCTGAAAAAAATCTTTTAAGATCTAAAAAAATTCTTCTTAAAAATAAACATTTTTTCAATTCAATAGAGAGAAAGTTAGAAAATGAATCAGATCAAAATCTTTTAACCTTTTCACACCAGAGGAGCCAGTAATTAATTAAATACAGCCTTTTACTGAACCAAACGGTCGTTATAGGAAATATCTGAGCAGGAGGTCTTGGTAAAAAATAAATAATAAAAACCTGTGGAACTGATCACAAAGAATGCAGAACAAGTCAGACGCGTACAATACATTGCTAACTGTGCGCTTTATTGGACTAATGAGAAGACTATATGGCATACTTACGGAGCTGTGGAAGACAACACTGTGGCCATTCCCTAAGCTTTCTATCTGAGCAGAAATGTTGAAGCAGATGGCGCGATGTCGTATAGCATCCAGTGTTTGTGCATCAAAAAAGTCATGTGGTCTTGCTGGAATTAATGCATAAAATCAAAACAAAATACAAATCAAGTTAGTGTCTGGAAATGTTACAAATGTCAAACAAATGCTGTTACACATTTTTAAAAATTGAATGAAGAGTAAAAACAAGTCAACTTAATACTAAATGAAAAGTTGTGAAAGCCCCCGATTCGTAACAAGTTACACGATGAACTTATCAGATTTACGCACCCATTTATTTGTTTTCGGATGTCACGGCCGGTACGCCCCTTGCCCCTGAAATCTATGTTAAATAATATGTAGTCTAAGAAGGAGTGCCTCGGTTTAATGTAATCATATTTCCCAGGACTAGAGAGCATCTGGCAAATTGTAACAGGCAAAATATAAAAACCACTGCAAAGCTTTGTCTTATGTTATATCCTTTTCATATTTACTGTACAGCCATATTTTCCACACAACAGACCACGGGCTCATAAATGTTTTCATTGTCACTAAAAAAAAGCTACAATTTTCCTGCATTCGTTTAAAAAAAAGAAAACAGTTTAAACCTCATCACTGCCAAAATAACCCTTTATTTGACAGTGCATTCAGTGAACATACACATACAAATACTTTTAAGCGTATACTTCTATAACTGTACAACTAACAAACCAAACCAGCCAAGTAAAGCTGAACAAATCATACAACAATTAACATCGGAGTGCAAATGTTCAGTAACAAAAGTGAAAATAAAACCAGCAGCTGTTTAATGTCAACTTGCTTCAAACTATCCAGGTTAT
Organism: Ascaphus truei; assembly: GCA_036426205.1. Taxonomy (NCBI): domain Eukaryota; kingdom Metazoa; phylum Chordata; class Amphibia; order Anura; family Ascaphidae; genus Ascaphus; species Ascaphus truei. The sequence continues at coordinate 3,758,300 of CM071571.1, read as the reverse complement.
ATCTGCTGAAACTATTGGTTTATTGGTTAAATGATCTTTTCTTTGCTACTCATATTATAGACTAAATATAAAATACAAAGCAGGAGAGTTTATTGATGACAAGGCATCATTAAAAAGAAACCAATACATACGTATAAAAAAAATATCAGGATAAAACATCCACGACTTGATACCGCTGCGCAATGTAAACTACATTAAAAAAAAAATGAAAACACAATACTACAGTCCTATTTCTCAGATTTGTGCACAATCATTCTAACAATTTACCCAACACAGAGACGTGCTGACAAGCGAAAATAAATGTATACTCTACAATCTTTGCGCTCTGAAAAACTGATTTTTTTTTCTCAAAAAAGGTGGTAATATTTAGGTATTACACCAAATAAATTACAACACCAAAATAAAGCACGTTGAAAACGCTGCATAAAACTATTCCGGGAATTCGTGGCCACTCACATTTCTGAAGAAAAGCTGCATTAACATCCATCCTTTGTGAAGTTTGTTGTAGGTTCAGCGAGTCTAATGTACAACTGCATCCAAACATTACTATGTTAAACCTTCAGAAAACAAGTACAGCTGAACCCCGTTATAACGCGGTCCTTGGGCCACAGAATGAGACAAAAATATATTTGTAAATCATTTTTGATAGTTACATATTTATGTATTTTGCCCCCCATATATTGCTCTCGCTCAAAGACGAGCAAAAGATCTTGCTCTCAATGGTTTCCCCTTCAGTACCTACTCTGAGACAAATCTCTTACACACAACCATATCTAGTCGGACAGGCAATAAGATGGAAAATGTATCTACCTTTCAGTTGTACTGTGGTAGTAGAATAAGGAGATGTTCCTAGTGATGCCGCTGATATCCAGAAAGAAATAGAGAAAGACGCACTAGTTACGTTATATAAATAACAATATCATCTTAACCATAACACCTTTGTTTCAGATGTTACACATTTCAGTACTTTCAAAGAAAGCTATTCTAGAAAAAACGTGGAACAGGAAAAGTGTCAACATAATTAAACACTATAATTAGGATATTAACAAATACTACAAACCATATTTGGCATATTCTGCACTGTTCCTTCAAATCAATTATTTAACTTTGCAGAAGAACCTATGCTTCTTAAATGTGGGATGGTGGATCATTTAGACCCAGATTGATTGGATAGGTTAAATACATACACAGTGAACGCTTTCTTTTGTTCTTCAGCTTCCTCCTTTTCAGCATTCCAGCTTTTGAAGGAGATTCCTCTTTGGACTTTGGATGGTTGGAGACTTTTGAAGAGTTCTGCTGGCTAAAGTGAGTGGGCACATGTCGAGCTAATCCCCCTTGAGAAGCGAAACTGGCATTGCAGCCGCCAACAACACACTGAAACAATACAAGATGCGAAAAATAACATGTTATACACACACACAAACTGAAACAATACAAGATGCGTTACATAGCAACACACACACACACGTTACATAGCATGTTATATACAACAGAAACAAATCTTAACACAAAAATGGTCATTTATTTCTCCTCAAGAACTTTGATCAAATTGAATATTTTACAAGGACCAAATTAAACTCCATCAAAATAATTTTGTGAATGTTACATAGTTAGGTTACATAGTAGATGGGGTTGAAAAAAAACACATTCGTTCACCAAGTTCAACGTATGCTAAATTTAGACCAGGGAAGCGCAATCTTTTTCCCCTGCGCCCCCCTGCTGGCATTCCCCCTCTCTTATCTTAATTCAGATGTCCTGGCAACGTGACGTCTCATGGCCCGTTCATTTGACGCCACGTCACCAGGAGCATCTGAATCAAGGTAAGTGAGGTTTACAGAGGCCCTGCAGCTCCCCCGGCATTAATTGAAATGTATTCGGGAAGTGTGCGCGGGGCCTCTGTAAATTAATTCCTTCCTGACTCCAAGAATTGGCAATCAGATTATTCCCTGGGATCAACATGCTTCCCATGTTTACTTATTTGGTATATCCCTGTATACCTTTCCTTTCTAAAAAGAGGTCTAACTTTTTTTGAAGATATCTCCTGTATCTGCCATCACAGTCTCCATGGGTAATGAATTCCACTCTGTAACTGCCCTTACTGTAAAGAGCCCTTTCCTTTGTTGCTGGTGAAATATCCATTCTTCCAACCTTAAGGGATGGCTCAAGTCCTTTGCACTGCCCTTTGGATGAATAGTTATTTTGAAAACTCCTTGTACTTTCCCCGAATATATTTTTATCTAATATTAAATGTGTTTTAATTAACCATCTACTGATATACTGTACATTTTAAACATGTCAACGTATTTTGTTTTCCTGTAACAGATAGATGGAGACTTATATGGCAAGAGCCACAAAACCCTCAAAAGTGTACAGCCCTGGTCCGTTGTGGCACTTGTGACTCAATGAGGTTTCATTTTCGGTTGATGGCTACTTAACCCATTTTCCATGATTTAAAATTTCTTGCATAAAAAGTAAAAAAAAATATTTTGCAGCCCTTAATCAGAAGAGCTACACTTTACATAATTATCCGTTTCATAACTAAACGGAGTTGCAGAACAGAAAAACTCAAAGCCGCTTTTTACTTTTAAATGAATATTGCTTGTGACATCAGTGAGTCGGCAATACGAAATAAAGAATTTTAGAGCCACGATTTGAAAGATACGGATGTAATAATGTAATACACTCTGCAGTAAAACCGAAAAGGGTATTTTTCATTATTAAAATAAGATTTTAAGCCATTAGCTTGATATGAAAACGTATACCACTTGCTTGTACAACATTCAAGAATTCGAAAAAGACTAAGGAAGGGCAAATGACAAGAACTTCTACTGTACATTAAATTGTACAAGAACACAGATAACAGGTACAGTAACACAGGGCATAAATCCCCAATGATGTACCATGCGTCATCCCAGAAGAGGCAATAAAATCCATGAAGAATGGGAAGGCTGGAAGATGGAATTACACTTGAAATCTTGGAAGTAGCCGATAAAGTAGCAGAGAAAATCATTGCATGCTGCTTCAAGAACAGAAAAACTCCAAAACAATGGCGTAATGCCATAATTATTCTCATCCACAAGGAGACAGACCATCTCAAGAACTACTGTGTAAATCGCACTGCTTCCAGTCAAAAACTTACCAGGTTTTTTACAAACAATCACTAAATCGGCTGCAACAGATCATGCCCAGCCTAGAGAACAACCAGGTGTTTGTAGTGGGTGCAACACAATGGACAACATCAAACTAGTACAAGAAATGATTTCCCAAAGATTCGGTTTACATCCCTGCGGTTTTAAAGGCATTGACAGTACTGAAGCTTACATTGATATTATATGGAACATTTACAAGAATGCCACGTCAACCATTAGATTACCTGAATATATAAGAAAGATAAAGATCAGCAAAGGAGTGCAACAGGGACACCGTGTCACCAAAGCTTTACACAGAATGCCTTCAAGAATTGTTTAAGACAGTAAGGAAAAAGGGGAGGAAAAAAATAAAAATAAACTGTGAATACCTATGGCCGCACTTAGTGCTGGCGACGGCGACGCGACCGATGACGTCACCCGTGATAGTTGTAATGAGTTTTTTAGCGACGGTCGCTAGTGACGTCACTAAAGGGGGTGGGCCGCGCAATTTGATTGGTTTAGAGACGTGTCGACTGTCTCTAAAAAAAAAAAAAAAAAAATCAAATAGACCCAGCGACCAATTTTCCAGACGCTCCGTCGCGCTTACTATAAGCGCTGGCGACGGAGTCAATTGTTTTGTTTGAGAGACGTTGCGTCGCCGTCGCAGGCACTATAAGTGCAGCCTTAGGCACCAACGATTTACAGATTACATTGTTGTTTTTGCCACAAGCCCTCTGGCAACAAATCAGAGGCTTGCTGAAGATAGTACGGTGGGCTTCCATATGAATCTCAAGACCAAAATGAAGTTAAACAAATCTGTCATCTATACAGGTATCAAAATAAATGTAATATCACTGAAAGGCAAAGACTAGGTCTACCTTGGCAGGCAAGTATCAATAGATAGGAACCTTTCAACTGAAATCAATAGGAGAATTAAGATGGAACGAAGAACATTTTAGAGACAATTGTTCAAGGCATCCTTCCACTGTGCATCAAAAGGAAATTGTTGGGAAACTTGGACCCTAAATGCGATGACAATTCAGAAGCTGTAGACAACTCAAAGTATGGAGAGATCTATGCTTCGTATTACCTGAAGAGATAGGAAAATTAATGCGTTTGAAACCCAAAAAAAGTCTGTGACATCACTAGGGTGAAGAAGTTAAAATGGCAGAGGGCTGGATATATCACAAGAATAAATGACCATAATTGGAGAGGGATGGTGCTCAACTATTCCAAAGCATATCAAAAGACAAAGACCAAAAGTAAAATGTGAGGCTGCAGCCAAGAGAGGCTTGCAACAGCAGTACATGGAAGATCATTCCATGGGGAGGCCTTATCCAGCAGTGGATCAACAAGGGATGATGAGTACACACACAAATAGAGGCACATACAAATATTTACACACACAAACATCAATTTATTTTCACTGCATGACATCTAAGCAGCATGGAGACAGTTGCCCTTTTCTCCTCCATGCTAGAGCAGTTTAAATGAACCAGAGGAGTTGCACTAAACTCCACAGCTTCATTACAACTGTCTGGGGACACACAGGAGGAACGAAGAATCTGACTCTGAGAGCCAACTATTCTATATTCCAACCATACAATCTGAGAGCCAACTATTACAATCTCACTGGAAGGAAATAAAACAAATCTAAATATTGGGTTCTACAAATATATTTTTCTTCTTACCTTGAAAGGTTTATCTCCACTGTGTGTTAACATGTGCCTTTGTAGCCAACTTTGGCTAGTTGAAGGTGTATTATATACCTTGCACCCTTTCCAAAAGCAAACATAGACCTGTTTGAAGAAAAATGCAAGTTAGAAATGCTACAATATTAAAATGACAAACAAAAATAGCTTAGGGAGTTAAATATATGATTAACATATCAAAAGTGAATCAAAATACTCCAAATAATAAAATATTTTAATCATTTGACCATATACAGCATGTACAAAGTAAAAATAATAAATAAACTTAACTGATTCACAACAACCATTACTGGGCAAACTAAATATACAGTTTCCTTAAGAACGTCCACAATCAAAGCAAATGTAAAAGGAAAAACTTGAAAATCAATATAATATTTCAATAGATGAATTAGACAAAATGATCCCTTATCTAAATAAGCAGGATAAGAAAATTAGAGTGCTTAAAAAATAAAAATTGAAGTACACAATCCAATGCTCAAGAAGATTACCTATAGTAGCTGATCTTGATGAGAATATATATTTTTAAATGCCAAACAACTTGTTTTGGCTGCCTACAGTTCTGTTTCTTGTCTTCATTACCCATACCCAGACTGCTCCTTTCCTATAAAAGGAAAAAAGCCACCAGGCATCATTGGAACTATCCTTGCGTCTTGGGGGCTGAACCCCAAGGTACCCTAACATTGGGGTTAATATTATAAAAGTGTATGTGAAATCCAAGGCTAGCTCTGGGAATTCCACAGCCGTGGAGTGTGTCCTAGAAGAAAAACAGTAAGCTATAGCGCAATCTATTTTGCTCTACCAGGTCTTCTGTTACGAAGAAGTCAAATATATAAGTCAAAAGCCCACAGCGATGATTAGATGTAAGCAAATAATGAATATTGGTGCCAGAGTGTATATTATCCTTTGTTAGCAAGTTTATCCATGCGACTTTGTACATGGACTTGACTCATCCAGTCTTCACCATTAAAAACACTATATCTTCCAGCAAAAAACACTGAAATAAAGCGGGTTAACTTGACCACAAAGAGGTCGAAAAACTGAACTCACTCCACCACGTTGGTCATCCACATGAAGGGAACGAATGTGATCAGCAAGATCAGGACTAGAACTGAAGCAGGTCTGGCACTGGTCCCAACAGCAATTGTAAGAAATGCTTTTGCTTGCTGAAGCTGCGAGTCCGTGTCCATTCATCATTGCAGGAGTTGAACGACCACTGGAAATTGTGCTGTCTACATCCATCAGAGTACTGCTTATGCTTCAAATAAAAAATAAAAAAAACAAGTAATTTTTAACATTTTTTTTTTTTTTTAGAGTCTTTAGGTCACAAGACAAGAAGTTATTTCAACACTGATGGAGCATCGATTAAAATTGGGGGCAAAATAAGGCTAAAATACAAGGTTGAGAAAGCTTTTGCTAGAATATTTGGTAGCTGCTATGAAGACAACCTCACTTTCCCTTTAGGAACATTACTACGGGACACAGAAAGTATCATATCCAATCAGCAGCAGCAGTCACATTAAGGACAAAAAAGCAAGTGATGAATGCTTGGATAAAAATATTTCAATTACATGGATATTCAAATCTTAGGATTGTTCTCTACAATGCCAGTGGATCTAAAGCAAAACGTTCACATTCACCAATGTTTATTTACCGTGTACCACCCTTCCTACTTTGTCTGCCTCTAATCTGTAACGAAGTAGTAATAAGATTAGAAACAAGGTTCAAGATGCTCTCCTGTGGATACTACCATGCAGACCAGTGGCCCAGACGCGTGCAGTCAGAATACTACCACAAAATATAGCAGTCCTTTGTTGCAGCCCAGTTAGTACTGCCTCTGAACAAAGGTCTTTACAGGAAAAAGTGTAGCTAAATATGTAAAAACAGACCAACAACTTCAGAACCAGAAATACTGAGCATGATCTTTAATTTGTGAGAGATGGGGGGGCGGGGCGTCCGTAACACACAAAATGACACACACACAAGCAGATCTGAAACCTCTCGTCTATTTCTGAACCTAAAAATAATACGTTTACCCCACAATTTGCAATTATACCTGTGTAATAACTTTACCTCATTAAGCTTCAGGCTGTGCAAAATTGCAAAAAAAAAATCAGACATACCCAGGAATGTTGTCAATGTTACGGTACATATGTATTGCTAATCATATTGCAGCTATTTTGATTCTTATACTAGATGTTTTCTATATAACCTATTTTACAAATGAAGGTAAATTGTAGATTTGCTAGAGTTTGGTTGATTAGGAGGCCTCTGTTTGCAAGTACATTCGGCAAATTCAAATTGTATGGTGCGTGTGCTTGTTGAAGACAGGTGGCAATGGTCTGTAAGGAAATGCATGCAAGGAACAATTTTACCAAATATTTTTCAGTGAGTCGGAGCATTATTATTATTCCAGATCTTGCGGTCAATAGCCCCAGTCAAAGTACATGTTAACAGCCTAGTTTTATTGAAAAGGTCAATCGAAATTGAACTAATGTGCTTTTCACTATGGGAGGAAAATGACAGGAAACCAAAAAAAAAAAAAAAAATCAGCTCAAGCTTTTCTAACCAACACTACTGCATTTTCAGATTCAGTTTACTGCGGTTCAGATTCATTAGTTAGTGAGGCGTCTCACAAACTCAGATGCTGCTGCAAAGCAAACTATGCTCGATTGTCTTGTAATCAGATGCGTCAGTCTCCCTTTAACCCTCACCTGCAAGTTTTACTTCTCATCCCGTCGCTCGGATCATTTCATGACTTCTGAACTTCAGATAAGCGTTCGCTAGTTCTTTAAAAACAGGTTTTGTTTAACAGAATACACAGCAGTATTTTGCCTTGCCTTTTCCCACTGCCGTGTTACCATATTATCCCATTAGTTTGGGTCTGTGATCACGATTGTGTACGTCATCCAAAATAAAATTCTTTTTGAATGGCCTTTACTTTTTCTATTTTAAATCCTTGTTATGGCTTTATAAACATAAGGACTGTATTCTCTCAGTTATGTAGAATGCCTCGTTCATAGTGCATGCACACGCTTGCAACCGCGTGATGTTAACCTGCACTGCGGGTAGGAGGCATGGCCGTGACGTCACGTGAGCAGTCCGCCCTCATTGGCTGAACCGCTCACTTGATGCTGCGCTGCCAAAACAAAAATCTTCTTGAGAAGCGCTCACGCCCCACGAACTATGTGCAGCTGCATTGAATACACCCAAGTGATTTGAACGGCGCTTGAATACACAAATAAATATTCTAAAACACAAAATAGTGTTTCTCAATCCAAGTGATATACAATAGTAAATAAGTGCTTAAATTAAAAATAATTAATAGTGCTCACAATACGTAAATGTGATGATAATAAGTGTAAGGTAATGGATACAATATCAACCTCGGATGGGAATGGTTTAGATTCCCTACAGAATGTATGTATAGTAGTCAGTGGTTCAGAGGGAGCGTGTAGTTCTGTATAACAATTTTGGTACAATTCTAGACTTGGCTCGTATAGAATGCCTACTTACAAGGTCAGAGTATATGTGCGGAGAGATAATACTTAGATGACTGAATCAGGATAAATTGTACATGACTGGTCACAAGGATGTAGTATGGATGGTAAATCTCAGGGATACAAAGGAAAAGACCGATTGTGCAGACCAACACAATTTAATCTAAAACCGGTAAAACAATAATATATGTACTCACATTGTTTACATATAAAATGAACACATAAAAGGTGATGGACGCCCGGGAACATCTCGTGCCTTGGAGGTATCGGTATACACTGCTTCCTGGTCTCGAGAATCTCTCCCCATGTAAACTTGTGAGTCGCCGGGTCCGCGTCATGCGTCACTTCCGGTCGGACCTATGTCACGTCCTGTCTCACAGATCAGGGAGGGGGAGACAATCTTGGATAGCGAGTCTTCCTGGCACAGCTTCTCGGAGTCTACACTTACGGCTCTACGCGTTTCGCTGAGCTTGTCCGCTTCGTCAGGAGAAGACAAGCTCAGCGAAATGCGTAGAGCCGTAGGTGTAGACGCCGAGAAGCTGTGCCAGGAGGACTCGCTATCCAAGATTGTACAATACGGAAAGTACAATGACGGAAGAACTGGAAACAGACTCGTTCAAACTAATATCAACTTGCTCTAATAATTTGACTGTACAGTCGCTACCACTGGAAAACGTGACTGCTGTATTGGTAACACACCCTTTGCATGCAGTGTAAGATAAGCAATGTCAGATAGCAAAATCTGACAAGATTAAAAAATGACAGTGCACACTGGTACTTTCAAAATGGAAAAAAATATATATTTCATCCTTTGCGCACCCCTGACTTAAACTTCTGGTGTTGCACCCCTCTGCCTTCTCTCCCCCAGTGCTCTCGCCCCCCCTTAAAGCTGCAGTTCAGTCTTTTTTTTTTTTTTTTACATTTATTTTTTTACTTCAATAGTTTTATGTGTGCAATCTCTAATTACCTATAGAACTGTATAGCTGCCAGTCAATTCGTTCTCCATGTATTGATCGGCGAAATTTGGTGACATATTAAAAGCTGGGATTTGTTTATATTCTGCTTGTCAGTCAGTGGAAGCTCATGAATATTCATGAGCACTCCTGCACTGACATGTGCTAGAGGGAGGGCAGGGCTGACAAAGGGGTGTGCCAGGGCTTGTGACAGGACATGAAGGGGCAGTGCCTTAGCAAATGGCTGTTAAAATAGAATACAAGAAAATTGGTCTTTCAAAGTTGTTTTTTTAAAAACAGAAAATGCTAAAAGTATTTTTTCTTACTACAGAACTGATTTATAAAAACAAACATGCAGGATATTGACTGAACTGCAGCTTTAATATAGTGCCATCGTCAAATGACACAGCGGCGTAATTTGACACCATGTTGCCATGGCGACGTGTTGCCCGAAGCCAGCTGAATCACGGTAAGCGAGTTACAGAGGCCTCGCACGGTCCCCCAGCATTTCATTTAAATTCCTTGGGGAAGAGCGTAGGGCCTCTGCAACTGGCGGGCTCCACCCACCCAAAAAAAAGTCTTGCGCCCGACAGCTTTAGGTAATGAAACATCTGCAGATGTTTCATTATGTTTATATTTACAAGGCATTACCACCTCAATTATTGATGGGCATTAATACTGATTTACACAATTAAAATGTGTGGATTGAATTTTTCCAGCTTTTTGCAAAACTATTTAGCAAGCAGCACAAATAATTAGGATGTGTGCTTAATTTTCGATTAGAATTAGATGTAATCATTCTTGGCAAGCTTTGGAAAACAGCGCAATTATTTTGAATCTAATCTGCCAGCACAACAACTCAGCCAAAGGCAGTTTTCTTTTTAGCAACAGATTACAGAGCAATCAAATTTCAAAGAAGTAAAAGTGACACTATTTGGTCAAATCTATAACATTGACACGTAACAGCACTAAAAATGTAAAAGACTTTACTATGCATGCATGCCTCATTTCTATAAAAGGATGTTTCGATGCACACACACACACACAAGTCTGTATAATAACCTGTTCCACTTTCATTCTAGATATGGATGTATAGTATATATTTGTATAGCGCCATCCATGTGCATAGCGCTTTACAGCAGCAATACACGTGACCTAGGAATAAGAGCGTCAGATAAAAGCTAGCATTAGGAAAAGGAGTCCCTGAACCAAAGCGCTTACAATCCGAGTAGTAAGGGGTGAGAACTTCGAGACACAGTAAGAGGGTGTTCTGGTAAGTGCATTTGAGATGTATTCTAGCAGCCACAGGGAGAAACCCAAATGCTTCATTAATAAGGTGTGCTTTAAGCAGCGCCTTAAAAAGGTGGAGAGGGGGAGTCAGATATTGAGGGGTATTGCATTCCAGAGATGTGGGGCAGTAAGTGAGAAGGGTTTTAGGCTGGAGGGGGCTTTAGATACAAAAGTGAGAAAATGGGGCTGATACTGGGTGTATTGTAATGCTGCCAATAGTAATAGAGAATGGGACAGTGGAGCCAGGCTTGGAATGTTAAGCTCAAGTCGGCAGAAGGCCATCCAAGATGCTACAGCGGAGACATTCAGAGTCTTTGATATGCACAGCAGGTGGTTGATAACAAAATTTGTGCATCATCAGCATAGGTTAATATTTAAACACAAAAGATGTGATTCGGTCACCTACAGAAAATGTGTACAGAGAAAAGCAAATAAAAATACTACTTGTGGGTGTCGTCAAGTCTCAGACAGGTCTACTGCGTAATGACATGCAAATGCGCAAACCATGCTAGAGAGAAAAGAGAAGTCCCAGGACAGACCTCTGGGGCATGCCCACAGAGAGTTCAGCTGAGGTGGTAGTGTTCGTGAACGACAAAATATGAGAGGTAAGAGGAAATCCATGCTAGAGCTCTGTTACGGATACCAACCGTATGGAGAATGTGAAGGCAAAGAGGGTGATCCATAGTATCAAAAGCTGAAGAGAGTTTGAGTAATATCGGCAGGGTGTATTTACTGGCAGAATGAAGGTAATCATTATAATGGTGAATTCCATTGGTGAATGCCAAAAGAAGAGGTTAGATAAAGCAGGAAGCCCAAGTGAGAAAAGGGTCATCATATGGCAGTTTAAGTCCCCAGGGATAAGAGAAAGAGCCTGGATTCAAAGTGTGAGAGAAAACAGAAGGGATGATAGATGGCAGTCCCCTGGTTAGGGAAAGGACAGAACCTGGACAGTGTGAGCCTAAAATGAAGGAAAAGAAAAAGGAAGGCATAGGAAGGATTCAGTAATGGCAGATTGAGAGATGAAGCCTCACGCCCCCACCCCTGCAATCAGGGCAGAGAGTGTAGGAGAATGGCCACATTGATAGAGTGTAGCTTCCAGTGTCGAGTCTTTGTTATAACAAAAAGGAGTAGAGTATGAGAGAAAGAGAGGTAATGTACAGACAGGAGCTTGCTAGAAAAGTAGCATGCATGCTAAAGGGTACAGGAGAATGGGACAAGGGATGGAGGTAGACAGGATGGGTGTGAGGTTAAAGGAGTATATTCAACACAACAGCAACAAGTTGGATGTGGACAAGAGCATGTAGAAATAAGACCGGGCCAGGATTGGGAGAGATCTCCACCTGAAGCAAGGAGAAGAACTGGAAATGTGTGAGGAGGATTCATAGGTGTGTTTTAATTCAGGGTGTATTGTTGAGTGGTGTAAAAGGGCACAGATAAGAAAAGTTCATGTGAACTGAAAAGTGCAGATGGTAGGAAAGATGGAGATCTACGGATGGAGTGAAAAATAGGGAGGATGGTAGAAATAAAAGTTTGGAAGAGCAGTTTGGAAGAGGAGGTGTGACGGATAGCCTTCACGCCGGAACACCAGTACCCAAAACAGTGGGTCACCAATCGAGTCTATCAAGCTTTTGCCCGCCAGGAAAGGGCAGTGGTCCTACTGACCGCAAGGGATTCCCGTTCAGACTAGGGCAAAAAAGGTGCCAAACACACACATGCTATTCCTAACCTTACTTTGCTAGAATAGTAGCGTCATCACCCAGGACCCTCTAGGGAGAAACCTACCCCAATAACTATGCTCTTATACCTGGGGTACGTCCCAAATAATCTCGGTGATTACAGGCTCTCGCAGGGAGCTACAAATTGTATAATCCCAGTACACACATCGTAATGATTAGATCCTAAACTCTTACATCCTTGCGGTCTCTAGGGGCAATGGGATCGACTAATTCAGAGTACAAGATTTCAGAAAACACACAATTTTACAAAATCACAGCACACAGTAAGGCAGAGATTATAGTGGGAGGCTGCAGGGCATAAGTCATGTACTATATGCAGACGACAGGGGGCATAGCAAAGGCGTGGCCAGTGATGTCACACGAGTGGTTCGTCATAGGCTGAACCGCTCCACGTGACGCCACGTGGCCGTCGCATCTCAAAACCAAATCTTTTGTAGCCTCAAAATTTGGTTTCCTCGTCGTAGGGCCTGTGCGTTCAGTCATTCGCATTATGGGTACTCGCGGCGGACTTCAGGTATTTGTTTTGGCGCCAGGCGCAGTAGCCACCACTATAATCTCGGCCTAACAATCCTAGTCTAAACTCACTAGGGAGTAGCATTGCCACCAAACTACAAGTGAACACCCCCTCTCTCCCTCCCCAAAGTACACAGGTACAAGCCCACCCACGACCGGTAATCGCACAAGGAGTCAATCCCACTTCCTACGAAATTTCAAGTAGACCCTGCACAGGGCCTGACCCGCCGCTGCTTTTCTTTATCACTTTCTCCTCCCACCTGTGCACACACTTCTGGGCGTTGTTAAGATCTCCTCTGCATCCACTGTCCCCCCTTTCTCACCCTCATGCATCCACTGCCCATCTCACTTTCTGCACCAAAGGTAGTGCCCCCAACACTCCTGACCCTGTGTCTATCTTGCGACTACCCCTGCGCCCCCTCGTGATTGTACTGGCAATGTCAAGCTCTGCGCCCAGACACCAGCCCCACAATCCCCATCTCTCTTTGCCCCAGCTTCGCACGAAGAATGTAGGTCTGTTTAATAATGGAAGAACAAAAGAATAACTTCTGGTTCCGCAATGAGATATTTTGCATTAAAAAAAAAGAAAAGATATTGGTGTGCAGTAGCGGGTAGATCACATTAGGCGGCCAGCAAAAGTAGATCTTAGGTAACCCAAGTCTGAGACCCCTCGTTCAGAGTAATGCAATGTGTAAATGATGTAATAGTTACTATTTCCATATATACCATATGTTACATCTCCTACGGTACAGACTTAAATGGCATAGCAAGATGTAACAGGTCAGTAGATGGCATACACCACAAAAAAAGAGTAAGACCAGCTTAAATTAACATAGGTTGGGCAGTAGTTTTGCCAACTCCACGAACAAAATTTATTGACAATCAGCTTTGAGATCTTCAGTTCCAAACAACCCGCTGTCAAATCTTAAATGTAAAACATGCACAGCCAAGGACCTCAATAAGAGTTAGATCCTAACAGCCTGTTATTTGTTTTTTCCAGCTATACCAACAAATGATGCACACCAGGCAGTACTTTCACTGGTATAATCACCACATTATTAAATAAACTCTTTTATATTACTACCATATAAATGTAGGTTCTTCAGTTTATTCCCCAATGATCTCTCTACGCACTCACTTGGAGACTTCATCAACTCTTTAGGCCTTGGGTATCCTCTCTAAACTGATGATACGCAGATCTACCCCCACAATTCAGTCCTAAGACTGATTACCTCCTGGTAATATCCTTGTGGATGGTGCTTCGCTGCTTTAAACATAATGTCTAAAACCAATCTCCTCATATTTCCCCCTTAATCTGGCCCAACATCCAGTGTCAATAGAACTATCATCTATATGGTCGCCGAAGCCCATTGCCATGGGGTGACATTCGACTCTTCCCTTTCCTTCACCATACATATTCACGGCATGGCTGAGGCCCCACTGCACGCCCGCCTTGCAACCTGGCGGCGCTCTGAGGCGCGTGGCCAAAACGGGCTGTGTGGGTTCGGACACGGACACACACACCTCCCGCGCCTCTCTGATTGGCTCCCTGCCACACCACATGACGCGTCGCCGCACAGGATCAAACTGGTTGTAGCCCCTGCCGGCTGACGCGTCAGTGCGCAGTGAGTCTGGGAGCGAGGAGGGACTGGGGACAGCCAGGGAGCAGGTAAGGCTACGGCCCCAGTGCCTGCACTGCATGCACGCCTGCGAGGCTGGCGGCACGTGCAGCCAAATTCCCCGGTCTGCAAATTCTGCTGCTAAAATAATTTCACTTTCTCCCAAAACAGTCTCTGCTCATCTCCTCCTTAAATCCCTCTCCTGGCTTCCCAGCACATTTGGGACAAGCTACAAACCTCTCCTTCTAACCTTTAAGGCTTTCCACTCATCTTCTCCTTTCTACATATCAGCTTTGATCTCACGTTAACATGCCCCTGCTTATCTCCTGGGCTCTACCCGTAACTGTCTCCACTCCACCCCTTTCACATTTACTGTTCTCACCTTAAACCTTTTCCTCTCGCTGCCCCTTACCTGTAGAACACCCTCTCACTATATACGCTAAGCACCATCTCTCACCACCTTTAAGGCCTGGGACATAGTAAATTGAAGCTCGCTGAGGCGCGCTCCTGCTCTGCCTCGCCTGCTGAAAATGGTGCTTTTTTCTGTCCTTGCAGGCGAGGCAGTGAGCGCACTCTGGGGGCGGGGCGGAGCAGAGGCGTGTCAGGAGGCGGGGCTAGTCGCCCGCTCCCATTGGATGGGAGCGGTCACGTGACCTCTCCTCCGCTTCCCCGAGCAGCAAATTTGAAACTTGCCTGTCTCTGCAAAGTTTCAGAGCCTCCGCCCGCATGCGGAAGGGGAAACTATAGCCGCGCTGATGAGATGCAGGGGGTTTGTGCATCTGCTCAGCCCACCTCAGCGAGCTTGAATTTACTATGTCCCAGGCCTAAGACAAACCTTAAAACTCACCTCTTAATTTAACCGCTTTAATAGCCTAAACTCATGGCTACTGCCCCAAACCCAGTCACTCCTACCAACCATTGTGGCCAATCACTACCATCTACTGCACTTATTCACTCACCTGCTGTCTCCAAGTCTCCCAACATACCACTTAGATTGTAAGCTCTCCGTGGCAGGGATTTCCTTTCCTCTGGTTTATCTTTGTTGCACTTATCGTATTTTAATTCCCCTTACTGTCTCTTTTGTAAAGTGCCACGTACACAGTGGGCACTACATAAAAATATATGTACATGAAAAGTACAATGTAAAATTGTTTAAAAGATAAAATGCATATATGGACAACTGCTTGTAATTATTTGCTTAGCCTTTTACACGTACTGATACAAAGAAAGATTGCTGACATGTTATACAGGTTTTAATACAACAAAAAGTCATTCCATCCGCAAAGCAAAGTGTATGGGTGAATAACTAGTGTAGATTTGTTTTGTATAATTTGGGCAATAACGATTCACTATGACAAGAACGGCCAAAAGCAGGGATACAAAGCAATGCAAAAAAAAAAAAAAATCACCTATTACATCATTAAAGTACTGTAGCGCTTATAAAAAGGTGAACTTTCTCACTTCATAAATATTGCCCCAAAATAATGCCTCTTTTTGGGAAAAATGTACGTGCTTCATATAAACTGATACCAACTGAAACGTAACCTCACTGCTAAATGTGTCAGCATCACGCTGCACTAATTCAATATGGCAGATAAGGCAAAGCACTTGATTGGGAAACAAATGTTGCATTCAATATAAAGGAGCAACCCAAACAATATCCTACATGTTCTTTTTTTTAAACAAATCAGTTCAGTACAGTAGTATACGATAATACTTACTATTTTTTTTTTTATATTCAACTCTTCATGTCATTTTAATGAGTTTTAATATAATGATGATCCTTTGATTTGGTTTTAGCCACCTCCCCCAGCAGTGCAAGATCTTTGTAACACTTTCCCATTTGTGATAATTTGTTACCAATGTTCCCAGCAGTTTGAGCTGCAAACTATAACAATAAATAATGTTACCGTAGTAATTTCAGAAAACATAGCTGCTGAGTTACACTGACTGAAGGATTGATTTGAAACTGAAGGGCAGCCATTCAGTGAACCCTTGGAAGCAGGATTTTGTTGATCGATCAAAGAACAAAATCAATTGGCAGCTTAGGTATATTTGTTTTCAACAAAGGTAATCAAAGGCTGCATATATTAAAACAAACAAACTACATACAGTACATACATTTTATTTTTTTTAAGCTGCCCACATTGCCTTTAAGAAAGTCTCTCATGCCTAGTAAGACCAAAGAAAATTCACTTGATAGACGATTTATTTGCAAACCAATAATATGCTGCAATGATGAACATACAAGCAGTATAACAAATACTAAAAGATCAATATTTAAAAGAAAATTTTGCTTTTAGCCTATTTGTGGGGCATTGTGGGATACTAATCATGCAACCAGGGATTCGCACATTTGTACCGTCAACACTTTACAAACAACATAATTGTGGTGTTATTTGTGTTTGTATTGCAGGAGGAAGAAGCTGTAAGCATGCAAGACTACAATACTGTTTAACAGAAAAAAAAGCAAGCCTGATGATCCAATCTAAACTACCATTGGCATTTCATTACAATGCGCTATGTATATGCGGTTTGAAGGTTACAAACCTACTCCAACGCCCTTTTTTTATACCATACATTAATTAGTTCCTTGGAGCAACACTGTTTTGCAATCTTATGGTCTCACAGAACTAAATATCCATCTCTTAATTAGTATGTGTGGATTCAACAATTTATATTGCACAGTTATATAAAGACAGAAGACAGAAGCCCCAATGCCACATCCATGCTTTTATAGGATACTAGCTGAGAGACCCGGCGTTGCCCGGGCGTGGAAGGGGCAAGGGGCGTGGAAGGGCGGGGAGGGCAAAGGGCAGGGAGGGGCAGGGGGGCAAAGGGCAGGGAGGGGCGGGGGGGGAAAGGGCAGGGAGGGGCAAAGGGCAGAGGGGCAGGGAGGGCAAAGGGCAGGGGGAGTCAGGGACGCGTTAAATAACCCATTCCCCTGCGTTTACTCACCTTGCACACGGCCGCGCTCCTCTTCGTCCGGGTACCGGCCGCGCTCCTCCTCCACCTCGGCCTCCTCAGCGGAGAGGCTGAGACGCTCCGGTGAGGAGGTGCTGTGCCTTTCGCGGGGAGAGGTGGAGACAGCCGGAGGAGCGCCCTCGGGGACGGGGAGCGGCCTGTGTGAGGGGAGAGCCGCACAGTGCGTGCTCTGTGTGTGGGGGGGGGGGGGGGGGGGTGTGTGTGTGTGTTGGACCTTTGGCCCGTCACTCCGCCTCAGGCCAATGAGAGGTGTGCGGGGGCGGGCGGGCCAAGGGAGCCATCTGATTGGCCTGAGGCGGAGTGACGGGCCAAAGCTCCAATGCGATTGCCGCTAGGGACAGAGGACACGCAGACAGGCATACAGTGCTTTCAGAAATATATAGTAGATATAAGTAGATATATATATATATATCCAGAATATTGCAAAGCCATGTTTGAAAAGAAATAACTACCAGGAATTAATACAGAAGGAGGAAGTTATTAAGCAGTCTTCAGGCTATGAAACAAGGCCAAACCTGCCTTACAATTCTGATATATCTCATGAAAAATGTAACATTGCACTTCTTTTCTGATCATTTTAGCTCTATTTTTGACACATTTTTAAAGATGGATAAATAATTGTCCATACAATCTTAAAACCAATGGGTAGAAGAAATCTTAGGCTGCGCTTATAGTGCCGGCGACAGAGACGTCGCGGCAAAACAAATGCATTGCCGCCGTCACGTGCTCTTTTAGTAAGCGCGACGCTGGTTTGGTCGCGATCGCTGGAAGTCTTATCTATTTGATTTTTGCAAGCGACCGTAGCCTGACCGTCGCTATAAGAGTAGCCTTAGGAGGATGCCGGCCACACTCAGCTGAGCAGGGCTGTCTGGCAGCTTAACCACCGCATTTTCTGCACAGCAGGTGGCACTGCAGAGCTCTCTATAGCTGCTCCTCACGAGAGAGAGGGAGTCAAGAGGATGGGGGGGGAGCCTTTGGCCCGTCACTCCGCCTCAGGCCAATGAGAGGTGTGCGGGGGCGGGCGGGCCAAGGGAGCCATCTCATTGGCCTGAGGCGGAGTGACGGGCCAAAGCTCCAATGCGATTGCCGCTAGGGACAGAGGACACGCAGACAGGCATACAGTGCTTTCAGAAATATATAGTAGATATAGTGTGGTGGGTTTGGTTTTTGAGCTTGCTGGCAGTTCTCTAATGTTTCTGTAGCATAGCGGCTATGTGAAACAAGTTTTTTTTTTCCAACGTAGGAACTTTTTGTTCTTTTAGTAACAAATTTAACTGCTCCAAGAGATCTATGCTGTACACACCACCACTAGAAGATCCTCAGCTTGTAACATGTACACAATGTTTTATAAATGGAAACAAGCCCTTCAAAACTGTAGATAAATTGTGTTTTTGGTTTGTACCTCATCAAATCCAGCTCCGAAAAGGCAGACCACTTGGCTCACAAACATTAACATTGTGAACATGGCATTAACACTGGCTTATTTAGAGGTATTTATTCATAAAATAAATATTTCGCTTTTTATTAGTATGCTTAAATTATATTTTTTCAGCAGATACCCTTAAAGCAGGCGGTGTCGGTCAAGTGTTTCCTTTGCCCTTTCCTGTCCCTTCCATGTTAGATGACCAAGCAGTTGAAATGATGGGCACTAAGGCTGAGAAAGGAAAGGATAAATTCCAAATTACCACAGTGGTAATTTCACAAAATGTTCGGGATTGAAAGAAGCCAATCCCAGAATGTCCCCTCTAACACGTCACCGCAACTGGTCCAAGATGATCCCAAACGCCTTCTCCTTGGCTGCTTATAACAGAAAGAAGCAGGCAATGCACAAGGCTCAAACATAACATTCAGTGGGGCTTATTCAATAAAGTGTGATAGTGCACGGAAAGTCCAACGAGTTGAATGGGGCTTTTCATGCGATCGTGCGTAATCAGCACTATCGCATTTCATTGAATGAGCCCCAGAATCTTTACATCCAATGTGTACATTTCTATGGCTATTCCAAAAGAATGCGGTATTATCATGGACCTCCTTACATAACTTTAGTGAAAGAGAGGCAATAAAAGCAATATGGTGCATGCCTCACAACCACAAAGGGGTTAAGCGCTCCCTTAAATACTCCTGTTTAGGACCTATAGTTAGCCATTACCAACTCGGATTACAATGCAAATGCAATGCCAGCATCATGTGTCATCACTCATAAGTATCAGTCAGGTGTTACATCACTGTTGCAGTAATCCCATCAGACCAATTTGTAATTGTATGCTGCCTCTATTGTGTATTGGAAATTAAATAAGGCCAAAAAACCCTTCCAAATGAGAACATATAGCACTGCACATTTTATTCAATTTCAATACATTCATCCTTTTGTCCAATTCAACTACAGAAGGTAGAATAGTGTGAGGGTTGTTAAAACATGTAGCAGTTATCCCTGCACTTGAGAAAAGTTCCACTGAAATAAATCTGTTTCAGTACAATGTTTTACAGTGTTCTTATTTTTACATGATTTGAACAACCATGAAAGCGATTGAAAAAAGCATAACATTTGCTGCAATTCACTGTAGGTCATAAATATTAGGTCTTCTGATATATTTAGGCATTACATTATTACCAGTTTATGACTCAAAACGTAATCATGAACAGTTAGGCTAAGGCCCCGCTCCCTCAGTTAGCGCGCCCGCACTGCAGACAAGCGGGGCGCTGACAGACACAGACCGCGATATGCGGTCTGTAGGGAGCGGGAGCTGGAGTGGGAGGGAGGGGCGTGGTTTAAGCAGAGGGGGGCGTGGTTTAAGCAGAGGGGGGCGTGGTTTAAGCGGAGGGACCCGCTACCCCCCCCCCGGCCACGGGCGCGGCGCCGGGGCCTGCAGGAGGGAGCTGCTGCGGGCTGCCCTACTCACACGCTGACACTCAGGCGCGCACGCGCGCACACACACACACACACACACACACACACACACACACACACACACACACACAGACAGGCACTCCCGCTGCTTTCCCTCCACACTCTCCTCCCCGCTCCCCGAAGCCTCTCCTCCTCCCGAAGCCTCCCCTCCTCATTGGCTCACAGCCACACGTGACGCGTCGACGCTTGGGATTACAATTCTCTTGAATCCCCTAGCAGCTGACACGTCACAGCGTGTAGTGAGCTGTGCCATGAGGGGGGACTGGGACCGGCTCGGGAGGATTCCCCTACTGGTGGGGAATGCTTGTGCGGCCGCCCGCGCCGCTGGGCGCAGTGGGTCCCAGGCCTAGGGATACATGATTAAGGTACAAGGATGAACACTGAAATTTGGTCTCAATGTCAACGAACAAAAGAAATAAGAAAAACAGAACTCTAAAATAAGGAGAACCTTCTACAAACTGAATATGTTTAAACATGCAGCATCCAAATACTGGACAGAAGTCTATGCAGTAAATATTAACCAAGCAGAAAGCAAAAACCAATACGTGATAATGGCAGACAAGCTCTATATATTTTGATTTAAATGTCTTGACTTGTCAAGTTTACATTTTTAGACAGACTAAGAGGGACTTGTGCCTCATAAAATAACTTCAGCACACAGATTTGTCATTATCACACAAAAAACCTTTTACAAATACTAATGTAGCACAGAAACTATAAGTATAAACTATGCTGCCCACTTTGTACCCTGTGCAATTTAGGATACATACAGTAAATATAATGCACGTACAACCTATAATACCATCACATTGAAAATGTCCCAGTATGATTATTATAAACCTCAACATACAAAAAGTGTAAATGCTATTAAGATTTCTAAATGTATAACTCATTTGAAATATTATAAGCCAATAAACATTATGTGCTTTAGTCTACTGACAGACTATTTGAGATTCAAAATGACACTTTCAACGTACCAATGAGTGGTGTTTATTTAAATGTATGAAGACTTGGAACTGTGGGTAAATTGTGTTCATATGGCAATGTAAAGGAAGTGATTCATGATCGCCTGTCCCTTTCCTTAACAAGCTGTCTGGTCAGCACAGTTTATTTTCAAAATGTTGTGGGGTCCCTTTGTACTCATTGGAAATCAAAGCTACAAAAAGAAGATGTACAGGATGAGTACAGTTCTGGAAAATGCACGCCTTCTTTATAAAAAGTACATAAGCATGGGTACGCATTAGGAAACATTCAGTTTGTCAAATAACTACAAACAAAAAGTTTTTCTTCTGTTGTTGCAAATAGTCCACAATGGAAGTTTAATCTCAAACCTCTCTTTTGTCCACTTCAACAAAAGCTCCAAATGAAGCACTCTTAAAAACAACGGAGCAGGAATTTGGGCTCTAAATGAAATAAAACGAGTGGTAATCATGGCTTAGACAATGGATGCCAGATGCTTGTGCCCTACAAATTAATCTCAACAGGGAACATGTAAACAAAAAACAAATAAAACAAAAAACACCTTTTAAATTTGCTAAATAAATGACGTTTCAATTACCCCATTTTGAAGTCTCAAAAGTTAATTATGTGAACTCGTTCAAATAATTAACATTCATTTTCACTTACATTTCTCACACTGCAATGATAACCTATAGGCAATTTACCCGATTTTCCCCCTTTATCATCATTCATATCACTTTAAAAATGCCTTCCTCAAAACAAGTGAATCGCTACATTGATTCTCTCAAGATGAAAATTAAAACATTTCCATTTTAACGCCATATAGAATGATTACCTTTTTAATTTACAGATCATTTTATAAGAACTTTAAATGTATGCCCAGCTAGTGTGAATATGGTTCAATACAAAATACTATACTGTACTGCAAACTAAACCACATTACTATACTGAAACTGTTTATCCTTCTACTAAACATATCCAGTGCTGAGAACTTACAGTAATCAAAGGTCACAAATTGTTTCCTGTTACAGATTTTCTTCCCACAATATATTTTAATGTTTTTCCAGTTCATTTTCAAATCTCTAGATAATAGCGAACATCCAGAAAATTATGGGTTGTATGTCAAATTGTTTACTATCAAATTTGTAGAAAAATGCAATAGCGCTCCATCGGCTTGGACCAAGACGACAAAGTTAGAAGATAGTACAGAATATAAAGTGAAAATCCAACATGTATAAGTAAAATGTATGTGTTCACCCATACACATTTCCAGCTTCCCTTAAAAAGCGTTCTCGTTGCAGAAAAGGCTCGCTTCCAAGGCCCAAGGAAAGAGCATTTTCCAAACACACGGAACAAGTTTCTTAAGTAGCAAAATTATTTATGCAATAAAAACATAGAAAAACATGGCACGGGCTATATAACACCAGCAGACACCATCCCCGGATGCGTTTTGAGATGTCACGTCTTTTCAGACAACTATAAGTATTTTAAAACCATTTCAGTTAACTTTTCCATAGAAATGGTTTACGGCGTTTAGCAAATTATCTCAACACTAAAAGAGGTCATATAATCATTAAGATGTCTAGTCTTGTTTGTTTACACAGTAATTATGGTGCCATAATTATTTAAACAGAAAGGTATGCTATTCATTTTCCCCCAAGTTTAAAATGATTAAGACAATTACTTTAAGGGTTATTAAATCTTTCTAATGAAGCTATTTATACTGATAAATTGTTTAAAAATATATGTTTAACTGCCCCCTTAAATGAAGCAGTTAAAATATTACACTTTACAACAAAATTGAGTAAGCTTCACACAGTACGAACGGTAAAAGAAAATATATTTAGAAACATCTAATTCAGTGAGTTAATGTAATATTGGATTTGAGACTTTAAATGCAAGATTTAAATGTACTTAAAAAGTATAAAACACCAAGCAATGTATCACAAACGAGAATTGATTGGGAATTCAAATTGCCCACAATAAGCCTACAAAGTGTGCACATAGATAAATATTATTCCTGAGCAAGAATATAGGTCCAAGTTATTTATAAATGTAAGATTTGTAAAATGTATAAATAAAATGGACAATTACACACCAAAATCCTGTATTTAGCCGAAGGAAAATACAATGTGATTCTGCTTATCACTTTATTAAAAAAAAAAAAAAAAAAAAAAAAAAAGGGGGATTATAACGAACTTTCTCAACCAAAAAAAAAA
This sequence comes from Ascaphus truei, assembly GCA_036426205.1. Taxonomy (NCBI): domain Eukaryota; kingdom Metazoa; phylum Chordata; class Amphibia; order Anura; family Ascaphidae; genus Ascaphus; species Ascaphus truei. The sequence goes on along the minus strand of CM071571.1, from coordinate 3,734,780 downwards.
ACTCACATGCAGGGAATAAGAAAAGAAAGCAGGGATTTTGTGCGATAGGGACAATACACTGCATTGTTTCTGTTTAATGATGCTAGAGGGATGAATACAGGAGTGTGATCGATGCCTGTCACCCACCTCTCCACAGATCCTTGCTGGACACAGAAAGCATTTTAAAAAGCCCACTTTGCATGCAGCTATTTAACAAGTTAGGTGACAAGAGTGGCATTTGCTGGTAGGCTCAGAGTCCAACGATTGTTTGGAGTGTTAGACATTAGAAAGGAGTGGAACAAATATACATGTCTATACACCATAAACACGTAAGAATATTGCAATATATTTTGTATGTGCTTTATCTTTGACCAACTTTACAACGAATTCACTGCAGCTACTAACTTGGTACAACTATTTCTATTAGCAACAAACTCAGCAATTAGACAGTTGCTGTTTTATTGAAAATATTATAATACTAATTTTATATTTTCTGTATCAATGTCATTTCTTTGAATATTTAAAAAATCAAACATCTGGCAATAGAGAAAATAATTTATATTATTTTTTAGCTGTCAAAATATAAAAGCAGCAGAAACGTTAAATAGAAGAAATATTCTGTTATTTGTTCTCTTCTGCTAACATTTGAGATTTTATAGCAGACTTTGAAAAAGTCACCAACCAGATTTGGAGGGGGGGGGTAACGGGTTTTGGCAAAAGGAATGAGGGTGAGGCGACAGGGGCAACGGGTGGGGGGGGGGGGGTAGGGGCACGGGTGGGGGGGGTAGGGGCAAGGTGGGGGGGGGGGCGGGGTAGGGGGTGGGGGTGAACGGGGAAACGGGGGGGGGGGGAGACAACAGGGGTGGGGGGGGGGGGGGGGGGTAGGGGCAACGGGTGGGGGGGGGTTAGGGGGGCAACGGGTGGGGGGGGGTAGGGGCAACGGGTGGGGGGGGGGTAGGGGCAAAGGGGGGGGGGGCGGGGGGGAGGGAGGGGGGGGGGGGGGGGGAGGGGAAAGGGGGGGGGGGGGTTCCGTAGGGGCAAGGGGGGGGGGGTGAGGGGGGCAACGACCTGTGCCTCGGAATCCAGCGGCGTAGGGCTCCCCTTCGGAGGAGAGAAGACATCTCCAGGCTGGGCCTCCGGGCCGAGTTTCACGCTGCCGCTTGCAGTACCGTCATCGCCTCCCGGGCTGCTCCCCGTGCCGCCGCCGCCGCTCTCCCGGGGCCCGGGCCGGCCTCCCCAGCTCTCCTTCCCTACGTCTCCATCCAGGAGCTGCCGGCTGGTTCCCGACCTCTCGGAGCTCCCTTCCCCCACCCCGCTGCTGCTGCTGCCCCGCTACTGGCTATCGTCCTCCTCTTCCTAGCTTCTTCCTGTCTCTCCTCCCGGGCCCCGGTTCCCGCTGCGCTCCCCCGCGGCCTCCTCATCCTGTCCGGGCTCCCCCTCCCGGCCGTTCCCCGGGCCCCCGGTTCCCGCTGGCGCTCCCCCTCCGGCCTGCTCGCCCCTCCCGGCCCTGCTGTGCTGGCTCTGTGCCGCCGCTGAGGCTTCGTCTCTTGGACGGGCGGCGCCTCGGGCGGCGGGGGGAGGAGGGCGGTGGTCGTGGCGGCGGGGCGGGGAGTAGGAGGTGGGCTGATGGGGTCGGCGCTGGCGGGGGAGTGAGGAGGAGGTGCTGGGGTCGCTGCTGGCGGGGGGAGTGAGGAGGGGGCTGGCGGGGTCGCGCTAACGGCGGCATGACACTCGCACTGTTGTGGGATTACCTCAGGAGGGAATGCGGGGGGCGGGGCCCGCGCACGACGGAAGGCACGCGCTAGAGGAGCTCCGCGAGGGGGACAAACGCGTCACTGAGATTTTCAGCGAGCTGACTGCCAGTGTATGCAGGGGAATGAAGGGGACAGCAGGGGGGCTGCAGGAGAGGGGGGTGGAGAGGTCATCATTGGGTTCAGAGGGACCAGGGGGGGCTGCAGAGGGACAGCAGGGGGGCTCGAAGAGGGACAGCGGGCGCAGGAGGGAAGCAGGGGGGCTGCAGAGGGACAGCAGGGGGGCTGCAGGAGGACTGCAGAGGGGAAGCAGGAGGACTGCAAGGGCGGTTGTGTATGCTTGCTGAAAGCAGCTGCTCTGTGTCTTGTGTGGTGCGTGTACATGCAACACCCAGGAACATACATTTCCTACGGGGATGAAAGTGTGGGTTGCCCAGGCTCCCTCAGGCCTGTGCTGTAGGGCCCTCTTCTAAAGGGAGTAGAGGTGACAGTACTGGGGGCATGGCGCCTTGGTTTCGGCATAGTACGTTGCGCCGGTGGGCGTTGTCTAGGGCGTGCCAGTGACATCTCGGAGCTGGTTCACCTCATTGGGCAAACCGCTCGGTGACCGACCTGTCGCGCCGAGTTTGAACATGATTTTCGCGCCCCTCGCTTACGTGCGCACGCGCTTGGTCGCGGAGGCGTTCGCTCGATGCGAACGGTCCGCGGTCCCATGGCCCCAGCTTAAAGCAGCAGTCCCAGAGCTTTTATTATTTTTATTTTTTCCCTTTATATGCTATGAGCATCAATACAAACCACACAATGATAAGTAATTAGTAGGTTGACGACCGATCTGGCGATGATTCGGCTCGGTGGTTGACTAAATGGTGCAGAGTAGTACTGACTCAGTGTCTGTGACTTTGGAAATGGTTGTTGCTTTATAACAAAAAAGGCTTGTTACATTATAATACATGAAAAATGTCATCGAGTTGTTAAAAAAAAAATTGCACAAGTATTTTCAGTACAGAAACGATTTAAAAAAACAAAAAAAAACCATGTAGATATTGCTTGATCTGCAGTTTAAAATGAGAGTACATGAGATGGGAGAGAACGTAACGTGTGACGGTGAGGGGGGGGACCAGGCTCTCAAAGGTTTAAAACCCGTTGGTTACCTCTGATCCATGTATTGGGGTAAGAGTGTCAGCTCTTGGCCCAACTGTTGTACATGGCATACTGTGTAGATATACGACAATAAAGAATCTAGCTTCCAGGGATTGCCAGCAAGCAGGATGGATGGGGTATGAGTTTCAAGGGGAGTTTGCGGAGGAAATTGTTGTCAGAATGTGCCTAAGTAGCTGGGGTCCGGAGTGTGCGTGTCCCCTAAAAATGTACCCGAGAACATGCTTGGTTGTCGGATACCTGTAGGTACACTGTTCCAGCAACTCCCCTGAAAATGCTTGCGTGACTCACCGTAGGGTTCCCTGCTTCAGCACAGCCCAGAAAGGTAAATGAGGGCACAGGAATGCAAAGTGCCCATGTAACAATAAGGGGTCCCTAGGTTAAGGGGGGGTATACAGTATTGCCCAGAACCGTATTGGTGTTCATGGGCACTCCAACCATAATATAAGGGTTTGGAGGGGATTTTTAAAGTCGGTCCAAGTTCTTAGATAGTGTGCGGGAATAAAAGGCTATATAATAAAAAAAAAAGTGCCGCTTTCCATTCTATTCCCCATACCCAGAGACTTAGGATTTATTAAAGTATATTTTTATTAACATTGTGTTTATATAACGTGTACTGTTGCACGTATATGAGCCGGGACTTTCAGAAACAATGTTCCGAAAGGCTACCAAGTTGGTGCACTGAGCTGCTGAAACAGAGATGAAAGCACCAGAGGATGCCCGGGCTGTGGGACCATTTGGGTAGAGACAGAGAAGGGCTCAAGTATCCACGTCCTGGGATGAATGGAGTCACACGGATTACCATTTTGCCCCACCAGACTTGGAGGAGCTGACCCAGCGGGTGGCATCTGAAAGACAGGAAACAGAAAAAATGGGTGTATATACGCGTAAAAATCTTGTGCGTGGCAATAATGTTATAATGTGATAGTGCACACAATAAAAATATATTAATATATAATAAAAACTTAAGGCTGCCAGGTGATACCAACTCCAAGATTAGGTTGGAAAACAAGACAAATAATAAACAATACAGACCGGCGCCATTAGTCCAAGGTGATACTAATGTCCGCACTGAAAGAGTCTTATAATGTGGATGGCTGTAGTAGTACTTCACAGTGTTTCATGAGTTGGACTCCATATAAATGTGCATGGAAGAAAAAACAGACAAAGAACATATCATAGTGCAGTATGCAAACAACCAAACATGCAGGACAAACCGACAAGACAAACATACATAAAACAGGCAAGGCGACTAACTTACAATAAAGTATTTATTAACACAATTAAAATGTGAGGTAGCCACGTGGATCCGGTGGGTAAAACCGGAATCCTCCTTACAGGACTGCCACAGGACTAAGCGGGGGCAAGGATAGATGGTAACCGGCAACAGCTCCGTTTTTTTCAGTCTTAGACCTCCAGGATTTTCCTCGTGACCGGAAGCGCGTCAACACACGCGGCTTGACGGATCTGTGGAGCTCCTGGTGCTGTCTGTCAACTGAATCCGGAAATCCACTGCTAGAAGGCGGGTGCAATCGACGAATTTCCTTTCACTTGGCTGCAAGGCCCGCAGTAATACCAGTCTCTGCCACACTCAAAAACAAATCTGCCCAACGCGTTTCGGTGTGATCCCCTGAAGAGTGGCATGCGCACGAAAAGCGTTGGGCAGATTTGTATTTTTGGTGTGGCAGAGGACTGGTAGTTACTGCGGGAGCCTTGCAGCCAAGTGAAAGGAAATCGGCGATTGCACCCGCCTTTTAGCAGTGGATTTTCGGATTCAGGGGACAGACAGCCCGGAGACTCCACGAGATCCGTCAGCCGCATGGTGTGACGCGCTTCCGGTAAGAGAGAAAGAAAACATGCGAGGTCTAAAGACTGAAAAAAACGGAGCTGTGCCGGTTACCATCTATCCTTGCACCCCTGCTTATGTCTGTGGCAGTCCTGAGGAGGATTCGGTTTTTACCCCACGGATCCCGCGTGCTACCTCATCATTTTAATTGTGTTAATAAATACTTTATTGTAGAGATTAGTCAGCGCCGTTTTATGTAGTGTTTGTCTTGTCCTGTTTGTCCTGCATGTTGGTTGTTTGCATACTGCACTATGATATGTTTTCTTTGTCTGTTTTTTCTTCAATGCACATGTATATGGAGTCCAATTAATTGAAGACAAGCTGTGAAGATACTACTGCAGCCATCTACTATTCTAAGACTCTTTCAGTGCTGGACATTAGTATCACCTTGGACTAATTGGCGCCGGTCTGTATTGTTTATTATTTATCTGAATAGCAAGGGACTAAGGTGGCAAACTTACGCATGTCCCTTGGTAGATTCAGATTCCCCGCTTACCGAGCTTTCCAGGCCGGCATCGCTCTGATTGGCTGTCGAGAAAGTTCCCACGCTCCGATTGGCTGTAGTATTTTGTGAATGAACTCCAAAATACTATAAGAAACCCCTAAGCCAATGAACGTTGAGATTTCTGGCGCAAGAAGACAGGCAGGCTTTTCAAAAGTGCTCTTCCGTGAATAGCACAGCACCGGCTTCAGAAAAGTCTGCCCGGAATATTTTCTAAGTCCCACTTTTGGCGGCCAAGTTCTGAGAATTGAACGTAGCGGTCGCAGCGGGAGTTCAAGCTGATTTTAGTTCCAGGACGTTTGGAACCAACTCCCAGTCAAGCAAAATCAAGTCCTCTGGAGAGAAGGGAGCGGTGGAGTCTGGAACTTCATGGCGATTTGAGTTCCAGGACATTTCGGGCTAAGGCCCAGTCATAGAAAAACTCATGTTTAGAGTGCCACACCGCTAGGAAAGTCTAGTTTTTTACCCCAGTTCCTATGTAAGTGTGTCTTTTCTTATGTAGTTTGTGTATCATTGTGTATATGCCTTTTCATGCGAATACATTTCCAATTTATTTCACTTGACCTGTTTTGCTCAATGAATGATCCTGGTAAAAAGGTGTAAATGACTGGTTTCCGTGACAATCAGGAGCATAGGAACATGGATAGCAGGGAGAAATACGTAAATAAAATAAGAGCAGCACAGAGGAGTGAGTAAGGGCATTAAACAGGCTATAGAAACACGGGAGACGCCATTTGACGTCACACAGCCCTGTTGACGATATTTGCATTACAAACCCGTAGTGGTGGCAACCCTGATGGTAACATATCCATAGTAAGAGACTGGAGGGCAACGTTTTGGGTAGAGGTTATGGCCTAATGAACCATCCATTCTGTGGCTCCCTTCACATTTCCATACATTACCTAGCAAAACACTCACGGGGAGAGGCTGAACAGATAACCGTTCCCAAGGAAGAGCCCACCACACCATAATGAAAAAATATTATTGATTTGGAATCACCTCTTAAACATTATTTAATCAATAACGTAACCGCTAAGTGAAATTATAAATACACCATAACATACAACTATTTGTTCATTCTACTACGCGGTATGTAGGTTTTTGCCGCTCAAGATGTCCCGGCCACGGTCTCAGGAAGACTCTACTTTCTAATTGCTGAGTGTTCAGGTTCCTGGTTTCACCTTGACAGGTTTTAACTGATATGTTATTACAGCTGTCTCTTTGTAAAGCAGCGAGTTAATGATGTGCTGCCTGCACTGACTCAGGTGTGGTCAATGTAATGCAATACTCTAGTATGTGGGTTATCAGTGGTGACCACTTAACTCCTTCCAGGCGGATACACACACCTTGAGCGGGAGTCATCTTCTGGGCTGTGTTTCGGGCGACGGCTTCCCTTTTCTTCATATTGGATTTCCAGGCTATCACGGCCCCAAGCTTCTCTTGAGTCCTTTTTCTGTGTCTGCCACACCATCTGACTTCCGATGGGGCCCATGATTCTGGTTCTCCTTTGTGCAATGCAGGGGGATGAGTATGAGGTTAGAGAGGTTTACTCCACAAGGAGAAGAAGTTGTGAGAGGCGAGGACGAGAGCATGTAGAAATAAGACAGGGACCAGGATTGGGAGATATATCCCCAGAAGCAAGGAGGCGAAGCATGGAAAGAAAGAGAATGTGTGAGGAGGATTTGTAGGGGTGTGTTACACAGAGTAGGGGGTATAGCTGGGTGGGGCCAAAGGGCACAGATAGGAAAGAAGTTCATGTGAACTGAGAAGTGGAGAAGGAAGGAGAGATGAGGAAATATGAATGGAGTTAGTGACATGAGGCTTGTAGAAAGAAAAGTGTAGTTTGGAAAGAAGTGAGGTTAGAGCGAATATAAATAGCAGAGGAGGGATGTCAGTGCTGCAATTTCAGTGTTGAGTACACTGACGGCTGGGCACAGAAAATGGAGTTCGGATAAGAGCACTGTACAAAATGTAAGAAATGCAATATATGATATATGGTGGTTGCAGAGGGAAGGGCGCGGTGCCTTTAGTCTGATTAGAAAATGTCCTCCTCTCCAGCACTGATCAATTCCAGAATCCAGGGCCAGTAGGTGTAAAGTTGTCCACTTCTTATTTCACTTCTGTTAAATTCCATGTTAAACTCCACTTAAAATGGTCCCCTTTAAAGATGGGGCACTGCCTGGCCCTGCAGTGCTGCTTCCCCAGTGTGTCTCTAAATATATAGGTCTAAGAAGTCACCTGAGCCCACTTAAGTTCTGCCCAACACAGGAGACAAATGTTGTGTGTAACCAGACAGTTTTTATACCTTTCCTAGCTGTTGGATTTACTAATCAGATCAGCACAGCAGATGTTAATAGCAGAGACAGCAACAAGACAAGTGCTTACCCATGCTAGCTGTCGGATTTGGAGTTCTCTTCTCTACTTCCTCTAGTCTGTGGCTGTGTGAGTTGATCTGTGTTAATGTTTCTTGCATCAAGCTTTTGATGTCTGCCATTTTTTCCTCAAATAGAAGGGAGATTAGTTTCAGTACTTCTTTAGCCCAGGACTCTGCGAAGGACATGTCTTCTCCTTCAGAAATATCTGGGGAATATGCCAGGTTTTTCTTGGTTTCTCTGTCTTTTTGTTTGTTTTTCTTAGGTGCTTGATTGGTCCACGAACTTATCTGATGACCTGTGCCAGGAACAAGAGCCCTCGTGCTTCCCCTCTGGGTTTATTACAGCCATTTCCAGTACCTACATGTGCATTGGGATCCATCTCAATGGACGTCATAGTGGAATTTCCTCCATCCAGAGGGAACAATACCATCTCAGTAGTGGTAGGTCATCTCACTAAGATGAGTAATTTAATCGCCACCAAACATCTTCCTACAGCGATGTAGACTGCTGATGTAAACTAAAGAGATGTATCCAAGGCAGGATACAAAGAGATCCCTGGTGGTGGTGCACTGCAGACCTTTATATAATAATGCGGTCAGAGGTAGGAAAAAATATCTAAAAGGTAAAATCAATTTTATTAACATAATATGTATAGTAAAAAATGACATATAACCGGGTAAGGGTATATGTCTATATGTTGAAGTGCCTCAATTACTCTAGTCAGACAGTTGCTAGAACGTTGCAGCACGCATATACCACCGAGGGGTTCTGAGCAAGGTTTCTCTGTACAATTATAAGACTGCTGATGTAATAACAATCGAGGGAGTCTTCTGTCATCACGGTGTACGAGATGAAATTGTATCTGACAACGGAGTACAGTTTACATCCAGATTCTAAGCGGTTTCTGTTCTACCCTGGGAGTAAGCCTGTATGTATCCTCCGCCTTCCACCCACAGTCGAATTGTCAAACAGAGAGGAATAATCCGACCCTTGAGCAGTACTTACGCCATTAGGTCAACTACCTCCAGGCCTACTGGGCTGTGTTTTTGCCAATCGTGGAATGTACATACAACAATGCTCAACAAAGCTCGATACAGCCAAGTCCATTCTTTGCTAATTATGGCTTCTCTCCTGCCTCCCAGTTTCTTGTCGGATTCCCACTATTTCAGAGAGATTTTCTTCTTTACAGAAGATCCAGGATAATTTAAAAGTAGCTCGTCCGAGGGTGCAGGAACAGTATGAAAGGACTGCTGACCAGCTCCACAGACCCACCCGTTTTTCAGGTTGGAGATACAGTCCGACTTTCCACCAGGAATCTGCGTTTAAAGATTCTGAACATTAAGCGTGGCCAGAAATATGCATATGCAAAATGCACGCACATTATAGTCGCGCCATCTCCATATGTCACAACCTTATTTTTTTAAGTATTTGTTATCATTATAAATATGGCTAATATCTCTGCTTTATCAGCTTATATAGATAGCAGACTAATCAATTATGTATTCATATCCCTTTTATAGTAAATGATTTAATGCGTCGTTTAGTGTCCGAATACGCACATGTTCATGGTCTTGTGCAGCCTGTATCCAATGAACTCTCTCAGTTAATTACAATCGGCTGACAGCAACTAACATCATGGGATACTTAAAAATGTGCTATGGTTACCATGGGAATGGTCAGCCAAACAAAGGATCCACCTCTGCTACAATGATCTTCCCCTGAGGAAGTTGCCTAGCAACAAAACGCATTGGGAAGACAGCACGCAGCTGATCATGTGAGAAAATAGGGGGTGTGGACCGTGGGAGCGTGCACAAGCTACCGGGCGCCGCAAAGAACGCCGCTGCCTGCATTTAGAGGACAACTTCAGTTAAGCCGTTGACCTAGCGATATCGTGTAAGCGCGCATTCTGCTATCTGGCTGCCGTGGAGTGATTCCATGATGCATTTGTTCACCTTTTGGTGCTTTCTTTTATCTGAATGTTTTGGTGTTATTATAGCACCTGCCGGATTTTTATTAGTTTAAGTAAATGTGATTACTCGATAGGAGTGTAGCCAGGTATCCCCTGCTACCAATTCTCTGCCTAACACGTAAGTCCTGGTACCAGCGCAGGCAGTGATAGGGTTAAATCTACGCCCTGCTGCAGTAATTAGCTCCCTTGAGTGACGGGGGGTGGCCTAAGGCCTAGGTACCGCCCATACAAGGCTAAGACCTGGGGCCCCTCCCCTGGTAACAAAAAGGAGCTGCAACCAAATTGAGGCTGTTCTACCCTCTCCCCTCCTGGGAGTGGGTTGTCAGTTCTGTCCCCTCCTTCAGAGGAGTGGGAGCAGCTACCCCATGCCCCACCAGGGAGTGTGGGAGATTTGGATAGACATTTGGGGCCTCAAGCCCTGGGGGTCGTGTCCAGGGGTGAGAAGAGAAAGATCTGGTGTGTTAGGAATGCTGTACTGGATTATTTGCTGCAAATAAAGATCACAAGATATTCCAGTCATCATCTTCAGGGGGCGTGTCCAACGCTACAGTGGAACCAGCTGAGGTGGAGGGCTCCATCACGATGCTCCGGCCGGAGTATCATTCCCTTGTTGCTGGAGAGGTTGTACCCGCTAGCCGGAACGAGCGGAGGCACCGTCCAGGATCTGCGACATCAGAGGTGAGCGTGCCCGAGCGAATGGCTTCCAATGGATCGCAGAGTCTTCATGAGGCGATGGAGGTGCCTGCTCCTGGACGGGAGACCCATGCGTACCCAGCGATATCATGGAGCGGTGAGGATACATTTGATTTCCAGGCTGCAGAGATGACTACAGCCCCACGGATCGGCGAAAGTGCTGTGGCCTAGCCGAGGCCGGAGGAAGGATGCATCGTAGAGGTACCGGACAATACTTCTTTCAGCACTACTGCTGTCACCCCCTTTCCGGTGCAACCGGAAGTTGTCATCGCGGATGCGTTCACCAGGGCAGAAGTGGAAGCAGTAATCCCCGCTCCGGTTGGCAAGGATGACCGCGACATTTTCTTCCAGCAGAGCCGTGCTCTGGGAAAGGCCCAGGAGTGCCAGAAGAGTAAAGACTTTGACACTCAAAGTGCTGGCGGTTGTGGGCGAGGCCAGTGTGAGGTTGCTAATACCTCAGGACTCAATGCTACACCTAAACCCTCCCCAATCCGTTCACAGGACACTAGGCGCATAATCAGGCCTTCCCAGGACTATAGAATATGGGATGGGTTTGACGATGATCCTGCTAGGGGTGGTATGCATGAATATGTATTGTTTTCTAGAGAGGGATCAGTTAGGTCAGAGAGATCCAGACCCTCCTTTGTTGCAGGTTCAATGAGTGATTTATCTGTTCAGGGAGTGGGGAAGTTATTGCCTTGGTGGGACCACATGTTTCAGGGTTATGCCCCTCATATGAACCGAATCCAGTTCTTGTTGATTTCAGGGGATACCATGGACCATTGGTGGGAGGATGGGGAGTTCACCGCAGAAGAAACAGCGGAGACTCTCACGGAACGAGATAAAGATATCAGGCTAGGGATGCTATCACCTTCAGGATTGAAGGTGGTGTGTTGTCTTCCAGGTAAGGGGAGCGCTGGTGTGTCACGATGGACACCAACTTTACCAACACATTTGTATTTCTGGGTACTCGATTGAACAGAACAAGTTGCTAAATAGATTGTGATTTATTTCCTTAATAGACAAACACCCGACAACCTTAGAATACACTTAATAATTACACTTACTGGGATAGGGAACAGGATAAATTGTCCAGTGAACAAAAAGCACAAAAATAATGTCCCATTAAATTGCAGTCCGTTTGCAAAGGGGCGCAAGATGGCAGGCCCATAAGTGTGTAAAATGAAATGTTCGTTCTGGTTCTTTGGGGTTCATTCTGGAATCCCCAGGGCTAATGAAATCCTGAAGCAGGGCTAGTTTCCTTGTTGCGATGTTTTTAACCCCTTTCATTTTGGAATCGCAGCCACTGTACTTATCCGCTTGAAGAAATCAGGTAACAACCACACAGGAATGGAGGTTACAGGCCTCTTTAAGGACAGGGGCCCTTGGAGTTTTTTATTAGCCTCATCCCATTGGCAAGGAATTATCTTCCTCCTATCAGAGCCTGCCCTGTAACATGGGAAAATCCTAGGGCCAGCCCGGGTAGCTCTGAGCATGCTCAGCGAGCAGCTTGGTAGCACTGCTGAGTAAAAAGGGGCCTCTCGTTTCTGGGGACACAACGTCTGGAGTTTGGTCCCAAGGTGTGAAAAATCCAGTTTGAGTAACAGGATCTGCTACTCAGAAACATCCTGATTAAGTCACACTTTAAGGCTCTGGGGTCTTATATCCGCCCACACGTCCCTAGACCCATAGGCGTTGCCTCACCAGGGGGCTTTTGAAGCTGGAGAGGTAAATACCCCCCAGCTCATGTATGCATAACATTTGTTCCTTAATGCATTACAAAGGCAGGCAGAAAAAATAGCATCCTGTCTGTACATTTAAAACTGCCACAGAAAGGCACTTTATCAAAAATATATGTTTCACTTATGACAAAGTTATATTTTTAATATCTGTGTGCTTGTGGGGTTACACTGAGGCTGCGAACCAAAAATCAGGGTGCTGCCTCACTCCGTTCCTGCGTTAGCAGTCTTAATGGAACGGCTCCTGTTATTCAGCACCGCAGGTAGAGACTAGCTTGCAAAAAGGGGACAACAATGCACAGAAGGGAAAATGGTACATGGGAACAGCATATTGTATTGTATGTCTTTATTTATATAGTGCCATTAATGTACATAGCGCTTCACAGCAGTAATACATGTGGTAATCAAATAAATAACAGATAATATAAATAACAGATCATGGGAATAAGTCCCTTAGACATTAAGGAAGAGGAGTCCCTGCTCCGAGGAGCTTACAGTCTAATTGGTAGGTAGGGAGAACGTACAGAGACAGTAGGAGGGAGTTCTGGTAAGTGCGTCTGCAGGGGGCCAAGCTTTATGTATCATGTGTTCAGAATAGCCACAGTGCTATTCATATGCTTCTTTAAGCAAGTGTGTCTTAAGGTGGGTCTTAAAGGTGGATAGAGAGGGTGCTAGTCGGGTACTGAGGGGAAGGGCATTCCAGAGGTGTGGGGCAGTCAGTGAAAAAGGTTTAAGGTGGGAGAGGGCTTTAGATACAAAGGGGGTAGAAAGAAGACATCCTTGAGAGGAACGCAAGAGTCTGGATGGTGCATAACGCATATAAAATGGTGGATATGATGCATATAAAATTAACCCCTTCAACCGCAATATGATTTAGGATTAACCAGCCGAGCATACTGCCTTTATTAATGCGCTGATTAATCCTATTATCGTCACATGGTGAATCACGTGTAGGAATATATAAAAAAAAAAATACAAATAATGGTATAGCCAGTAAGAAAATAGTTCTATCTACAAAGTGGATGTATCGGTCTCACTCACCATCTCACTATGGAATTACAGCATGTCAGAGGAGATTCTCTCTCTGACAAGAGCCCTTGTATAGACCCTCAGCGTAGGGAACTCTGGAATAAAGCCCTCTGGAGTGTATGTCTCCTTCCACACAGGTAAGTTATCCAAGGAACAGAAGAGAGCTCACAATAGTGTTATATCACAAGAGATTATATTATATAGTCACAGATATGAAGTAGTTTCACTCACATTTTGTAAACTAAAATGTTTCATGGGAGAGAATTTCAGGTAATGGATCACTGGGGTCTGGCTCATTCAATTGCAGTCTCTGTCCCGTCTCTCACATCCGCGTGCGTCACTTCCGCTGACGTCGCAGGAACGGCGGATGTAGCTGTTGTGATGGTTCAGCTCTGCCCCAACTGCAAGTACTTCGGATGCCAAAAACCTCTAGTCCTCCCAGGAACAGCTGATTCAACGCGTTTCGCTAGGCTTCGCGTTTCGCTAGGCTTGAGCAGGAGTCTCAGAATCCAAGTAAGTCTCTCCATTTTGAGAGAGTACCAAATTCTTGATCTTATCGGATTAAGAACCGGCAGTCTTGGACTCATCCACGCTTCTGCTATGGCACAGAGCGTTACTGTCATTATATGGCTAATGAGTTTATTTTGGTATCTATCCAAGTTCTGCAGTATGTTTAGGAGACACCATTACAATTGTAATGGTTTCATTAATAAAATTACACATTATTATTGAATACCCATGTGCTCTTTTTAGGAAATTCTCTCTAATAATATATATAATTATATATATTCTATATATATATATATATAGTATATATATACTATATATATCTATAACCACACATATATACACATACACACGTTAGATATATTCGTGAAAAATTTGCAGTCCTAACACTACCTGTGAGAATTCTCAGTTACCCCTGCTGGAGGGAGAATGACCTCAGTAGACCTGTCCTGCACAGGTACATGGAAAATCCTGCTACTTAAAAAGTGGGTCGGGGTGAGCCTAAACCCTGGGAGGAGGGGCCACCAACCTCCAAACCACTGATACCAGTTGAAAATTAAAATAAATAAACACAATCCCAGCAATCCCTAACCCCAGAACCCACCGCGGCATATACTGTATAAGTGTGTGTCCTGATATACAGATGAATCTTTTTGAAGAAAAAGAGGCCTGCTGCATACTCTTAACAAGACTGATTGTATCCATTTGTATCTCAGCACAGAGGTTTTTGTGATTCCTGATTGCCACGTGGAGTGATTTTCACTCTACATTAAGAGATCTTATTTTAATTCTATTTATCTGCATGATATATATTTATATATTCACTGCAGATATTTTCTTTGGCATATATATCACTTGCACTCTTTAATACCTTGTTTATGTTATGAACTGTCTGCATATAGACACTGTGTGTCTTTGTAACATTCTTTTCCGGTGACCAAGCACTGTACCACTATTCGTACATTATATGCAAGATGTAATCAGTACTGTATTTGGACTCTAATTGAACCGAATATCTTTTAGATGAGATAACCGCATTTCTGGAGACACAATGCTACATTGGGTTTTTGTGGTCATTACATATTTTTTTCCTAGTAAACAGAAGTCCAAGAACTCCTGTTAAGACCGTACGTTATTCTTTCTGGTGTCAGCGTATTGAACATCAGGCAACAAGAGAGACTTTTTACAATAAATACCTTCTTTAAAAGTACTAGTGGGGAACATAAATAAAGCTGTCATTTTCATACTCCCATCCTCTCCTCTATCACCCCCGCCCCAGCCTCTTCTCTTCCCTCCCCCATCCTCTTCTCTCTCTCCCCCCATCCTCTTCTCTCCCTCTCCCCCATCCTCTTCTCTCCCTCTCCCCCCCTCCTCTTCTTTCCCTCCCCCCCAACCCACTTCTCTCCCGCCCTCCTCTCCCTCCTATCCACCCTCCTCTTCCCCCATCCCCCCTCCTCTCTCTCTCCCCCACCCCCCATCCTCTTCTCTATCCACTCACCACCCAGGAAATCTTTGTCTCACTGTTGCAGCAGTTTCATCATCCCAGTCTTAGGCTGCGCTTATAGTGCCCATGACGACGATGCGACATCTCTCCAAAACAAAACAATTTACTCTGTCGCGAGCGCTTATAGTAAGCGCGACGGAGCAACCAAAAATTTGGAAGCGGGTCAAATTTGATTTTTCAGACTGTCGCCACATGTAACTGTCTCTGAACCAATCAATGACCCTGTCGCTAGCAACGTCGCTGAAAGTTAAATTATAACTTTCGCGGGTGGTGACGGGTGACGTCATCGGTCACGTCGCCAGCACTATAAGCGCAGCCTTAGCTCTAGCCAGATAACATCCCAATGGGATGGAGAGGAGTCCAGCTACGTAACCCCCCCTGTCCAGCTACCTACTCGCAACCCAGCGACCCACCCATGAAACTTGAGCCGTGACGTCACCGTCGGATGCGTGATGACGTCACATGATCCCAGGCTTCGGCGCGAGCTACGAAAGGAAGACACACACGACAACAGAATTAACCCCTGAAGAAGCTCTATTTCAGTGAAACGCGTAGGGTGAGCATTACAGTTTGTTTGAAGACCCCCAGGTGTTTAGTGGACACTTTTGAGGACCTTTAGCCAAGATTTGGTTCTCCCTTCACTGAACATTATCCCCTGTGGATGGACGTCACAGGTGGAGCAACAGTGAGGGAAGTGCTGCTGATTTCCTCAATTGTCTGACCCAGAGTGGTCTCAACGCCTGTTTATACAGCTTATTTGTAAGTGTATTACTTTGACACATTCCTATATAAAGCAATCTGCATTATCTGTGTGTCCTCTCTATTTTTCACATATGGGAAGTTCCTCCCTTTGAAACTACCTATCTGGCTCTGAGGGACGCGGTCTCGGGAGTATCTGAAGAATTGCACACGAGCTTGTTACTCATCACAGCCACACGGCCTTTACCACTCACGGAAAATGTGAGCGAGATATTTATTATTTTTTCACTTAATATTTAAAACATCTGTGTTTTTCTTTTTTTTAATAATATTTGGATATATCTGCGCTGCTGAATTTCTGTTTCTACAATAATAATCTTTGTAATGGTTCTAAGTCTGATGAGTTGACCATCTCCATTTTTAGGCTTACAAAATCTTTTATCAGGTCACGAAAATTTAGTTTTTGAGCAAGTTTGTGCTCAATGGACAGAATTGCTAAATTGCTCAGGCGCTGTTCACTCGTTGGTGAACGGGGGTAGTTTTTGATCATTGATAATTTGCTGAATGCTCATTCAGCCATAGATAGAGGGTGAAGAAAATTCTGAGAGCAATACAAAACCTCTCCAAATATTCCCTCAAGTTGTATCTTATAAAACACATCCAAGAAATCGAGTGGACCAGAGTCTCTTGCAAATGTGGCGTTGTATACTTTTTGCTAAAGATGGTGTGAGGTTCAGGGTATTTAGACACAAGAGTCATAACTTCTTCTGTCATAGTTCTCAATTTAAAAATGGAAGCAAACAAAGGGGCATACTGTATATATTCCATGTATTTAAAACGTTGGTTAAGCTCACAAATAATGAAATCCAATACCACAAGGAAAACATTAGCCTTAAATATTTTCTCAGCATCTTCCAATTCAGGATGATCTTCAGATTCATTTAGATGCTTTGTCCTGTGACGACATGGACGTGTGCTCAAATCCTTAGGTTTGTCAAGATTATCAGCAACAAGTCTGGCTTCTGAAATTAAATCCTGCCACTTTTCCCCAATTGACTGCATTTCTGCAGAAAGAGCTTGAATATTTGCTGCTCCAATTTTGATTGAAATAGATCTTGATTGCAGAATCAGGTTTCTCTCTTCAAAACTTATCCAGAATGTTGCAAGTACAACTGCTTTGATGGATAAAAAAAATAATCTTTTGGGCTTACTGCTTAAGAATGACCTTCACTTGAAAGCTTTTTGGATTAAATGATCTTTAAAGCTTCAATTATCCCTGAAAGTTTGAGCAATTGAACGAACTGCTTCCACTCTTGCACTCCATCTAGTGTCACTTAGAGTCTAAGTCTTAGACCGTGCAGGGAACACCCAATTTTATCTTTCAAAATATGCCACCTTTCAGGGGTCCCACTGAAGAGAACATATAAGCAATTCAGACATCCAATAAAGGTTATCGCTTCTGTGCCACACGATGCTGCTCGCACACCCACCCACAAGATTTAAGGTATGGCCTACACAGGGGTAAAAGATAGCAGTACGGTATTTTTCCTGTATGCGCCCTCTTACTCCTTTAATTTAGCAAGTCATATTAGCTCCATTGTCAAATCCTTGCCCTCTGCAGTCTTCCACGTTGATACCATGCTCATGTAATCTTGACAGCAACATTTCCGCAATCTCCTTACGCGTCATGAAAAAAATCAACAAATTCAATGAACCAATCTTGAATGATCCAAACATTTGCCAGAGTCTCTGTGAACGTATCGCAGAACAATGACATTCTGTGTGCGAAACATCTGGCATGGCATCACATATCACTGAAGAATAAATGGCCTCTTCCCTTTCTGATAGAATGACATCTTAAACGCACTTTCCATATACATTAATGAATTCGTTTTGGGTTTCCCCAAGATAAATAATGTGCCTGGAGTCTTTCCCTTTCTCGTGGCTATTCTTCACTTCTTCTAAATGTTCTTGCAGCAAAGGATCATAATGTGATATCAACTCGAGTAAACCAAGAAGATTCCCATTGTGTAAATCTCTGATATTTTGAGAATGCCCTATGAAAGCCATATTCCTTGATGCCAAAAACAATGTCACATCCAGTAATCGTTCTAGCAGGGCTGCAAACTTCTCCGTTTCTCTTTGTAAACTCCTTTGCATTTCAGCATCTACTCCATGTCCTCCAAGAGACTTCTGCAGATTACTCCAACTACTTTCCCTGTGCTGACAGCTCTTTTCATGTTCAGGAAGTCTATCGTACAGTTTATGCCACTTGTTTTTTGACGGATCAAATCCTTTTTAGAAGAGTAAACTGACAGCATTTCTTCGGTCAGGAGGAAATGCAAGACAAGTGACACAGAACAATACATGTTTGCTTGTGCTCCATCCAAGCCAGTCCCGTGTAAGTTTCTCACAACCATTGGATGATTGCACATACAAAAGAAACTCGGGGAATGAGTATTCTTCACAATCCTCAGGCATGGATTTAATAATTTCCCTTAATTCTTTTTCAGTCTTTAATCCACAAAGCACTATCCTTTCTCTGTCTGTCTCTTTCAGTGCGTCTGACCATATACAGTAGCTGGATCCTTCCAGCCAACATCTTTTTATAAATGTGTTTGAGATTCCGAGAAGCTGCTTTGAGCCTGTTCTTCTACCTCTGGCATCTTGATTTGTAGTCTCGTTGGTGAAAGACAAAGTGCTGCAGTGCTTTCCTCTTGTTCTGCTTCCTTGTGGTCCTTTTCGACTTCTGCCTCAAGAGATAAATTATCTTCAACAGCTCGTTAAAAAACTTCAATAATAATTTCTTGTTTCTCAATCTGCCATCCTCCTCTTCTCGTTCTTTCCTCTGTTTGCGTTTTAGAGAATCACACTTGTGGTGGTACATATTAAAATTCAAATGTGTTGTATTGATAGTAGTAGGTAATGGAAACAGGACATTATAATAATATAAGATATAGAATATACTGCGCAGAAGGATGACCGTTTCCTCTAGCTAAGCTAAGATAACCAGGTGACCACAACTACAAAGAGGGGTCTTTGACCTTTAATGCAAGAACTCTTCAATTAACTAATGTCACTTATGATCACAACTCAAACTAATGTGCAAATAAAAAAGATACTTAAAGAAAACATAAATATTACTTTGATAACTTATTCAGATAACCAAAAAGTCAGCAATAGTACAGAAATTATAATGTAATGTCGCTGTCCTTAGGGAGGTAAAAACCTTACAGAAGGACGGGTGCCCCTTACCTAAAGCTGGTAAGTGGGGAGGTTGCTTGTGAGTAAAAACACTGACTATTAACAAAGACACCGAGTTTGAATTAGGGGATCCTGGTGCAATTCCCGGTGTCGGCTCCTTGTGACCTTGGGCAAGTCACTTTATCTCCCTGTGCCTCAGGCACCAAAAACATAGATTGTAAGCTCCTCTCTGGGACTGTCTGTAACATTCCTATGTGCTGCGCACTGGGTGCTGTACTGTAATTGTGACGCACTTTATGTCCCATTGGAAGAATAACTATATGAAATAAAGCTATTAGAATTGGAAAGTGCATTGGACTTGAAAGGTCCTTTATGGTATTCATTAGGAAGCTGTCCACACATTCGTAAGGATTAAAATTTTTATTTGTAACAATATATCATCTCCTAGTACCTTCCGACTTCATATCGAGCGAACGCCTTCTCTATAGATTCTGCCTGTTCTGGCAGATGCTCCTCCCACACCCGGCTCATGTGGATCAGATGCGGCTTTCTCTAGAGCAGGCTGCACCTGGGTAGGGTACCAGAAGTTGGGCTCTGATATCAATGAGTGAGGACTATTCCAGGCAAATGGCAGCACCTGCACCGTAACCCCAACCTCTCATTCTGATGTCACTGATGACCTCACAGTGTTCTGGCCGCAATTTTCTGCTCAGTTGCATTCCTACTTTATGAAATAAATAAATGTTAGTCCAGTTAGGATGTGCACAATAAATGATCACTTCAGTATTAGTCGATACCTTTTTATTTGGACTAGCAATTGATATATCATATATAATATCAATTGTTAATCAAAATAAAAAAAGTATAATTTAATACTGAAGTACTCATTTATTCTGCGCTTTTCCTACTTTAATAACATGGAGCCTGGTGCACGTGAAGGTTTCTATAGAAAGGGTTTGCTAAATAGACGCTAGGTGGCTAGTTAGATAAATGAGTGCAGGGTAATATAGTGCTATTAACACAATTCAATACTGGATAGGTACTGTATAGCGTCTATTAGTAACAAGAAAATAGATCTATCTTTTTAATAAAGTAGGTAATAAACATAGAAAGGATATTAAAAAAAAATATGAAAAATAAAAAATAGAAAATAAATAAAAAGAAGTAATTTTACAAAGCGTACTGTTACGAGGATGAATAAAATTTGTGAAGTGGTTAGGCTAGTACCTACAGTCCTTAGAGCAGTTGGGTTGTCTCATGCTGGTTAGTTGAGTGTCCGAATGATGTAGTTCGTTCAATAACAGATTCTATCTCAGGAGGTCGCTGCTGTTAGTTCAGGTCCATACACATACAATAAAATAACACGTCACACTCACATGCGTGACGCCAGCGCCACCGACAGCAGCTGGTATGGGGCTCAGGACAGATTGTTCACTGGGTCCCCGGGTCGCTTGGGGGAGGGGGGGAAAAAGCACCCGACTTCTGGTTACCAACATTATGAAAAAAATTTCAGTGACAGCCAGAGGGGCTGTTAGTGTGCTGCGCGGGCTGCCAGAGGAGCTGTTATTGTGCTGCGCGGGCTGCCAGAGGAGCTGTTATTGTGCTGTGCAGCTGCCAGAGGAGCTGTTATGCTGTGCTGCGTTGTGCCGCTGCAGAGCGGTTAGTGTGCTGTGCTGTAGCTGCCAGAGAAAATTTGAGTTATACGCAGTGCCACGGGAGACCAGGACGCTTTCACTGGATCGAGCACCAGACATGACACAGAGATCAAATAAACAGTGTTTATTTCGGCCGGAGCCAACAGACAACAGTGTCACCTTAGAGAGCTACCCTCACTCCAAACAGGGAATCCTAGCAGTCCTATGTGCCCGGTGCCACCGGAAAAGCTTACCCGGCACAGCTTCCACTCCTGTGGGGGATCGGGAACTCCAGGCAGCGCTGGCTGCAAGATGCAAGCAGGCAGGTTTAAATCACCTGCTTCAGAAAGGGCACACAGCCTCATCTTGGGTGTCTGACACAACCTCAGAGAACACCTTTTAATCCATTTCCACGCCAGTCCAGGAATGGTCTGTGGGAATGAGATTTGCCCCTTTTCTAGATTCCCGTCTCTACAGAAAATCATGGAGAAAGCGTGGTGACCAATCAGAGTGTTGCGCATGGGACCAATCACAGCACGGATGCATACGTGGGCCAATCGCTGAACGAGCTGCATATGCCAATCAGAGCCGTGGGAAATTCAAACTAAATAACCAGAGACCTGAGTCAGTTGGGTCTTACACTGGGACCTCAGGGTCCAGTTTCAGCCTGATAGCTCCTGGGGAGATGGGTGTCTGAGCAGAACAATGGCCCTGCCCTCAGTCACAGTTCCCCAGGCCCGAGTACACACCCCCCCCCCCCCCAGTCCCAGCAATAGCCATTTCTCCAAACGTGGGCTGGACAAAGGGGTTTCTCAGCCCTGCATGTCCAGGGACCTTTACAACGCTTTAAAACACATTTTTCTGCGTGCCGTTACTTTAAACACAGACAATAAAGGTTTAAATATATAGATTCACATAATACATTTGTCCAGATGAGCCACAATAGGATGTATATACAGGGCAACCCTATATATGTATCCAAACGATGGGGCAATGGTTGGGCTTCACCTTTATTATAAGAGCCTCATTGCCCATAGACACACGCGGAACTAGATTTAATAATATATATAGGAGTAGTGCTGGCTAGAGAAAAAAAACATTATTTACAAAAACATTAATTATATACCTCTGGCTAATTTACCCTGCATCACTCACTGCTCCCTATGTGAGGGGGGTAGGAGGTGCGTTGGTGAGAAGAGAGTGTATGGGAGGTGAGTGGAAGGGGTGGGGGATTGGGGGAGAGAGAGGGGCTGCTGCTTATTCTGCTCAGCGGTTGAAGCAGCTTCCCCCTCTAGGATCAGACAGGAGAAAGAAGGTGCAGCCGCAATGGCTGTCTCTGGTTGAGGACCATTGATAGATATATATATAGATACACACACACACACACACACACACACACACTTA
The DNA here is from genome assembly GCA_036426205.1 of Ascaphus truei. Classification (NCBI taxonomy): domain Eukaryota; kingdom Metazoa; phylum Chordata; class Amphibia; order Anura; family Ascaphidae; genus Ascaphus; species Ascaphus truei. The sequence continues at coordinate 3,712,787 of CM071571.1, read as the reverse complement.
TATTTCTCTATATATCTATCTATAGACAGGGCTCGACAAATGCGGTCACCCGGGGCGACTGCATTGTGACTGCTGTCGACTGCTTACCTGCGGCGGTGTCCCCCGGTCTTCTCCGCCATGATCTCTAAAATCATGTTTTCCTCCTGCAGCACTATTTAAAATGGCCACGCTGCCATGGTAACGGGATGCTGCGTGGCATAACACGTTACCACGTTACACGTCGCCACGTCCCGTTGCCATGGCAATGCAGTGTCATATGACGCCACGCACCCATTTTGAATACAGCAGAAGGCCGGGAGTCGCCGCCAGGACCCCGCAACCGGACCCCGTCGCAGGGGGGGAGGGGTGGGGGGCAGCGAATGGGTTTTGGCCCAGTTTGTCGGGCCCTGTATATAGATATAGCTCTATCTCTCGTTATCGCTATCCTTTACAGCCGAGATGCTTGAACATACAGCATGCTAATTTAAATATCTAAACCATATTTGGGGTTTCAGTGCACTAGGAGGTGCGATCTTTAAAGTAGGGATGGATTGCACCTCAACGAAGGGGGATCTTCTGTGCTATGGGCAGGGGGTGTTATAAAGGTTGGAGATTTTAAACTAGGAAGGAGGGGGGAGGGTTCAAGAAAGAAGGAATGGACTAGACAGAATAGATGAGAATGGGGAAATAGCTATAGGTCATGGGTGTGGAGTGAGGGGAAGTGGGCGTTTGGCACGCAGGGAGGCACCCATATTAAATACAGATAATACTGGTAAACTTCTAAAGAGTAAATTCTATGGGAGTAGAAAGAAAGAAGAGCGGATAAGAGAACAATAGCACACAACACTGGGGGTAAAAACCCTACAATGCATGCTTGCTAATGCAAAAAGCCTGGCAGATAAAATGGTGGAGGTTGAATTATTAGCTGGACATGAGCAGTATGATATCACAGGCATTACTGAAACATGGAAACTGGAAACTCATGACTGAGCTGTTAATTTAGAGGGTTATTCCCTTTTTCGGAGGGATCGAGCAAATAGAAAAGGCAGAGGGTAGGTTGTTATGTTAAACCAGAATTAAACCTATAATAAGGGAAGATGTTTATAAAGGGAATGATGAACATTTAGAGACTCTGTGGACAAAACATCTGAGATTGAGGAAGCCAAAATACTTTGCAACGGCTTTTTCTTGTACACAAGAGGTTGGTGTACAAAATAAAAAAAAATTGGTCTAGGTAAAAATATTTGCACCTGGATTGAAAACTGGTTGAAGGATAGATAACAGAGTTGTAATAAATGGAACCTTTTTAGGTTGGGCTAAGCTCGTGAGTGGAGTACCTCAGGGATAGGTACATGGACCCCTGATTTTTAACTTGTTTATTAATGACCTTGAGGTTGGCATAGAGAGCAAAGTCTCCATCTTTGCTATAGACACTAAATTGTGTAAGGTAGTAGAATCAGAGCAGGATGTAATTTGTCTCCAGAAGGATTTGGATAGACTGGAAACTTGGGTAGGTAAATGACAGATGTTTAATACAGATAAATGTAAGGTACTTGGGAAGCAAGAATAAACAGGCTACTTACAAATTAAATTGGGCAAAATTAGGTAAATCCTTGATGGAGAAGGATTTAGGAGTGCTTGTAAACAGCTGGCTTAGCAAGTGACCAATGTCAGGCAGTAGCTGCCAAGGCAAATTAGAGCTAATCTTGCAATTAGATCTAATCTACGAGTAGGAAAGTCGCAAGAACGCGATGAAACGCGTTGTAAGCCATATCTTGACAGTTGGCTGAATATTAGCAACATTGCTCACATCCTAAATATTGTTAACTTTTTGTCAGTGAGCTCTATTTGATTGAATTGTGCAGTTCTATGAGTCACAGCTGATTGCGTTTCAGCCATTGGGGAGCTGTAGCTGCTGGCTGCCTGAAGTGGAGGTTTGGTGCCTAGGGCTCCAGAGAACCGACTGCTCATGCTTGTTTTATATACAGCATTCACTACTGGTTGCATTGCCTTTCCTTTTACATTTTCCAAGTCTGCAGCTGATCACATCTGCTTTGAAACATGGATTTCCCCTTATAGGCATTTCTGTCCTCTGTGCTGGAGAGGGTATTTCAGCCCCAGGACCCACCTAAACATCAGATCCTTTATTACAGCCATCATTTGGGGTCTTACTCCTACATGTAACATCTCCGTGGAGTTTAGCATTCTGCACCGATTCTCAATTTCCTGCTTGAATTTGGATTCATGCTCAAATACTGTATGTCATCTATGCACCATCAGAACCATTGAATACAGTGGGACATTTAATCCAATCATCATTCAGCAGGACTTTGCTCACAGGACTCATAAATGGAACAATTAAAATATTATCAATTATATTATTGAGTGTTTTCATCCGGATTCTTAATTTTTCACTTTTTATTAAATATCTGTGCTATGGAGAATACACTTGTTTTTTGTTTTTCATATAGCTATCCATCTACATATCTAGATATAATCTCAATGAATTAAACAAACCATGGTAAAGTAGTATGTGTTTGTGTGTGTATACACACACACACACACACACACACACACACACACACACACACACACACTAGTTTGACCACAGTTTATTTAATTCATAGTGTGATATGTTTAACGGCTTTTTAGATCATATTTTTTCCCACCAATGCAGCACAAAATATATTGGGTTATGAAACGGCCATGGAATAAATTATTTATTTTCACTGGTTTCATAGGAACTTTTGCATCTCTGCCGCTCATGAAAAAACTAAAAACAAAACCTTTGGTCTCAAGTGAAAGTAAAACACTATTAAATCGCAATTTTAGGCGTTCTACGAAATGGATAGGTAGACTTCTTAAATAGCACTTCCCTCTAGGGATTCCCATTGCGATGGGCGCTCACACGTTCCCTGCAATATCCTCATGGCGTTAAATTTAGTCTCATTTATTGCAGTTCTAATCAAATTTACTGTCCAGAATTCCCAAATCTCACTCCCTCAGGCCATAGGATCCTCACATCTATGAATATGAATTATTAAAGCCTATATGGTTTCTGTAAGAATTTGCTTTCTTACACGATTCCTAAAAGGCAGAACACACATTTTCCTGCCAACAGGTACCTTCATATCCTATATATAAAAAAAATACGATTATTCAAAAATCCTTTTACGCTCAATAACATGAAAGTAATGAATTTCCAGACTACATTTTAACAACATCAACATTTATTTGGCATGTTATAAAAGAAGTGGGGTATGAATATTTGCATTTAAACTCTGGTAAGTCAATGTTATACTTACATTAGATGTGCACATTGTAGAATGCATATATTGTGAACATAATTACATTTGTACACTAAAGTACCATACTATTTAGCCTGCTTATTGCTGTACACTCCCCCCTTGGAAGAATTTAAAATTCCTATTCTTTAATTTTTGTTTTTTTCTATTCTTTAAACAAAATACATAAACATTCATGTATCTCAGAACAATGTGGCAGCAACTGCGGACACTGCAACCAGAAGTGGAGAATATTCTATGATAAAATGGCACGTTTTAAATATAAATATATATATATTTTTACAAATCAAGTGTAAAATAATATACCATAGTGTTTTAAAAGTCTTTTAAACATGTGGGGGATGGAAAACAGCCAAGGACATCCCGTGGGAAAAAATTAAATAAAAGCAGAAGCAGACAAATGCTTGTGATCAAAATCCAAGTCCTCAATTGGCAAGCAACAGAATTCGGATTTTTTTTTTGGCTCTTAAAAATATCTTCATGTGCATGAAAAACGTAGCAGCAAGCAGTTATCCCAAGTAGCATCTTCAAATTGAGGGGTGCAGAGTTGGTTAAAAAACAAAAACAAAAAAAACAAACAAAAATAAAAAAAACTGTACAGTAACTGAGACATCCGATGTCCTCCGCCAACGTTCGGATATGGACTAATCTCCTGGAAGAGAATAAAACAGGAACGTACATTAACATATGGTAGTGTTGTTATACCAGGAGTGGCCAACTCCAGTCTTCATGGGCCACCGACAGGTCAGGTTTTAGGATATCCCCGTTTTAGCACAGGTGAATCAAATCAGAGGCTCAGTCGAAAAGTCCTTCAGCACAGGTGGCTCAATCAGTGATTGAGCCACTTGTGCTGAAGCCAGGATACCCTTAAAACCTGACCTCTTGGTGGCCCTTGAGGACTGGAGTTGGCCGCTCCTGTTGTACAGTATTGCCATGTCCTGTTTAGAGCATGCCAGGTGGTGATTTAAGAGACATTGAAAGACATTCAATGAAAACGTTCGTTCCTGCGACGGTTTGCGCCTGCCAACCTGGAGCAATTGCGGTTACCAGTTCTGCAGAGCCCGGCACCATGCGAAGATCTGGATTCCTTCCTCAGAGGTCATCACTCCCAGGTGCGCCAACCAAGTACCATTCTGATCGGTATGGACACGGTTTCTGAGTACCACTATTCTTTTAGTCAGATATAGTTTGGTGGACCATGTCCAAGTGGTACTAATCAAGCAACACGGAACAGACAGTGTTGGGAAAAGGTACCTTGGGAGGGAGTGCCTTTCACTAGTTATAGCAGTACAGGGGCCCATATCAAAATATAAAATGTCAATAGGTGCCTAAATTCTCAGTATCAGACTGTCATTATAGCTTTGGTTCATATGTTCTGATTGTTAAAGGGTGCTAAACTTTAACATGCCACAACTTATATTCCTTTGAATGGGACTTGTGATGAGCTAAACCTTGGTACCCTTAAGTGAATCTGTGCGATAGTGTTACTCCTGACCCTGCACCCAGCTCTTCTTTCTCTAGTGCAAAGCGATATCAGTCATCCCAGTGCAGAGCCTTCTATGGGTGATAATTACTGGACTCAGATCTCCCTCAGGCACGCTTTGGAATTTGACTTTCTTTCTGAAACACATTCACATTCTCATAATTCTGTGCCCAGGACATACTTGAAAACGAGAGGTAACTCTCAATGTATTACTTCCTGGTAACACATTTTATAAACAATAAATAAAAGCTTGTTCCACGGAGGTACCAGTGCTGGTCTCATTGCCCATTTGCTGTCCAGGCTCAAAACCCTATCTGCTCTATTCGGTCACCAACCCCGCTATCACAGCGCTGCTTCCCTCGGGTATATTGATCAGGACGCATTTTTGCGTTGGGGAGAAATTCCCTGGAGATATGTATCCTTTCATTCTTGAGAAAGAACGCAGGTCCCTCACCTCTCTCGGTTCACCCAGGGGGAAGCTAGAAAGGGACTCCTGTTTGGTAATCTTATAGACTGGCACGATCACACTAATTCTAAAAACCCGCTACATTCAGTTATGGGGTGTAGGTGGTGCTGTAGATTTATACAGTATATTTTTATTTTTCTAGCCTGATCAATAAACATTTATATAATTTGTAAAAAATGTCTTCCCCTTATTGGGTGGGTTTCATGCAAGTGCTCTTAATAGACTACTTTAGTCTTTGTTTACTCATTAGTATGTTGGGGTTACAATTAGTAACTCAAAATTTCATTTTGCAGCCTTGAGCAGAACAATTATTTATTTTTTTATATTATATAACCGACGCAAGGAGGAGAAAAGATAGAAAAGACGGATTGTTCTTCATTGCAAGGATTACACTGCAGCGTGAGTTTGAAACAGGGAAGCTGCTCTAATGACCAAGTCAACAAAAAATTCTAATTTTTTTTAAACGTGTCAATGATATCAATTTGCTAATTTAAATCAGAAGAAATTACCGGGGCAGAAACATAGTATTATTGTATCTTGCGGATGGATGTATCTTACAATGGAGGAATATGTTCTATATTGAGATTTACCTTCCCGTGATTACTTAGCTTTCTCCTGCATGGCTATATGCAAAGTGCTAGAAGACCCTGCACGCCATTTCTTGGAGAAATAGGCCTAACTCAGGTTTACATTTATTTTTCTGTGCACTTTGTTCGCCTTGATTGTAAACGCCATTTTGTGCTAACTCACAACGGAACAAAGTTAGATCTGATAAAGCGTGATCTTAAATGAAAGAATCATCTATGTGTGGGTAACCAGACTGGAGATACTCACATGATAAAAACGTGATGGCACCTATACACACATGAAATGCGATCCTTCTGTAAGCTGCGGTTGTGCTGGGGGCGCTGGTAATGTGGGCGGCTCTGGGAGAGAAGACAGACTTCCAGCTGCAAAATACAGAGAAGCAATATACAGACAGGGAAACAATGCTATATTACTTTAGTAAGATGTATACATCCATATAATTCACTGGAGAATAGACAAATAACCTTCTTGGTTTACACAAGTAACACGTGAATGAGTAGAGGGCAGAGATGAATGCAATATGTAGACTAAGAAGGCATGGGGCACGCCTTGGCCTGTGTCCATTCACTTTCTTGTATGCCAGTCACCACCGGCTTCGGTAATGGCCCGTCACTTATACAGAACTGATCACGTAAAGATTACATTCCAACGGTGCAAAGGAACTTACACTCCTATTCTTCTAAGGAGGAGCATGTTTTTACACACGCCAATTGAAAAGGTCCATACATTTATATTACCGAGGCCTCATTATAAACCAGTATTTTTAAAAGCCTGCAGCTTGTTTTCAGATGGGTTGTACAGTATGAAGAAGTCTCTATAGGAGCAAAATAGAAAATGCAATTGCTGTGCCATCAAGTAGAGACCATCGACATGCTTCATACCGTACGTACATACTACATACATACATACCGTACGTACATACTACATACAGCCAAACTACATACAGCACAGCCATCAAAAATTGTTTACTTTGAACTCTTTCAAGGACAGATTTCTATAAATGAATAAATCCCGTAGGAAGCCCTATTCTACAGTCAAGTTAATTACTTTAAAGAAGATTTTACATATTACTAATAAAGACCACAAGCCGTGACATACAGTATACTGCCAGAGAGCCAGGTTTCACAAGATAACTTTCACAAAATGGGAGAAAATAAATAAATAAATATAAATATATATATATATATATAGTATATATACTATTTTTATATATATATATATATAGTAATATATATATATACACACACACACATTACATACATACATACATACATATATATACATGAAGCAATGAGGATGGGGTTTACCATACTTGCTACATTGCATAGCCAGTTAACCAACCCCACACTGATGAGACCCATAAAGGTCGAAACAGCTGTCTGGGGGGGTTTTCTGGCTATGAATCTTAACCCTGGGCTGTGCTTAAAGCTGTGGACATGCAGCAAGCTTAAGCCTATAGGGAACCATGTTAAAAATGGTTTTGAGACAAAAGTGTGACACGTGTGCTCATTTGCATGTCATTTCCCGCAATCCCTTGCTGCAGTGGAAGTGCTGTGATGGTGGGTGATAAGGGAAGGCGGGTTGCAGACCTGCCTAAGACATGCAAATGAGCATACAGCTATATTTCCATTTGAATATATATATAATATATTTCATTTGATCTATATATATAATATATTTCATTTGATATATTAATATATATTATATTTCCATTGATATATATATATTATTTCCATTTTATATATTATATATATTCATGATATTATATATATATATTCCATTTGAATATGATATATATTCCATTTGATATATAATATATATTTCATTTAGATATATATATATATATTTCATTGATATATATATATATATATATTTCCATTGATATAATATAGATATATATATTTCCATTGATATATATATAGATATTTCCATTGATATCAAACACACACACACACACACACACACACACACCACACACACACACACACACACACACACACACACCACACACACACACACACACACACACACACACACACACACACACACACACACTCCTCCCCCCTCACCCCCCCCATCCCTTAGGCCAGGTCCCCACTGGCTACGGCAGCGCCCGCTGCAGGGACAAGAGCCGCCCCCTGTAATCCTGACATATGGTACAAGTAATGTTATAGGGATATCTGTTTTATGTTTTATGTTGTTATTTTAAGAAACTGCCTTTACTGTAATTGTATGTTCTTGTAATCCTTTTTCTATAATCTAAGAAACAGTCTGTCTGTGAGTGGGTCTATTGGCTTTGCATCTCATCCCAGGCTATGTTTAAAAGCTGTGTTTAAAGCAGCATGCATTGGCTTAAGGGTTTAACCATGTAATGTGGCCTTGAGACAAAAGGTGGCACTGTGTGCTCATTTGCATGTCATTTCCCAGAATCCCTTGCTGCAGTGGAAGTGCTGTAGGCTGGGTGATAATGGGTGATAATGGTGAAGGGCGGGGTTGCAGACCTGCCTAAGACATGTGAATGTGCTCACTAGTAATATTTTTATATGCTATATATATTTATTCATCAAATGTAAATGAAAGTTTAGTTAATCAAGACTGCCTCATGTAAATTAATGTTTAAATGAACATTTCAAATAAACAATTTTGTAACAATATTTTTTCCCCCATTTCTGGATCTGGCTTTCACCAAACTTGATTACAAACCAAAGAAATACATTGATCTTTGAGCCGAGAGGTTGTTGCATTTTCTTGGTGAGGTGCGTTTATTGGATATGGAATGATCTCCGTACCTTCTAATGATGTGTGTCGTCTTAAAGCATCTGTAGAGAATTCATACGAGAATAGGATCCCTGTCCGTTCTTGGTCGCTGGCAGTGTTTTCATGTTGGCTGGTTTCAGCCGAGGATACAACTTGCAAACTCGCCTTTCTAAAAAATAATAATAAAGCTAATGATAAAAATCTCCTTTGCTTTGCCTCCCACAGCCCAGAATGAGATTTGAAGTTGTCTCCTCGTCATTTTTATCTTTCTAGTGTAAGGGCCATGCAGAAACTGCAGAATATTAAATTATTCTTAGAAGAGGAATCCATGCAATATCCAACATGTGGATCTCTCTCTTTTTTAAATAAATCAGTTCTGTACTATAGTTAATAATTACTAAATTATTATTTTTACATTCAACTCAATGCCATTTTTCATGAGTTTCAATATACTGAGCATCCTTTGATCTGTATAGCAGGTTTAGCCCACCTCCCCAGCAGAGCAAGATCTTAGCAACACTTTCCTGTTTGTGATCATTTGTTGCTATTATTCCCAGCAGTTTGAGCTGCAAACTGTAACAATAGATAATGTTACCTTGGTAATATAAGAATACATTGTAGCTGCAGAGTTACACTGACTGAAGCATTGATTGAAACTGAAAGGCAGCCATTTAGTGAACCCTGGGAAGCGGGATAGTTGCTGATCGATTACAGGAGAACTAATCGATCGGCAGTTTAGGTAACTCGTTTCCAATAAAGATAATCAAGGGCTGCACACATTGAAACTGCCGCTTGCATTGCCTCTTTAAAGCAGCATTTCCTTCAAAATCGGACGTGTTATTTTTGATAAATAAGTTGTGTAGCATTACACAATACTTACTGCGCTTCTTTTCCTTTCTTTTTTAAAACGGTTTATTTCAGCATTTGTTTCACATATGAATTAAAAAAACAAACAAAAACGGGGAGGGATACAGAAGATAAAAAGGGGGGAGGGGGGTAACATGATACAAATACACCGTACATTCAAAATTGTCCAGTTATACAATGAATTAAAATACACAGTTTCACAGTGTGTGTGTGTGTATGTGTACACACTTATATAAAACTACAGCACAATATAAACACGATCTGTTATATAGTGAGAATTGGGCCATCATGATCCAACACATGGGGGCTAAGAGTAAATAGAATCATTCCAGGGGGTCCAAATATCCCCGAACATGTCTTGGGGTAGGTTAAAAATAGTCTATTTGTGGAGGTTGTGCTATGTACATGGAGTGGCTGTTAGAATATGAGAGATTACTGATCCAGCATTTTTGGTAGTTTGTAGGATAAACATATTCAAAAGAGTAATGAGACTCTTGGGGAATTCTTGATACCTCAGTCTTCAGTATTTGAACACAGATCGTTAAGATAATTGGACACTTTCACCAAATATGTAACATTGTGCCAACCTCCCGGCAATTCCTCCAACACGTGTTGGAAACAGTACTCTGTATTATATGTACTCGTTGTACTATCTAATGGTGTAATAGGCGGCCATATTGGGTGCCATGGGAAGCAGGATCTTCACCGATCGATCACGGAGCGATTGGCAGCTTCGATAATTGCAATGCCGTAAAGGCAATGAACGGCAGCATTTATTCAAACAAAAAATCGGCAATAGGAAAATGCTAAAACTAAAACTTCACAATGACTTTTGATGTTTGAACTATGTGTACAGATCAGATGGATTACATATTCTATCCCAAGGAGGACAGGCCCAAACTGTTTCCAACAGTGACACAGAGGTTGAGTGTGGATTATAATATGGACAAGCAAAGGGTGATAATTTTAATTACCGGTTTTGCCCAATTATAAGGCAACTGTTTTTCAATAAAGTAAACTGGGAAAAGTTTTATGCTCGATGTATAATCAGGCCCGCCCACTTTGCGAGCCAATCAGCAGTCGGATGTATGAGGTAGGAGGGTAAAATGGAGGAAGGTCCACGTTGGGGGCTTGAAGCAGCCATGTTGCTTGTGGCAGGAAGCTCAAACCGAGAGAGACAGAGGCCGAGAGATAGAGCGTGTCTGGGTGTGTGTGTATAAACCTTTTTCTTTCCAGCTACTACTGAAAATAGGGTGTCTGCTTATAATCGGGCACATACAGTACTACGTTCCTCCTCTGCCCTGTCCTCTCTCTGGGGTTTGCACTTTTCCCATCCCGCCTTTTCCACATCATTTATAAAGACTTACTCTTCTGCCTACTTGAAATAACTGGCAATGCCAGTGGCTGGATTAAACCTGGTTGGACATGTCTTGGCTGCCAGTCCTGATTTGTTCAATGAAAGTCACGAGTCCGGCTCGGGGAATGGCATGGTTACTTGAATCAAAAATGTGGTGGTTCACCTTTTTTATCGAGTGGCAAACACCTCACAAACACTCCTTTATACAACATGTGGAGAGATACCTGTGGACAAACCTGAGCACACCCGAGATACCTGGGAATATGCAAAGTATATTAAAAATGATGAAAAATTTGCATATTTTACAGGTTTCAGGCCTGTTCAGATTTGTTCCCATGTATCTTTCCACTTGTAAAAGGTAAAACAGCTCTTTTCTCTCTCAATAAGTGTTAGCAGCAATGTAGAAAATGAAAATGCTTGGTGAATTTTGACGGTGCTGCGTCTCTGACACATTTGAAATCACTGAAACAGAATATCTCGTGTGCTTTCACGGGGCTCTGTTGATTTAAAACATTTGCTTAGGAAAATCTATTTGTTCAACATACAAACTTGGAGTACAGTTCGTCCCATGGTTTTTTCCCCATCAGTAAACGATGCACAACAATGTATATATTTGTAGTATGCACAAGCCAAGCACCATCAGCACGAGGATATCATAGCTCGGATCTGCAAGGGTCGGCCTAACCGCCTTCTCTGCCAGACACATTGGCGTTTGACTAGCTTCATAGCAGATGTACCTGTTTCCAACAAGCGCGTGTAAGATGTCCGCGGGATGTCTCTGGGCGGCGGCGGAGGCTGCGTCGTCACTAAATTCTTCTTCTTTGGATTCCGGCGCAACAAAACGTTTAGAGACCAGAAAATCTTCCGGCTGCAGAAAATAAAAAAAACTATTTTTCATTCTGCATTTCAATAAAACATTTTAACATTAAAATCCATAAACATTTAATAGCCAGGAACAGAAAGTTACACCAGAGAAAAAATACGTCCCATCTTTCTTTGCATTAACAAAATGATTAGTATGCGGGGCTGCAATGTATGCTTACCTCTGTATTGGGAAAGATTCATATGTGTAGCTGCAATGTATGCTTACCTCTGTATTAGGAATGATTAGTATGCGTAGCTGCAATGTATGCTTACCTCTGTATTGGGAAAGATTCATATGTGTAGCTGCAATGTATTCTTACCTCTGTATTGGGAATTATTAGTATGCATGCTGTAGGTGCAATGTATGCTTACCTCTGTATTTGGAAAGAGTAGTACAGCTCAACCCCGTTATAACGCGATCCGTTACAACGCAAATCCGCTTATAACGCGATATTAGCGTGGCTCCCAACTTTCGTATGTATGAATACTTTACAACATGATTATTGGTGTCTTAAATACTTTATTGTACATTGCATACACTGGTACATTATTTCTAACACTAAGGGTAAAAGGGGACGATAGACAGCACTCTGATAGTGTTAAATATATGCAATTGGAGGGTGCACGGAACAAAAGGGGACCCTTATTCCCCTGTATAGTACTAACAAATCTACGTAAGTACCAGCACTCACTGTTTAATAGCTAAATGATGAAAACAGTTGTAATGCAGAATAAACATTTAATAATAAAATGAACCAGAAATAAATCAAATGTGTTTGCAGAAACCAGTATCATAAATGGGCATGTCACAAAGTGAGGGATGGGGGGGGGGGGGGGGGAAAGGAAAGGGGAAAAAACATGAAAACACAAGGAATATACACAAAAAACGGAGAGGAAGTATGCTAGGGGGGCCCCCCTAGCATACTTCCCGTTCTCCGTTTTTGGTGTATATTCCTTTGTGTTGTTTTTTCCCCTTTTCCTTTCCCCTCCCCCCCTCCTCACTTTGTGACATGCCCATTTATGATACTGGTTTCTGCAAACACATTTGATTTATTTCTGGTTCATTTTATTATTAAATGTTTATTCTGCATTACAACTGTTTTCATCATTTAGCTATTAGACAGTGAGTGCTGGTACTTACGTAGATTTGTTAGTATTATTTCTAACACAATCCGCTTATAGCGCTATGTGATTCTTTGGACCCCAAGCACAGCGTTATAAGGGGGTTGAGCTGTATGTGAAGCTGCAATGTATTCTTACCTCTGTATTGGGAATGATTAGTATGTGTAGCTGTAATGTAGTCTTACCTCTGTATTAGGAATGATTACTATGCGGAGCTGCAATGCATTCTTACCTCTGTATTAGGAATGACATTCGATTCCCCAGCTGCCTCCTTTAGCCGATTTATTTCTTGAGCAGGAGACTCCCGTTCTTCTTCTAAATTATTTTCCCTAACAGCATTCTCGATATCCTTAAAATTACTGAATAACTTCTCTTCCTTCTTTCGAATCTGCAAAAACAATTTAGAACAATTATTTTTCTGTTTACAGGTTAAATGTGATATACGAGTCATTTAAAATGTAGCTCCGCAAAATTAAGAAATGGGCATAAACATTTACAGTGCATTATTAAAAAATATTCGGGATTCCTCTCCTTATTCTTTTGGACCCGGTAGGTATAAATCAATGTGTTATGTAATTTGTGCCTCTGCCAACACCTGGAACAGCACAAACTTCCCCCTACAGGTATGAGCTGCAGAGTTAAGGAAGAGCAAATAGAAGCGCTGCTCAAGTACAAACCACATTAGTGAAAAATCACACGACACTAAAACCCTCTTTGGATCTTTAACAATTCGGCCACGGATTGTGGAATCCACGGATCGGGTTCAAATCTGGACGGATTGTATCCGATGGCAGACTTGGTTTAATTCGCCAGATTTTTTTGTGCCCAATCTGCAGATTGATTTTGGTCTAAAAAAATTCCCGGGAAATTAATTTGGCCTGGTTTGCCCATCAAGAGTCCTGATCCACCTCCTGCCACCTCCCCACACCCATCGGAAAAGACATAGGCTGTGAGTGTTAGTCTGCAGGACTAGAAGAATTCTCATCATAAATTATTCAAAAACAAAAACTGTCAGCAGAGATATTCAAACACAGGACAGCACGTGGGAAGGACCAGAGGCTTTGTAAAAAGCATTGAACACGTACATTTCTTTTTTCTTCTTTAAAAATAGAGCACGGTGCTATTTTTACATCCCTAGCAGTAGAGGTATTACATGATATACTATAGCAGTCTATTCTTTACCTGGGTCGTTTTTAAAGAGTTTTCCCTGGAGAAGCAAGGGCTTTGTGACAGGGACTGATCCAACGCCCCGATGAAACTGAGACCCCTTTTCTTCTCTTTCAGGCAAGCTTGTTGATGCCTTTTCATCCTCTCCATTTGCTCTTCTACAGTCATTCGGGGTCTGGGACTTTCCGTTATACAAAACTGCTCCACAGCACTCCTCGGTCTCCCCTGTGCACACAAACAATGTAAAGTACAGTAACGTTTGATTCATGGAAGGCCAGCGTGCAATATATGTACAAATACATCAGTGAACGTTACAGAAGTCCTGGGATCAAAGCCAAACACAAAGAAATATAGATCTGTTTTGTGTGACAACAATGACATTTTCATACATATATTGTCCATGCAGACACTGGTAATTGATTAATTCCTTAACATTTTCCGTTAATACACTTTCCTTGTGTCCGACGCGCACAGGTACCGATATTTAGCCAATTTGGAGCCAGAGTGTATAAATGTTCTTATTCCGTTGTATAAATGTTCTTATTCCGTCTGTTTGCACAACGCCTTCATTTTCTCTTTTGCTCTCCTGAAAGGGGCCAAAGTGTACTAATGGCAGGGCCGTACTTTAGAAGTTTAATGTAACCAACAAAATACAGGCATACCCCGGTTTAAGTACACTCACTTTAAGTACACTCGCGAGTAAGTACATCTCGCTCAATAGGCAAACACCAGCTCACGCATGCGCCAGTCAGCACGTCCTGAACAGCAATACCGGCTCCCTACCTGTACCGAAGCTGTGCGTAAGCGGGGAGACTATAGAGCCTGTTACAAATGCCTTATTTACATCAATTATGCACGTATATGACGATTGCAGTACAGTACATGCATCGATAAGTGGGAAAAAGGTAGTGCTTCACTTTAAGTACATTTTCGCTTTACATACATGCTCCGGTCCCATTGCGTACGTTAATGTGGGGTATACCTGTACTACATTTAACAAACCAGACAATTCAAAATATTTAAAAATACTTCTGTTTGGCTTAACAATTTCCAAGGTCAATTTTAGGATACAAAAATGAGGATAGTGAGAAAGTTTGCTTACAGATTGGACTAAATTACAGTCTAGGAAAGCCATCAAACCCCAATTACAGATAAAATAACCCCTGCAACGCTTCTACGGAGGAACGCTGCACTTGTTCTTAGACTGCAAATTCAAAGGGAAGGTAAAAGGGAGACTGCAAACATCTATCCCCGTTATGATTTCACAGAAACCGGTGAGGAGGGGCGATAGGCGAGGGGACACGCTTTTAAAAGATGCTTCACATTTTCCCACCAGATCAGAGATTTGGGTGAAAGGGCAAGCCACATTTTTCTGTCCAACGCTGTTCCAGATTAGTAAAAACATTCATCTGGAGTGCCCATGTGTTTTCTTGCCCAGGACACATCCTATATTGGAGGCTGACACTAAGCACACCGGTTTCATACAGCTCCTTACTGTTGGGAGAGCCGAGAATCTGATCTTCCGGGATTCTTTTTTAGGAGAAAGATCTTAGGGGAAGGAGGGAAGACTTTCTTGGGCGGTGTTGAACACAAGCCCCTGAAACAGCAGCCTTTGAAATGGAGCCAAGCTGCTTTTGTCCAACCATATTTTGTTAGGTACTCTATTACTCTGGAAATAGTGGCTCTTAGATAAGTGTTGCATTACTGCTATACCTTAAGGCTGCTGCCAAGACTTCCTTAATTAAAACGCTCCCCCCAACGTCTTCAGATCTCCGCACACCAGGAAAGAGACCTGCGTGAACACGCATCACACCAACACTGTTCTGGCTACTCCGAAAACCAGATGCGGGTGATCGCGGCAGTCCAAACCCCAGCAGCAGACGTGCATTGGGGCTGAGCGGTTTCTGGGGCTGGGTCCTGTCCAGGCAGAGGGTGCTACCATTGAGTCCTCAAACGAAGAATACCTCACCTGCACATTCAACACCAGATCACTATGTGCGATTAGTGACAACGATTCCTGCAACCCCTTCCAACTGCGCGAGGCCGGAGGAGGGATATCCTAAAATATGATCCCATCCACGAACTATTAAGCTCTCACTACATGTAGGACCAAAGGGTGGAAGGACCATAGGGATTTCCCAGTCGAAGTCCCCAAAGAAATTTAAAAAAAATCCTAAAGAAATAAAACGTCTTCCATCCTACCTGCAGGTAGGACAGAAAAAACACACTGACCAGGAGAAGGGGAAGGACTATTACAATATATAGCCACTCCTTCGTAAATCAGCCTGGTGTCCTGCCTATAGGGAGGAGCTGTAGCCTCCATAGGTGCTGGTGCGGGGCATAGAAGTGCTATAGACTCCTGCAGTTTCGCAGTACTGTACTAATTTTCTAGAAGCGCATGCAAGATGGAGATACAGTACTGTACACAGTTACAACACAAAAACAAAAAACATACCGTTCGTGGCTCTATCTTCTTGTTCTTTCTCAAGGTAACATATGAAGCTATTGTTAAGGATTCGAGAGTGGGGGATTTGGTTCTTGGAGGCACTACTCCAACAGGAAAGTGTGAACCTACAACACAAAATAAACATGCTCTAGTTTTCTCTGTATGAATATAGTCCGTGCAATTCCCCTGCTTGTTTACATTTAAATTCTGAAATAATTGGACACCTGGGCTGTATATGAAGGGACTAACTTCTGGGCATACGTCTGGTGAAGATCCAGTGCCAGCTTTTTGTTTATTTATGAAACAAAATATTTATTTGTCCCAAGAAGCACAATCTATATAGCAAGATTTTGGGGATGGGGACCCATTGAATACATCGTTTTAAGCATCAATCAATGTACTGGAGCACAATTCAACATGGATTACATCCATATGTTGGACACCAGTTCCACAAGCCTGTTCTCTTCTTTTAAACATTATACAATGTTCAAAATGATGATATAAATTAAAAGCCAAACTAGATTAAAAAATAAATAAATACCTTTGGTTGTTGATGTTTCTATGTCCAAAGTAACGTCCGTCTTTTCGTCCCCATTGGACTCATCCACTTCTGCCACCGTGGTCAGCTCTGGCTCACTCTTGTAAAGTCTGTAATCGGGCCCCTGAAAGAGCAAAATAACGTATTTTAGCAAACAATTTCCACTATTATAAGGAAACAGAAAAACGAGGCCGATTGCCAAGCAATGTTGTAATGAGTGACTCAAATGACACAACCTTCCACATGATAGATTTTCCACATTGAAGACAATGCATTTGTAGAAAGTAAATTGCATTAGGAAATACAGCAACAAAAATACAAATGATGTAACCAAATTCACTTTTCTGCTCTTCCAGGATCGGACCCTCGCTCTTATTGAACAAGCTCTTCAAGGTTAGGAAAACTTTTTTTGTCCATTGGTATTTAACCATATATATATATATCTTTTTTTTTTAAATCAATGTTTTGGTAAATGAGTGTATGAAATTCTCTAGGTTTGTACTTCCACATAAATGCGTTACAGTCTCCTGTAGTACTCGAGTAATAGTAAAGTAACCTGCCTATTTGTTCAAGCCCAAGGCTGCCCACCAGTTAGAACCCAAGCCTTGAACTAGACTAACTACAAACTAGGGTACATGTTCCCGATTTTATTACACCATAAAGATGATATATATGGCCATAAACCTAAAAAGATCAGGGTCCATATTTACGAAGGCGTGAAACCTCACAAGACAGCTTCCGGCATCAGAAAGCATCTTCTGATCCATGGGCCAAAAGATGTCTTTCTGGAACCAGGTTGTATCATTTAGTAGCACTACTTAGTAATGATCATCCCAAATAGTAGCATTCAAAATGGCGGCTTGGACTCTTGGTTGCACAAATAAATTCAGTGTAACTAGGACTATGGCTTGGGAGTGTTTGTGCAATCAGCCATAAAATCCTTGGGTAACGTTATAATTACGTCTCATGATCAATATTTTTGGGGGGTTAATGCAGCTCTCATGAGAAACCAAACACGTAAAAAATAATATAAAAAAAAACAAAAACCGTGCAGCAAAAATGAAAAACAAAACATTGATCTTGAAGTGAGAAGTGCAAAACAAGGAGGAGATGGAGGAGGAGATGGCAATGCACAGAGTAACAAAGAATGTATTGTGTGGCCATTTTGGCCACTTACACAATGAGATCCATTTCTCTGATATACTTGAACATGAGTCGTCTTCTTTTCATCTGGCAGATGTACGGGCCCCCTGCTATAACACAGCAAGGAGGAGCTGCTATCACTGGGCAGAGGGGGGATTGTGGGAGGTTGCTCTGAAAAGTCATAGGACCGAGGGAGTGGAGGACGAGGTGGGGCTACTTCCTCCTCCTGGAGATTGCAGAACATTCACCTTATTTAGATGCATGTACCTTAGTCCATCACTACAGTTTCCTCCTAGGCCTATATCTATTGAATCAATGTCGGGAACAAAACTCATTACTAGCAAATGTGTGGCACGTCCTAATATTAGAATAAAACAAAATCAGAAAAATCGTAACGTAAAGATATTAATCAAACACAGCTCAGTAACTGAGCAATACTGCTTTCCTTTTTTTAGCGCTATAGGATTGAAGCTGGGGGTCTCTGGCGCTGAACGGCGTTAATTTCAGCTCCGGGGACCTCCTGCTCCCAGGGATGCTTACCTCTGTAATGGGTGCCGGTAGCAGGTCCGCTGGGTTATGTCGGGCTATCGGAATGGCGGCTTTAAAGCTCCAGCGTCGCACGGGCCAATAGGAAGCCGTGATGTTATCCCTTGCGGCTTTCTATTGGCCCTCGTGACTGGGACATTTAAAAATGTGGAGCCCCTACCGGTACCCCCTATGGAGGTAAGTTACTGGAGAAGCAGGGGGTCCACGGTGCTGAACTGAATGGGGTTCTGCCCCGGAGACCCCCTGCTTCCCATCGAGGTGGTGGGAGGGGAAATATTTGCTTCTTTAAAGCCTACAAACTTGAAGAATGGAATATGATTGTGTTTGGTTTTTTTAATCCTAACAGTGATACTTTAAGGCACCATTTAACAACTCCAAAGAAACGAAGCCTTTTTTTTATTTATTTCAAAGCTGCTATTGTTCTTTTTACCATGAAACAAAATAGAATTGTGTCCTGACAATCAACATGATTATTGTTTAGCAGTCACCGACATAGGCTTCTTAAACCGCATTGATTCCTTGTTTATTCAAGTCTGAAGGTAGCCATGAAAGTTAATGCGGATCATAAGTTTTAATCCTTTGTTGACATGTGAAAAGAACAACAGCCTACTAATATAATAGTACATGAGACTTTCAACTAAGTAACACGGTCATTCCATTGCAATATAAGTTACATGGTAATTAGATTTGATAAAATAACAACATTGTAATGAAATAACTTTTGGATGAATATAATTACTCTAGGGCTGTATTTGTTATTACTGCTTTACAATAAACGAGATTGTGATTTGTAATGATGCCTACAGCCTATCACCAAGGTAATTATTAATCGTCACAAGAACTCTTACCTCACTTGTGCACTTTCCTGACGAAAACAGGTTTGACCCAAAATCACCTGCTGAAGTTCAGAAAAGAATGAGCAAAGTGAGGCACATATTCCAAAGCAAAAACACCCCAAAAAAACATGAAGAAGCTAAAGCAGTTCTCTATTAGGCCCAGGGCATGGTTACTGCTTGCTTGCTCTCGCTTGCTCTCGCTTGCTCTCGCTTGCTGCTGCTTGCCACTGAGCCCCTACAGTCGCAATTAAAGCGGCTTTAGTAGGGGCTCGCGCATGCTTTCCGTTGCTTGCTGAGGCGCGCTTGAACAGAGCCGACAGTGAAATTTTAAATTCACGCGCTGAGTCCGCTCACGTGACGCCTCAGCAACCAATGGAAGGAGAGCAGGGAAATGTGAACGGGGTCTGGCGCCAGCGGAGTGAGTGTACCTTCTGCCCGATCCCTGTGGCTGTCAGCCTGCGGGAGATGGAGGGGGCTTGCGCTGCCGGGGGTGAGCGGGTGTGGGTTGATTGCCTCCATCTGCCCGATCCCTGTGGCCTGTCAGCCTGCAGGGAGATGGAGGGGGCTTGCGCTGCAGGGGGTGACGGGGTGGTGGTGAATGTGCCAATCTGCCAGATCTGTGGCTGTCAGTCTGCGGGAGTGGAGGGGGCTTGCGCACGCCGGGGGGGGGAGGGGTGATGTTCTCCATCTGCCCGATCCTGTGGCTGTTCAGCCTGGGGAGATGGAGGGGGCTGCGCTGCCGGGGGTGAGCGTGGGTGGTGATGTGCCTCCATCTGCCTGATCCCTGTGGCTGTCAACTGCGGGAGAGGAGGGGGCTTGCGCCGCCGGGGGGGAAGCGGGTGATGTTCTCCATCTGCCCGATCCTGTGGCTGTCAGCCTGGGGAGATGGAGGGGGTTGCGCTGCCGGGGGTGTGAGGGGTGGTGGTTGAGTCCTCCATCTGCCCGATCCCGGTGGCTGTCAGCCTCGGGAGATGGGGGGGCTTGCGCTGCGGGGGGGGGCGGGTGATGTGCCCTTCTGCCCGTTGTGTATGTGTTGGTGTGCATGTGTGGTGTGTGTGCATTGTATGGTGTGTGTGTGTGTGTGGTGTGTGAATGCATATGCGTGTGTGTTGTGTGTGTGGTGTGTGTGTATGTATGTAGTATGGTGTGTGTGTGCATGTTGTGGTGTTGTGTGCATGTATGTGTGTGTGTCCATGTGTAGTGTGTGTTTGGTGTGTGTGGTGTGTGTGCTGTCCCAGTGTGTGTGTGTGCGTGTATGTGTGTGTCTGTGTGGTGTGTGTGCATGTGTGTGTGCATGTGTGTGCATGGTGGGTACCAGTGTGTATGTGTATGTGTGGTGTGTGATGTGTGTGCGCGAATATATTTATCAGAAGTGGCACAAGGGAAGGAAAGGACAGGGACGCGCACAGGGGCGGGGGGAAAGGGGGGGAGAAGAGGAAGAGGACAGCACAAAACAACCCTGACACACACACTATCACACAACTGCACACAGCACACAGCAGATGACCAACAACACACACACAACACACACACACACAAGCCAAACAAAACACCAAAAAACACACATACCACACAGCACAAAACACCAAAACGACCAAACCATAAACAAAAAAAAAAGGGAAAATTCCTCCATCCTGAGGGACAAACAAACACACAGATCACTTCAAAGTGACACACACACACAGTGATACCCGCCTCCCAAGCGCTTGCTGTCTCCTCTGCAAGGACAGCAAAAAGCTCCTGGTAGAGCGAGCGGCAGCAAGCGAGAGCGAGCGGCAGCACCTAAGCGCTTACTATGTCCAAGGCCTTACTCTGATCGAGTGAAAGTCATAACTTCTCCCTCCCCGTGTATATATATTAAATATATATACACATACACTGTATATACACTTAGTAAAGTTATGGTGGGTAAATCGATCCCTGCTTCATTTTGCAAAGCCAGTATAACCAACCACACACTGAGGAGACCCATTAAGGTCGAAACCGCTGTCTGTGGCTGGCTGTGCTCAAAGCTGTGACCATGCAGCAAGCTTATAGGGGACCATGTTAAATGGTTTTGAAGCAAAAGGTTGCACTGTGTGCTCATTTGCATGGCATTTCCCAGAATCCCTTAGTGCAGTGGAAGTGCTGGGTGATAATGGTGAAAGGCAGGGTTGCAGACCTGTCTAAGACATGCAAATGAGCATACAGTAATATTTCCATTTGCTATATAGATATATAGATAGAGATATTGCAGAATAAATGAGTACTTCAGATACCTTTTTTATTTGGACTAACAATTTATGTTATAGAACAAGCTTTCGAAAGTTCTCCTCTCTTCCTCAGGTCGGCAATACTGATTTACACAGGAATATGGCTAAAACAGTGTAAGGCTGAGTCCATGGTCAGCGCTCAGTCGCTGACCCGTGCTGAGGCGCGCTGACGCTTGTCAGTGAGCCCCTGCAGCCGCAATGAGAGCGGCTTTAGCAGGGGCTCGCGCATGTGTCCGCAGGCGTAAGGAGGCGTAGCTCCTAATTTTTTTTTTTTTAGTTTCGGCGCTCACGGGCGCGCAGGGCCGGTCACGTGAGCGGTTCGTTCAATGAGGGCGAACCAGCTCCGTGACATCACTGGCCCGCCCCCGGACGGCACGCGAACTAAGGCCAGGGAAAGCGCCCGCTTTCCCTCAGCCTCAGCGCACGGCTGCAGTTACCATGGTCACATAATAACCTCTGCTCAGCTGATTGGCGTAGGAGATGAGTAGATGAGTGATGGTGCTGTGCTGAGAAATATATTGATAAGACACCTCAGCTAATAGCACTCTGTAACTCAAAGTAGGTAAATTGTAGTATTAAAAATTCCTTTAATAGTAGTGTTTAAAATAAATGGGTGTACAAACAAGAGACAAAAAGGACTGTATATCCCAGTCAAGTCCTGTTATCACCAGGGTTAGGTTAAATGTCAACTGCTAGAATTAGCCTTTACTAGGTAGCACACACACACACATATATATATGTATATATGTCACCCTATAACAATGTGTGTATAGGTTTCCTGGCACTGTCATACCTCCATAGTGATCCCCAAAGGGGAAAGTGCCACAAGTAAATGAGGTTTATGCCCCTCCAAATCTGTTGCTGTAATCGTTAGGTTAGTTTACAGAGAAACAGCGTGTGCTTGTATAATAATACGACCCCTAGTTATTGTAGATAATGTATTCTATATACATGCAAGTTAACCCCTGGTTATTACAGGTATACACATTTAAAAATCCATATATTGTATCTGGATGGAGGATCAGAAATACATCCAGACCTCTAACTGCTTGTGTGTTAAAAGCAGTGGTTCCGGGTGTTCCCGATCAGGTAAGTCACATGCAGGCTCTTAAATCTGTCTTGCTAAAATCGAGCTCCTCACCACAGATGAGGTTAAGTCTATGTGGTGTTTAGAACCACTAACCACAAATCGCAGCCAATTACTAATATATATATATAATTGCTGGTGAGATAGTAATCCAGGCTCGACACGACAGGAGCAATTGCAATGTAGTCAGCCTTCGATTTTTAAATTTTAAAATGCCAGGAAACCTATACACACATTGTTATAGGGTGACATATATACATATACCCTATTTCCTCAAGTTCTAATACGCAACCTTGGCGGCCGCTTATTGTTTTTTTTTTTGTTTTTTTTTTTTTTTTTGTCGAGCATACTAGCTTTTTTTTGTTTTTTTTTTTCGATTTTCATATGTCTGAAATCGGGGTGCGTCTTAGAATCGATGTATTAATAAGTGTCTACAGTACTAACCCCCTCTTTTCACTTAACATGTTTCAGGAGAGGTCCCATGTCAGCGGAGGACGAAGTGTGCGGCGGCGGCAGGAGAGGTCCCATGTCAGCGGAGGACGAAGTGTGCGGCGGCGGCAGGAGAGGTCCCCTGTCTGCAGATGGTTGAAGATGGACAGCGGGCGGGAGTGTGGTGGCAGCGGCAGGACAGGTCCCAAGTCTGAAGATAAGAAGACAGCGGGCGTGCGGTGGTGGAAGATCACTAATAGCAGGAGAGCTGAGCAGGAGCAGAGCGGCATAGAGGAACGGCTTGGGAGGTGACCGAAGTTGACCGGTGTCTGACTTCCGGTTACAGTGTGCACCTCCCAAGCGTTCCCTTATGCCGCTCTGCTCCTGATCAGCTCTCCTGCTATTATGATCTCCTGCCGCCTCCGCCACCGCACGCCCGCTGTCTTCTTATCCTCATTCAAGGCAGACTTGGACCTGTCCTGCCGCCGCCGCACTCCCGCTCGCTGTCCATCTTCAACCATCTGCAGACGTGGGACCTCTCCTGCCGCCTCCGCCCACTTCATCCTCCGCTGACATGGGACCTCTCCTGAAACATGGTAAGTGAAAAAGTTATTTTCCTCGATTGTAAGGGCCAAATCAATGGTGCGTCTTACAATCGAGGAAATACGGTAGATGTGTGTGCTACCTAGTAAAGGCTAATTCTAGCAGTTGACATTTAACCTAACCCTGGTGATAACAGGACTTGACTACAATTTACCTACTTTGAGTTACAGAGTGCTAATAGCCGAGTTATTTTTCTTAGGTACCATGGACTCAGCCTAAGGGCTTGACCCCGCTGCCTACTACAGCGTCCGCTGTGACGGACGCTGCAGGGACGAGAGCCCTCCCCTCAATGGCGCCGGGCCCGCTGCGAGGGGGGGCCGCAGCGCTGAGGCGAGAGCTGCTCCTGCTCTCAATAGAATTGAGAGCAGGACTTGCGTCGAGCGATACGGCACGCCCCCCGGCGGTTCAGCCAATGAGGGCGAACCTGCCGGGTGATGTCATGGCCGCGCCCCCGTCACTCCCCCGCCCCCGGTCTCTCTTCCTGCAGCTCCCTGCAGACCAGGTAATCGGCTGCACGCGACGCCAATCTCGCGGGCGCGCGTTGCAGCTTAGTTACCGGGGCCTTGGCCTAAGGGAGAGCAG